>ML788026.1:726659-748390 GCA_009831015.1 Picea engelmannii | reverse complement strand
GGATGTAGCATATGATATTCACACTTGGGTACTCGCATACACCTAACCAACAAAAGGTATATTACACAATGCACTTATGATCCGCATTCATACATGACTTGCCCAATGATAATATGATAACTCTGAAGAACTCTCTCAAAAAATTCTCTAACATGATGGACCCACCTTCTTAGAGTTTTTCTTTCCTTATTCTAGACATGGGACCTATCTTAGATGTATAATGCTTAGTTGGGATCCTTGGATTTCTTCTTTTATCCATGGTCTCTAGCCCTTGGTCCCCATTTTGTCTCATTTTGACCCTCAAGGCACCCATTTGGGGTATTTCTTAACTTCTTGGGTTTAGTTCAAGGAAACAAACCCCAATGGGATCCATAATCACTTATGATATCTCATTTTCGATCCATAGTAGCCCAAATATGTTTAAAATTGCTATTTTTATGCATTTAATATCTCCCAAACCTCATTAACCCTACCTAATCTCTTGGTGGAAAGTGTATTGTGGGTTCCTAAGAGGGTGTCACATCTACAATTTGCAACATGCATAATTGAGAGTTAATTTAGGCCCAAAAGTTCATGGCATGACCTTACCAAACCCACAACAATAAGTCAACAGGATTTGCTTGATTGTTGCTTTCACCTCTCATCTCCAACACCTTTATAGGGACCTCTTGTGATTTTCTTATATCCAACCTTCCAGGCTCAATGATTCATCTTATGACATCTTTGTTGGCTTAGTTCCATTCACACAATGGAGGATTCAACCCTACAACCTCAAGCGAGGTTCTATCACATCTAAGGAAAGGGAGGTATCATCTCCTCTAAGGGTACTTGGGTCTATCTACTCATGCATGTTATTGATTTATCTTTTATTGTAGTATAGTAGTAGATTTAAGTGTGTTTTTTCCAGGCTACAAGAATCAGTAATTAGGTGGAATCATGCCCATGAGACAGGAGTTTGAATTCTTTTGGATTCCACTATAAACCCCATCTTTTCACGTAAATCCCACAATCACGTGCCAAGGTTAGGCAGGATTCTAACCAAGGTGGGTGGCATTAACACCATTGATCCCCAACCACTCAGTATACCCCTGGCGTGATGTAGTACACATAAGTGTTATTTTCACACATATAGATATATTATATCATTATATTGGAGACAGGGTGCATGTGTGGGATCTTTTAGGATGTGGATCACCCTTGGAGGCTTGTCACAACTCCCCTTTTCAACCCAATCAAATGCATCATGCAATGGCTAATTTTGGGTGAACTCTTTCCATTCTTCTCTTTGTGTTTCTAGCATTAAACTTTACAACTCATAACATGAATTGTTTGTTAATTAACCCTAGTGAGTTGGTTCACTTTTAATATTTGATTTGTACCCTAATAATCTCAAACCCAAGTGAAGTACCCTAATAATCTACAACCATAAGTTAACATAATCACGATCTTTGGATTATAATTAACCTAGTGGAATTTCCATCATGTTATCTCAAACCCAAGTGAAGTGCCCTAATAATATACAACCATAAGTTAATATAATCAAGATCTTAAGATTATGATTAACACAGTGGCATTCCCATCCTTCACCCTCGTCTTACTCTGGGTTTCTCCATTTTCTCCATTTAACCCTAAATCCAGTGTTAACTCTACCCTCCTCTTTCATTCTTTTTGGTAATGTATGTGCTTGGGTGGTCTTCCATCCTCATCCTCATGATATGTGTGGTAACACAAATCTATTCATTTACTACAAAAAAATATTTTTTTTATTTTAAAAATAATATATATATATATATATATATCACTTAGCTAACTAAATAAAAACATTAACTTGATAATTATATTTACATACATGAAAAATATACATTCACAAATGTCCATCCAAAGGAATAGAAAGTCTTTCTATAATTCATATTTGAAGAAATGTTGCCCTATTTCCTATTGACTTATCTCATTTGATATCTAATGATAACGTAAAGAGAAAATATAACTTATAAATCACTTTCAAAGGTCTTTTCATAACTCATATTTGAAGAGCTGTTGTTCTATTTTTTATCGTTTAATAAGGAAAATATAACTTCATGCATTTCTGATAAAGTATTTCTTAATAATATAATTTAAGTTTCTTAGTTTGATTCAGATCACATGAAGAAAACACACACCTCCATATCACTTAAACATATTATTTATTTCATTTTAATAAAAGATAATAAATGGAAAACGAGAATCCAAGGTATTGTGAATTTCCAAGCTTTATATGCTTTAAGGAATATACAATGTAATGTAACTTTCAAAGGTGTCAGAGAAATTGGTTGTTTAGCCATGAAATGGAAACAGAGAATCCACGGTAATTTCATTTTCAAACATTATATCTCCCTTTGGAAAAAGGAAACCAACTATTTATGTCAAAACTTTATATATGAACTTTATTGAAAAGTGTGACACTGAATTACAAATTGGTTCTTGAGCTACAAAATGAAAAAAGGAATCCCAAAGTTAATGCATATTCCAAAACTGGATATATAACATTTATTGGAAATATGTCACCTCGAATGAGACATGCAGCAAGAATTGAAACTGTCACGCACAGTGGAAGCTGATTGACATTTATTGGAAATGTGACCACCAAAATTGATAAAATTGAATAAAATTGAAACTGTCACCACCAAAATTGAAATTGAATTCCACTTGTATTTGTATTTGACTAATCAATTAAAAATATGAATGAGATGTCATGATTTCAACTTGTTATTTTAAGATAAGAAATTTGACTATGATTTTAAGAAGGAATTTGATAACATGGTCTTAAAAAATTTGAAAAATGGAATTTGATGATAAAATCACTTATTAAATTTCATTTCTTCAAAAAAATAATATAAAAAAATAAATTTGATTATATATATATATATATATATATATATATATATATATATATATATATTATCAACCTTATGTAAAATAAGGCTGGATTGCATCGCCAATTTCATTCCTTAACATGTTTAAGGAAAACAAAGTCAAAAGAGAGCTGCCAAATGTGATTGAGAATAAGATTTTGAAAACCTTGACCAGGCCCTTCAAACCCTAGACGGATCAGCTGATCCCAGATTAGAATTTTGTCACGAGCTATAAGCCAGAGGAAGGTAGCTTACCTTGGGCCAAAGGTCTCCAATATTAATAGACTTTGGCTCCATGAGCATCTTGAAGAGTACCCAAATCCGATTAATACAAAAATAACATATGATTATGAAATCAAAACCATCACGTTGAGGTCTCCAATATTATTAGACTTTGGAGACTTTGGCTTTATGAGCATCTTAAAGAGTACCCAAATCTGATTAATACAAAAATAATATATGATTAAGAAATCAAATCAAAACCATCACATTGAGGTCTCCAATATTATTAGACTTTGGAGACTTTGGCTTTATGAGCATCTTAAAGAGTACCTAATACAAAAATAATATATGATTAAGAAATCAAAACCATTATATTATATTGAGAAATAATGATGGTTGTAAAATTCTAATTTTGATTGGAAATTTATCCACAATATTTCACATGTTAAAATTAAGCATTGCATTTGTTTATTATAATGATTGAAAAAAATGAAATGGGATGTAGTAGTTCATGATTTCAACTTGCTATATTTGGAATTTGATAATATAATTTCAATTTATTATTCAAAGTTTTAAAGTTAAGCATTGCATKTGTTTATTATAATGATTGAAAAAAATGAAATGGGATGTAGTAGTTCATGATTTCAACTTGCTATATTTGGAATAATTTCAATTTGCTATTCAAAGATGAAATTTGATAACATGTTTTCAATTTGTTATATTTGGAATTTGATAGAATAATTTCAATTTGCTATTCAAAGATGAAATTTGATAACATGTTTTCAATTTCTTATATTTAAAGATGGAATAGAAGCATGGTTTCAATTTATTATCTTTAAAGATAAAATTTGGTGATAAAAGTATTTACAAAATTCTACTTTATGTAGTCAAATATAATAAAAGAAATCTGATTAATAACAACATATGATCATGAAATCAAAATCATTACATTGACAAATAATTATGGTTTCCAAATTTCAACCCTAGTTGGAAATTTATCAACAATATTCCACATGTTAAAATTAAGAAATTTATCAACAATATCTTACATGCTAAAATTAAGCATCCCATTTGAATATTATTAATGATTGAAAAATATGAATGGGATGTCATGGTTCATGATTTATAGCATGGTTTCAATTTGTTATTCAAAGATGGAATTTGAGGATTAAATTATTTATAAAATTCCACTTTGTATAGCCAAATATAAGAAAATAAAATAAAAACACATGATTATGAAATCAAAACCATCACATTGACAAATAATGATGGTTGCCAAATTCCAACCCTCATTGCTAATTTATATTTTAGGTCTCAAAATTGAGCAATGCATTTGACTATTATTAATGATTGAAAAATATGAATAGGATGTAGTAGTTCATGGTTTCAACTTACTATATTCAAAGATGGAATTTGATAGTGTGGCTTCAATTTTACTATATTCAAAGATGGAATTTGACAAAGATAGAAACATGGTATCAATTTCTTATATTCAAAGATGGAATCTGACAATAAAATTAGTTTGAGAAATTTTACTTTTTTATTATCAAAGATAAGAAAAGAAACCTGATTAAACACTGAAAAGAATATATAATCATGAAATCAAAACCATCAAGTTGATAAATAATGATGGTTGTCAAATTCTAACCCTAATGACTAATTTATCAACAACATTTCACATGTCAAAATTAACCATTTCTTTGACTATTTTAAATGATTGAAAAATATGAATGGAATGTTGTAGTTCATGATTTCTACTTGCTTTATCAATACCATTTAGAATGTCAAAATTAAGCATTGTTTTTTACACTTAAGAATGATTGAAAATATGATAGGATAATGTAAAAATTAAGCATTGCTTTTGATTATTATGAATGATTGAAAATAGGATAGATGTCCTATAACACACCCACGATGGGCATAATAATTTGTTTTCCTTTTCTCAAGGGACAGAACCCCCGCATTCCTACAGGGGCCTAGCGTAGGCTAGCTCTTCCCTTATCTTCCTCCATGTGACCACTACTCACGACCATAGGCTCAATTTAAACGGCGCGTTGCATTTTGCGACTTCCGAAATTCCGATGCAAGGCGCCTTATCTCCTCCAACTCTCGATTTCCGAAAGGGCTTACTGACCGTTATCTCCCTCCGCTCACGTGACCATTTCCATGACCACGGGCTTAACCTAAACAACGCATCGCATTTCACGACTTTGGGCTTTCGATGCAAGGTGTCCCAACTTCCCAGTTCCTCCAAGTCTTGAAACCTGATTAGGGGCCTAGCAAGCGCTAGCCCTCTCACCTATGACCATGGTGTGACCTTCCTCTAGGAATGGGTCCCAGCTCCCATGTTTTTCGAGACTTCGCAATTCGGAGAATCATGAACAGTTCTTCATTTCCTCTCCAAATCTCCATCTCTCAAAGATCTGACGGCTCCAAACCCTTTGCTAACCAACGGTCCAGATCAAGTCAGTGATTTTCCTTTGCGACTTTGGGAAAGTCCTCACTTCCATTTTCCCGATGACCAAATCTCTAAAACTGTGACCAAGCTAAATCTATGGTTCACAGGTCTCTCTCTATCCAATGGCCTAGATTCAATCGGGATTTCACCACTCCCGAAGTTGGAAAACTCGTCCAACTCCTCCTCCTTGGAATCCCGAAGTCCGAAGCTCTGAAATTATTCCACTCTACAGATCAACGGCTATGAGCCTCCCACACATCAATGACCTAGACCTTGTTGGGACTTTGCGTCTCACAAAGTTGGAAAGGTTGATTGCCTCCATTCTCCAACTCACGAAATATCAAAATTTCAAAGTGCTAGATCAACGGCCTTCAAATCCCCATGATCCGACTGCCATAATTGAATCGCGGTTTAGCGATTCAGGAGTTCTAACAACTTCGTCCTTTAACTTCCCTGAGTCGCAAGTCAGCGAAATGCTGATCTCCCACCACGCGTCCTTTCTCGATGGGCGGTTTTGATTTCTTCAGGGTTTTCAGGAATTTGACAAGTCCACTCTCCTGCCTACACAAGGGTTAAGATCGACAGTCAAGGTAGTTCCCGATGGATTCTGGGATCTACAGTCCTGATTCCATCACTACTTGTGAAGACTGCATGAGTCGAGGCGTTAATGCCTACACTCCTCCTCTAGATCCATTGGTCCTCACAGACCTGTGATACTTCTGAAAGGATCTCGTCTGTTTGTCTACCAAACGAAAGGATACTCCCTTTCGATACTTGGACTCGCTATCCTTTCTGAACTTAGGTAATGAAATTCAATTTCTCTTAGCTTCAAATTCCCACGAATCCAAAACCTTCAAGAGCTAACTCCTTCTTGCATAGGGTTTCTAGACCCGGATCACATGAACCTTCAAATGGTCCTTGGGTAATTATCCCTAGTCTTATTCGGGTTTCTGGATAAAGGCTTGGGTACTTGTCAAAGTCCCTAAGCTACTAACTTGAATGAAGTGCCTTCCTAACTCACCGATTTATGAGTTATGACATAGGGGCAAGGTAATCTCATGGGTTTATCATAGCAATAGCCATACCAAGGAGATTAATCCGACTCTGAGACATAATGCAATTCCTTGGGGAAGGTGCCTTTGAGGGATTAAACCAGAACACCAAGAGAATCAGGCAGGTGGGACGACTCTCAGTGTAACGGACTCATGCTTTAGACTTACTCATTTTATACAGAAACCAACTGTGGCATATAAGTATACACATGCATTCATTATTTTCAATCTAAATTACGAGGAAATCATAGCATACAGAAACCATTTATGGGATTATAAACATGATCATGTATCCATGATATTCAATTCAAAATACAAGGTATAAAACACTTATCAGAACAACTAGGCGTGATGCGACTGCTGAAAGGGGTGCTCGTTTCCACCCAACCATAGGCTCAGTCACTCCCAATGGATATATCACTAGCCACCCCCGAGCTTAGGCTACAATGCTCTAAGACTCCATCTCTTACTTCCACCTCAACAGAATTTGGGGACGAAGGTTATTCTCCTTCTCCCAATACAAGAATAGATGAGGACGAAGGTTACTCTCCTTCTCCTGGCTCTGTCTCTCTTCATGTGATCAAAACTCACTTTTCTCTCTCAATCCTTCTTCGGACGCGAGAGTTTCTACTCTCATATCTGCATTCCTCACAAGCTACCCCCCTGTCCACCACACTTCCCTTCTTTCCCTCGACAAGGTTGTGTGTGGCTCGAATCCCCCCGTCCGTGGTCAGGTTCGGAAACCATCTGATGGGAAATCTACCCCATCCCTCATTAACTCTTGAGGAGGACCCTTCCCACCTACCATCCTAATGGGAATTCATATCTGGGAAAAAGGTTGTTCTGATATGAGAAACATTAACTTCAGTATGGTACTAGTTCGGTGGAGGTTATCGCAACCATTATGGGTTCCCTCCACCACCTTTTCATTAGAAATCGTGGTCTCTCTTTCTTAGCACATCCCCTCTCTTAGCAGTCATGAAACACTTTTCCATTATCCATCAAAATAACATGATTTACATTCATCGACCTTTATAAAAAGGTCCACCAAATTAAACATTCACACTTTGARTTTGCCATAGTTTCTGGCCAATAAAGTTATATTTACAGACTGGGGGAAACAGGGTGTTACAATTCCCTCCCCCTTAAAGGAATCATCGTCCTCGATGTTCTATCTACCAACATGATATGYATGTACATGAGTAAACAAAATCAGAAATGTTTGCCTCATGGCATCTGCCATTTCCCACRTAGCCTCATCTAGGCCAAAGTGTTTCCATTGCACCTTGACCTATGCAATGGTTCGATTCCTGAGTGATGTTTCCTTCCTGTCTAGTATGCATTGGGATTATGGCAGGAATTCTCCMTCCAGTTCCACCTGGATMATAGACCAGTCAATTATATGATTAGCATCATGTACATATTTTTTCAATAACGAAACATGAAAAACATTATGTGCCTTTACAGTGGGAGGAAGTGCTAGTCTATAGGCTACAGGTCCCACTCTATCTAGGACTTCAAAGGGTCCACAATACTGAGGTTCTAGCTTGGTACAGGCTCCCATACTCGGGGAACTCTTCCAGGGTCTAACTCTGTGATAGACATGGTCTCCGACTTTGAACTCTCAGGGAGTTCTCTTTCTATCGCCGTAATGTTTTTTACGGTCCTGAGCAATCTTCAGATTTTGCCTTATCTGCACTACTTTTTGTTCCATTTCTTTCATCATGT
This sequence comes from Picea engelmannii, assembly GCA_009831015.1. NCBI lineage: Eukaryota > Viridiplantae > Streptophyta > Pinopsida > Pinales > Pinaceae > Picea > Picea engelmannii. Next base: position 740,039 of record ML788026.1, on the reverse strand, counting down.
CGGGTCCGATTGTAATTATGTCCATTGGATTACTCTAGCTGATTAGGATCTTGCATTTTTTACCATAGACAACTTCAAAGGGGCTCATCCTTAAGGATTCCTGATAACCGTTGTTGTAGGAAAACTCTACCAATGGCAGGTAGTCTTCCCACTTCTTAGGCTGATGCATTGTGTGCATTCTTAGCATGTCCTCTACTATTTGGTTTACTCTTTCTATTTTTCCATCAGTTTGAGGGTGATAGGTTGTGTTGAACAACAATTTAGTCTCAGAACCGTCCATTAGGGATTTCCAAAAGTTTGAAGTGAATTTTGTATCTCTGTCAGATACAATTTCCTTGGGCATGCCATGCAGTCTGAATATCTCCTTCACGAAGATGTTGGCAATATCTATTGCCTTGCAAGTTGACTTGATAGGGATGAAATGGGCAAACTTAATCATTTTATCCACCACGACCATGATGGAAACATTTTTCTTGGTCGACTTTGGTAATCTGGTGATGAAATCCATGGAGATGGTTTCCCATTTCCAATCTGGAATCAGTAGGGGTTGTAACAATCCTGCTGGATCCTGGCGCTCTACTTTAACTTCTTGGCATTCTATTCACTTAGCTAAATAGTTAGCCATGTCTTTCTTTAACCCAGGCCAATAGAATTGTTTCCTAGTGGCCGTGATCATCTTTTAATATCCTGGGTGACAAGTTTATGGTCTCTTATGCAGTTCATCCATTATGAACCTCTTCAAGTCGCCACAGTTTAGAATATACAATTTGTTTCTATAAGTCATCCACCCTTCCTCGAGCATTTGGTAGCCTTCATACTTCATCCATGTAGGCTCTTGCCTTAGGTATGAAGTCACGGTCTTAAAGAATGCATCTGTCTCTTGTGCATTTCTGATTCTCTCCTTGGCATCCGTTTTGCAGGTGCTTACTGCTGCTAGATGAATCATTTTTATACTTATGCTAAGGGCATCGGCCACCCTATTTTCATTTCCTTTTATATGTTTGATTTAAAAATTGAATTCACTTAGGAGAGCCATCCACCTCGCTTTCCTGGCATTGAGTTTTGGTTGATCAAAAAGGTGTCTCAATCCACAATGATCTATCATAAGCACAAATCTTCTACCCAGGAGGTTGTGTCTCCACATTTTTAAAGCATGTAATATGGCAGCCAACTCTAGGTCATGGGTCACATAATTAATCCCATGCTCATTTAAGTTACGGGACGTATAGCATATTACACGTCCTTCTTGCATAAGGACTCCTCCAAGTCCTTCCTTGTAGGCATCTGTACACACAAGGAAATCATCATCCGAGTCTGAAATCTTTAGCACAAGTGCATGGGTCAGGAGGCATTTTAGTTCCTAAAATCTTTCTTCTCATTTTGATGTCCAAATGAATTTATCCCCCTTTTTCTGAAGGGTGGTGATTGGATAGCCAATCTTGGAAAACCCTTTTATGAATCTTCTATAGTATCCTGTTAAGCCCATAAAGGACCTAATATCATATACATCCTTCGAGGTAGGCCATTCCATAATGGATATGATCTTGTCAGGGTCTACTGCCACCCCTTCTTTAGATATGACATGGCCTAAGTAGTGGACTTTCTTCTGGAATAAATCACACTTACTAAACTTAGCGTAGAGCTGATTCTCCCTCGGAACTTGAATTACGAGTCTAAGATGTTATTTGTGGTCCTCCCTGTTCTTGGATTAGATTAAGATATCATCAATAAAAACCAATACAAATTTGTCTAGAAATTTGTTGAGTACATTATTCATCAAGCACATAAAAGTGGCGGGGGTATTGGTTAACCCAAATGGCACCACCACAAATTCATAGTGACCATACCTCGTCCTGAAATATGTTTTGTGGGTGTCTTCATCCTTAATCTAGACTTGATGGTAGCCAGATCTTAGGTCGATCTTTGAGAATATGGATGCACCTCCCAATTGGTTGAACAGGTCATTGATTCTTGGTAAGGGGTACTTGTTCTTTATGGTTTCCTTATTGAGTTTTCTGTAATCTATGCACAGTCAGAGTGTGCCATATTTCTTTTTCACAAACATGATGGGCACTCCCCATGAAGATACACTGGGTCGGATGTAGCCTTTTTCCATCATCTCCTTTAGTTGTAGCTTGAGCTCAACCAGCTCTAGCGTGCTCATTCTGTATGGCATTCTAGATGCTAGTATTGCTCCCAATGTAAGTTCTATTGAGAAGTCAATATCCCTTCTCGAAGGTAGACCTGGTACTTCTTCTGGGAATACGTCCTTGTACTCTCTTAATATGGGGGGTCCTCTAGGTTTGGTTTGTCATCTTCAATGGATTCCAACACCTGTATTTCATATAAGGAACACCCTTTTCTGCAATACTTATTCATTTGAAGGGTCGATATTTGTCTCACTGAGACAAGCTTCTGAATCCCTTAGAGGATCATCTTTCTCCCATCTTCATTTACACATTCTAAAGTTTTATGGTAATAGCCATTTTATCTTTATGAGTAATCAACCAGTCCATACTAATCAACAAGTCATAAGATTCCAAGGGAAGTATGTTAAGGGTCGCTTGGGTGGGCAATCCACCCATGATGAATTGGCAGGCCGGTATAGCCTCTACCACCTTTCTTTTGGTCCCAGTGGCTAGTTGTACCAACCATGGTTTAACATGCCTAGTTTGTTGCAGTTTACACTTATCGGCAATCTAAGGGGATACATAACTCAAATTAGAACCTAGGTCAATTAAAATAGAAATTGGATGGTTGGCGATCATACCTTCTATCTCCACTACTGAAGCTTGATGGTTGGATTGATTATTGTCTAGGGCTGCATAGACTCGTGGCATGCTCCTATCCACATAATTGATGGTGGTAGCTTCTTGGATATTGTAGACCCCCTTACTGTTTTTTTGTTTGTGTGGGCAGTCCCTCAATCTATGATTTTCTCCACAACCCCAACATTTTAAGGGTTCCTTCTTTAGGTTATTAGTCTTTGTTGGGACTGTCTGAAAAGGTTTATTTCCACTTTGATATGGGAAATTTTTCTGATATACACTTCTAGTTGGAAGGCTCCCCCTAGACTATTTTCCATAGTTCTTAAATCTTGAGGACTTAAACCGTTTCTTCTGGAATCCTGAACTATTATTTTTCTTCCTGTCCTTGTGGGGTCTTGTCTTGCTCCCAAATTGTTCATAACAATACCTCGCCTTCTGGATAGCCTCTTTTAAGGTCCTTGGTTCGTCAAACTCAATCCTGTCCCGGTAGGTCTGAGGTAACCCACTAATGAACCGTTTCATTTTTGCTTTTTCAAATTTTATGTAGGGAACATACCTTAGTAGTTCAAGGAATTTATTGATAAATTCTTCTATGGTGAGTTGTCCCATCTTGAGTTCATAGAATTCTTTAGTTTTCCCATCCATGTATTTTTCTAACAAATACTACTTTCTGAAGTATTTCTCAAATTGTTTCCATGACAAGTCCTTCTCACGGACCCCTTTCACATTCCTAAGGTCTTCCCACCATATGGAAGCCTTTCCATTTAGGTTGAAGATGGCTATTCAAGCTTTCAAGTTTTCAAAGTAGTCATGGACTCTGAAATACTTCTTTAAACCAAGCAGCCAAGCTTCCACCTCTTCTCCCTTCTTTATCTCTCCATCGAAAGAAGGTGGTTTGGCTTTCTTGAACTTTTCAGGACCACGGGTTTTGGAATGCTTTCGTTTCTTTCCTTTCTTTTGAGAATGAGAGCTGACCCTGCTACTAGAAGACCCTTCGGAGTTATAATATTCCTTTCCAGAGGACTCTCTCGATGAGTGTCCCCTACCTCCAGGTTGGACCTTCTTCGCGGTACTTGTCCCAGTGGGGTCACTTATGGAGTTATGTTTTTGGGTCTCAGGTGGACTCTGACCTCTCTTCTTATGTCGTCGTTCCACATGACTGGTTACAGATTCGTGTTACAGTTGCCTTTGTATGTCATATAATATTTGTAGTAAGACTGTGCTAATTTTTGTTTGTTTCTCTTGATCCTTTATAAGTCTCTCATTGTTAGCCTTGAAACTCTATAGTTCGGCCCTGAGACTTCTTGTAGTTTCATCCAGATCCAGAGGGGTTTCCACTGCCCTCCTTTCATCAGAATCCTCGTCTCTATTGTGGCAGCCATCCCCCACTTCATGGCATGTCATCATCCTTTAGTATTGGGGTCTTCCCTTGATTCACTGATTGTTCAAGTGTTGCAAAAAACACATATAGTTAGCTAACAGTCTATTAGTTCCTGAATAATACATGATTTAAAACCTCTTAATGTACACATAATAGAAGGTTTCATTCTTTTCCTTATTAATATTTTGAAATCAGACCTCTTAAGAAAGAGGTAAGATAGGGTGTCATTCCTTGGAAAGTACCCATATAGAGTTATTTAATTGACTCGTCCATGAGCCCAAGAAGGCCAAGTGTTGTAACCATGCTTTGATACCATTTTGTAACACACCCACGACAGACATAATAATTTTTTTTCCTTTTCTCAAGGGACAGAACCCCCGAATTCCTACAGGGGCCTAGCATAGGCTAGCTCTTCCATTATCTTCCTCCATGTGACCACTACCCGCGACCATAGGCTCAATTTAAATGATGCGTTGCATTTCACGACTTCATAACTTCTGATCCAAGGTGTCCTATCTCCTCCAACTCTCGAGATCTGAAAGGGCTTAATGAACGTTATCTCCCTCCACTCACGTGACCATTTCCATGACCATGGGCTTAACCTAAACAATGTGTCGCATTTCACGACTTCGGACTTTCGATGCAAGGCATCCCAACTTCCCAGTTCCTCCAAGTCCTAAAACCCGATTAGGGGCCTAGCAAGTGCTAGCCCTCTCACCTATGACCATGGTGTGACTTTCCTCTAGGACTGGGTCCCATCTCCCATATTTTTCGGGACTTCGTGATTCGGAGAATCACGAACAATTCTTCATTTCCTCTCCAAATCTCCGTCTCTCGAAGATATGACGGCTCCAAACCCTCTGCTAACCAATGGTCCAGATTAAGTCGGTGATTTGCCTTCATGACTTTGGGAAAGTCTTCACTTCCATTTTCCCGATGACCAAATATATGAAACCGTGACCAAGCTAAATCGATAGTTCACAAGTCTCTCTCTATCCAACGTCATAGATTCAATCGGGATTTCGCCACTTGCAAAATTGGAAAACTCATCCAACTCCTCCTCCTTGGAATCCCAAAGTCTGAAGCTCCAAAATTCTTCCACTCTATAGATCAACGGCTCTGAGACTCCCACAAATCAACGACCCAGGCCTTGTCGGGAATTCGCATCTTGCAAAGTTGGAAAGGCTGACTACCTCCATTCCCTGACTCCCAAAATACTAAAATTTCAAAGTGCCAGATCAACGGCCTTCAAATCCCTGTGATCTGACGGTTGTAATCGAATCGTGGTTTCGTGATTCGGGAGTTCTAGAAACTTCGTCCTTTGACTTCCCTGAGTTGCGAGTCAACGAAACGTTGATCTCCTGCCACACATCCTTTCTCGATGGAAGGTTCTGATTTCTTCAAGGTTTTTAGGAATTTGACGAGTCCACTCTCCCACCTACACAAGGGTTAAAATCAACGGTCAAGGTAATTCCTGATGGATTCTGGGATCTACGATCCTGATTCCATCACTACTTGCGAAGACTGCAGGGGTCAAGGTGTTAACACCTGCGCTCCTCCTCTAGATCCATTGGTCCTGACAGACCTGGGATACTTCTGAAATGATCTCATTTGTTTGTCTGCCAAACAAAAGGATACTCCCTTTCGATACTTGGGCTCGCTATCCTTTATGAACTTAGGTAACGAAATTCAATTTCTCGAAGTTTCAAATTCCCATGACTCTGAAACCTTCGAGAGCTAACTCCTTCTTGCACAGGGTTTCCAGGCCTGGATCACATGAACCTTCAGGTGGTCCTTAGGTAATTATCCCTAGTCTTAGTCATGTTTCTAGATAAAGGCTTGGGTACTTGTCAAAGTCCCTAGGCCACTGACCTAAATTAAGTGCCTTCCTAACTCACCGAGTTATGATCTATGACACTAGGGTAGGGTAATCTCATGGGTTTATCGTAGCGGTAGCCATACCAAGGAGCGTACTCTGACTCTGAGACATGATGCAATTCCCCGGGGAAGGTGCCTTCAAGGGATTAAACTAGAACACCAAGAGAATCAGGTAGGTGGGACGACTCTCAGCGGAATGGACTCATGCTCTGGACTTACTCATTTTATACAGAAACCAACTATGGAATATAATTATACACATGCATTCATTATTTCCAATCTAAATTGCAAGRAAATCATAGTATACATAAACCATTTATGGGTGTATAAACATGAGCATGTATCCATGATATTCAATTCAAAATACAAGGAATAAAACACTTATCAGAACCACTAGGTGTGATGTGACTACTGAGAGGGGTGCTCGTTTCCACCCAACCATAGGCTCAGTCACTCCCAATGGATATATAATTGGCCACCCCCGAGCTTAGGCCACGATGCTCTGAAACTCCATCTCTTACTTCCATCTCAACGGAAGTTGGGGACAAAGGTTACTCTCCTTCTCCCAATATAGGTATAGATGAGGATGAAGGTTACTCTCCTTCTCCTGGATCTATCTCTATTCTTGTGATCAGAACTCACTTTTCTCTCTCAATCCTTCTTCGGACCCGAGAGTTTCTCCTCTTGTCTTTTCATTCCTTGCAGGCACCCCCCTATCCACCATGCTTCCCTTCTTTCCCTCGGCAAGGTTGTGTGTGGCTCAAATCCCCCTGTCCATGGTTAGGTACAGAAACCATCCAATGGGAAGTCTACCCCATCCCTCATTAACTCTTGAGGAGGCCCCTTCCCACCTACCATCCTGATTGGAATTCATTTCTGGTCATAGGGTTGTTATGATCTGAGAAACATTAACTTCAGTATGGTATTGGTTCGGTGGAGGTTATCACAACCATTTTGGGTTCCCTCCACCACCTTTTCAAATTTAGCAATCGTGGTCTCTCTTTCTTAGAACATCCCCTCTCTCAACAGTCATGCAACATGTTTCCATTATCCCTCGAAATAACAGGATTTACATTCATCGACCTTTATACAAAGGTCCACCAAATTAAACATTCACACTTTGAGTTTGCCATAATTCCTGGCCAGTAAATTTATATTTACGGACTGGGGGAAACATGGTGTTACATGTCCTACTTCATGGTTTAAACTTTCTATATTTAGAGACGAAATTTGATATAATGGTTTTAATTCGCTATGACAAAATATAAAAACATGGTTTCACTTTTATTATTATAAATGATTGATAAATATGATAGGATATTGTACTTTATAGTTTGAAGGTGTAAATTATATCTAAAAGTGGAAATTGATATATGGAATTTGATCAAAGATAGACATATGGTTTCAATTTATTATATTTAAAAATATAATTTGATTGAAAAATACTAACAAAATATAGTGGTTTATGATTTCAACTTACTATATTTAAAAATAAAATTTGATAATATGATTTTAATTTGATATTGCATAAAATTGTCCACATATGTTCTATTCAAAATGTTGGTATGAAGGTGATGCAATATCATGCTAGTAGAAATTGGGTTTATTTGGTGTAATCTTAACATGACAACAACAACCATACGAGGGAGTATATCCTCACATTACAATGTCCAAATGAAATGTGGTTCATTATAAGTCCTTCATAACTACATAGCAAGGGTTTTCTACAATAAAAATTAGCACATGAAAATTAAATTACACATGAAAGCCTCAAATAAACAAGAAATTGTACCTCCAGTATTCCATTCAAGCTCCAAGCATATAATGTACAAATGAATTCCAAGGGGAGAGCTCATCAATCCCCAATTCCCAACAACTATTACAATGGAGAGAGAGCTCCACTCCATAGAGTGGGTCTCTTCTCTCATATAATAAAAAATCATTTTTTTGCTAACTAACTCCATGAAAATTCAAAGAAATAATATAAAATTGGAGTAGTTAGATCCATCCTTAATCCATGATTGACAAAATAAATGCATGTGGACACTAACCTCTCCAAGAAAACTCACTTTCATCCAAAATAATAGTGAAAGAACATGATAATGATCATGAGAGAAGACATGCCACCATAAATAGGCACCATACCAAGTAAAATGCTAAGTGTCCACATGGAATGCACCCTCCAAGAATGCATGTATGTCAAATATAATAAAATAATTCTCCACATAGGAAGATGTGCTCCAAGCTCCACCTAGGATAACTCACTAAGTGTGTCGTCCAAGATGCATGCACGAATAAAACATATAATAATCCTCCTAAGAAAATGCTCCATAAAAAACTCCTCTGAAAATAGCAAGAACTCCACAAGATGCATGAAACCAATCCACAAGTGTGGATCCCAAGGCAACCAACTCCATGGATGAATGTGCAAGATGTCGAGTAGATAGAGTGCTCCACAAGAGAGGGTGTCATAATCTCCCAAAATAGAAAGTAGAACATCTCTCCAAAAGTATTTCCTACAAGACAATCACCAAATATAGAGAGAAGAAACTTCCACATGTGCACCCTCCAAGAAGAATCTCCAAAAATAGAAAGGAGACCTAGAAAAAGCATGAAAAAGCCACATGTGTGGCCCTCCAAGTATGTCATATTCCTCCAAATAAATTCCCTCCATAACCACCTCAAATAAAATAATATATGTACCAAGTCAAAGAAGTGAGGGTTATCTTCAAGAAGGTTCAAAGATTCCAAGTGTAGCTGAAAGGACAAGTCTAAACATTCGACTTTTAGACTTTCTGGGAAATTATCATCGGAATTCAACGATGCAATTTTTTATGAAATTGTAATTTTTCATTGTTCAAATTGCAGTTTGGAATGCATAGATGGATAGAGTGGATTGAAAACCCCTTATCTACTCGGATTATGCAATCTCAATAACTAATATCTACAATTCCAACAATTCTTCTGAATTTCTTGTTGAATTTACTAAGACAACTGAGAGGCGGGGGGTGAATCAGTTGTTATTGTTCTTAAACAATTTTAAGTCTATTAAAAAATTCTTAATCTTTCTTCAAGTCATCATCAAAATTATATATCATATGGACAGTAAAAGTAAAGAGCATCAGTCACACATAAGATATACACAGAGACAGATTTTCATGAGGAAACCCATAAAGGGAGAAAACCTCTTCTTCTTCGAAATGATAGGCAGTCTTTTAAGTTCTGTACATCATCTATAATTGAGCACCAACTCAATGTGAGCCTGCTACCTCTGTTTTACAAGATGCAACTTGTTTGAGAGCACCAACTCTCTTGTTTCTCTAGCACCCACTAGAAGGAAGCACCAACTCCCCTAATGTTCCAACACCAACTGGATGAAAGCACCAACTTCTAGTTACACAGGCTCCAACCTGTATAACAGAGAACACTTGTTCTCCCCTGCACCACCCTGCCACCCTACTTTCTCTGGCTACAACCATATGGAAGCTACAACTCCCTGTGTCCAAGATCCCACTTGAACCTCTGAGGACAACAATCCTCCCTAGAACCTCCCAACCACCCTGGAATATAAATGAATAATTAAACAACCAACTACACAGATAAATTGATTCTTATCACTTCTTCTCTATTCTATAAATCTGGTCTTCTTCTAACTGTTCTACAATTATTCTGTTCCTTTGTCTGTTCTGCAAATCTTCTCTTATTCAACTTGTTTTGTCATTCTTCTCTACTTCAACTTGTTCTGTCATTCTTCTTTGCTTCAACTTGTTATGTCATTCTGCTATGCTTCAAGTCTTTTCCTCATCTGTTACTCTTCTCTAAGTTTTATCTCACACTGTGCATATTGTCAGCCTCACACTGTGCATCTTGTGATTTTCCCTTTCTTACAGTTTTATTCATTTTTCGTCCAGAACGACCAACCGTGTACAGTCTATATCTTTTTCTTTTATACACCACTCCCACAGCAGTTACCCTTCGAATATTCTGAGGAAAAAGAAAAAATGTTTAAGCAACTGAAATGCCAACCGATCAGGAATCATGAATCAATTTCGCTAATAGATTCGTAACTAATAAATTAACTGTGAGAGAGAATAGTAGCCCTCCAATCATATTAAAGTTTATCTGCACCGTTGGATGAACTTTATTAATCTTGCCTTTAAATCAGGTTTCGGCATTTCGGCATTCCTGTGGCCAAGTGTCTCGACACTTCATATCGCGATCTCTGAAACTCTGATACAGAGAGCTCCTTCCTCAATATGACCAAGGCCATGACCAAGTGCTTATGCATAAAGTGATTTTTGCGAATTCCCATTTCCTGACTCTAGAGATGACGCATCTCGACTCTCCAAGTCGCGATCCCCAAAACCCCGAAATGGAGCTGAGATCAACGGTCCACGATCTTGATGAATCTACAGTTCATATCTCATCGTGAATTCACATCTCGCGATTCCTTCGATGGAGGTTCTTGTCACTCCAAGTTGCGATAGGAGAAAATCCTAAATGAAGCTTAGATCAACGGTCCATGATCTCGATGAATCTACGGTCCAGATCTCATCGTGAATTCGCATCTCATGATTCCTTCGATAGAGGTTCTTGTCACTCCAAGTCGCGATAGGCGAAAATCCAAAATGAAGCTTAGATCAATGGTCCAGACCACACCTTGATCTGACGGATGGGATTAAATCATGATTTCGTATATCGCGATTTTGATGGTTATGTTTCTTACCTCTCCAAGTCGCGATAGGCAAATCTTTGAGATGGAGCTCAGATCAATGGTCCAGAACACACCTTGATCTAACGACTGGGATTAAATTATGATTTCTCATATCGCGATTTCTATGGTTATGTTTCTTACCTCTCCAAGTCGCGATAGGCGAAGCTCTGAAATGGAGATCAGATCAACGGTCCAGAACAAATCTCGAAATGATGGCTAAGATAGTTTCGCTATTTCGCATATCGCAAATTCAAGAGGTTAGGGAACCCCGTTCCTTTGACTTTCCAGTCAGCGACATGATGATCTTTCGCCACGTATCCTGCCTGAAGATGGACGATCCTCCTTCTTTAGAGATTTTGTGAGCCCGTTTCTTCTTTCACTTTAATGAACGTGTAGATCCTTCATGATCCAACAATAATTGAATCTGACGCCTGATATCTGTCCTCCTCTTCTGTGCATTCTTCTTGTATACTAACAGATCTGATGGTCCTCCTTCTTTTGGGAATTTTGAATGGGATCCAACAATCAGAAATGCTTCTCCTCTCGAGCTTACTTTGTTCCACTTACTCTGATCTTTCCATCAATGATCTGCCAACAATCCTCTGCACTATCTCTTCTGAGCTTATTCGAATCTCGAATCTTTTTTGTAGCGTCTTCTCATAATGTCCATCTATTACATACTTTCTGTACTCATGCCATCTTAATTGTTGTACTTTCCATCAATGACAAGCATTCTCTATCTGTTAAATATTTGCCAACAATATCCCCCTTTGGCATTGATGGCAACACAAGCACCCACATGCATTCAGACTCTCCTCCCGGACTCTTTTCTCCCCCTTTGACATCAATGTCAAAGAAGAAACATGCTCCCCCTAAGCTGTTGTAGTACATACTCCCCCTATCAACTATGAGCATCTTGGAAATACACCATATATTCAATAAGTACTCCCCCTGACCAGGTGAACATATTAGACACAAGAAATTATAACCCCCAACTTTTGCCGAAGATATCCAAAAGGGGTTGTTGCTAATGGTTTTGTAAATATATCTGCAATATGTTTTGTAGAAGGTATATAATTTAGTTGAACAATTCTATTTGTAACTCGTTCTCTGAGAAAATGGTACTTTATTGGAATATGCTTAGTCTTGGAATGAAGAACAGGATTCTTGGAGACACTAATGGCACTGGTGTTATCACAGTGAATTGGAATGGGATCAATGTAAGTTACCTTCAGATCTACAAGAGTTTGTATCATCCATAAAGTTTGTGTGCAGCAAGTAGTAGCAGCAATGTATTCTACCTCTGTAGTGGATAATGAAATGGATCCTTGCTTTTTACTAAGCCATGCAACTAATGAGTCACCCAGAAAGAATGCTCCTCCACGGGTGCTTTTTCTCTCATCAACACAGTTTGCCCAATTTGCATCTGTATAAGCAATTAACTGGAAATTTTGATTTCTAGGATACCACAGACAATAAGTCATTGTTCCCTTCAAGTATTTAAATATCCTTTTGACAGCTACCAAATGACTTTTTTTAGGATCAGATTGATAACGACCTACCATTTAGCTTGCATTATATCAGGACGGGATGTTGTGATGTACAAAAGACTGCTTATCATAGAGTGATATGAACTTTGATCAACATATGGTGAAACAACATTTTTACTGAGCTTGCAACCAACCACTATAGGTGTGCTAACTGGAGTGGAATCTTCCATCTGAAATTTCTTCAACATCTCTTTCAAATATTTTTCTTGAGAAATAAATATTCCTGCAGAACTTTGTTTTACTTGTAAGCCAATAAAATATGACAGTTCTCCTATCATGGACATTTCAAATTATGTTTGCATAGATTTAGCAAACCACTGGACAGATGATTCATTAGTACAGCCAAAAATAATATCATCTACATAAACCAAAACAACCAGTAAATTATCACCTTCAGACTTAATGTAAAGGTTACTATCAACAATACCTTTCTTGAACCTTTTTTCTTGTAAAAATTTGTCCAGTCTATAATACCAAGCTCGTGGTGCTTGTTTTAGTCCATATAAGGCCTTCTTCAGCTTACAAACATAATTAGGATTATCTATCAATGAGAATCCTTCAGGTTTCTCCATATATACTTCTTCCTCTAGATCTCCATTAAGAAATGTTGACTTAACATCCATCTGGTAAACTTTAAAGTTTTTATGACATGAATAGGCAAGAAACATTCTGATGGCTTCCAATCTTGCCACTGGTGCAAAGGTTTCATCAAAGTCCTGACCTTCAACTTTTTCATATCCTTTACAGACCAATCTGGCTTTATTTCTAACAACTTGTCCTTTTTCATTCATTTTATTCTTGAATACCCATTTGGAACCTATTATATTTTTATCTTCGGGTCTAGGGACAAGCTCCCAAGTATTGTTCTTCTCAATCTGATCTAGTTATTCATTCATAGCTCTAATCCAATCATCATGCTTGTTGGATTCATCAAAATTTTTAGGTCCAGTCATAGATAAAAAGGCAACATGAGATTGTTCTGAGTCTTTAATCAATTTCCTTCTTGTCTGAACTCCTTTATTTATATCCCCAATTATCTGATTTTCAGGATGATTCTTTCTAATAATTCTGAGAGGTGATTTTGCTTCT
>ML788026.1:685742-720408 GCA_009831015.1 Picea engelmannii | reverse complement strand
ATGGGATTAAACTCCACCTCGGGTAAAGAAAATACTAGGCTAGGCTGAGACTATATAAAGATGCACAATGAAACAAGAAGGATTCCCTCCAAGGAGCCTACTTATGCCCACCTCTCATAGACTCTCATTCCCCACATGTCTATCCCACCCCAGGAATATACACCTTCATTGTTCCATAGTCCATCAGCTACTCCACTTCCCTTCCAAGGATTCAGCAACAGGACGGATGAGGAATTCTCAGAGCTCTATAGATGTTGTTGGACTCCCTCCAAGAGAAATCACTTCCCCAAAAATCTCTCTCACCTAGAGAGATATTCTCAGAGGCCTGATAACCTGCTTCCTCAATCCACAGGCCTGACAACCCGCCTCTTCAAACCAAAGGCCTGACAACCTACTTTTTATGTCCATCTCCTAAGACAAACGGGCAAGGGAAAAGGAAACAACAGAACTCAGGTAAGGTAGGGTATGGATGAGGAAAACACTTGTTCTTGTAAGTTATAGAGGTTCACAATGGAAGAGGGTTCAACAATGGTGGAAAATTTATAACTGTGTCCTACTCAATACGTGACTGAATGGGGTTGAGGATGGCAAGTGAACTAGTGAGGAAAGATGGAAGGAATGGTCAGTGAACCCCCACAACGATGGAATTTCCCACATAAATATTCATGTGCCTTGGATGACACTTGGATCTCCAGGAGCTCATTCCTCTCCACTTGGATTTCATTCCTCTCCCTAAAGGAACTTAGGTTAACAAGGTTTATTTCCAAAACCTTAGTAATTTAGGAAATACATTATAATATTCCCTTGGGTTAAGCCCTCAATCTTAGCCCCTTTCCTAGCCTCTCATCCCCTTTCCCTTTCCCTTCCTAGTGGAGCTTAGTCCCCCATAAATCTTAATTCGTGGTTGGTCTACACACAATGATGTATTTTATTAATGATATGCATAATTACATATACAAAATTAGGCTCATTGGCCTTAGCATCTAGGCTCTCCAACCTAATAAACACATAATCCTTCCAGCTTATAAAAATTTGGCTAACCAGCCTATAAAAATCATTACAATTCAGTAGGGGATCATCCTTAGGGTATTACAATTTGTTGGCACAGGGGCAAACCCAGGGTTCAATGTTTCAACAGGGCACCAACAAAACCCTAACTACCGGCCTTTTCGGCAACACCTGCGAAGCAGGTGAAGTCTCACCGGAGGTAGAGGCAGGGGGGGTTACAAGACTCAGTTTTCTGTAACCAGGATGGGACACAGATCTGTGATTACAACACTTCACAGGGTACTTAAGAACAATATATATTAATTCATTCACATTGCAGATCGAACCCTAAGTACAGTTCAACGTAGTAATAATGACAAAATACACATCGCACTTAGCATCATAAGTCAAATCTAACACATTCAACATATACAAAGCATTAAACATTCATGGATCTATATATCATTCATGACATTCAATGCACCAAGCAAATTCACAGCATAAACACTACAGCACAAAGTAAACCATCCACACAGGATTTACGTGGTTCACCCCAGGGTGGGGCTATGTCCACCAACAAATTCTTCTTATTTATTAGTCGTCAGAGCCAAGCTTCATATTGAATTGGTGATCTATGCACTAAGAGCTAGACCCACCTTCCCAAAATCAGGTCAAGGCACAGAGCCAACTTCTCTCTCAAGCATGGAGCCTTACATAGATGTTTTGTTTCACAAAGAAACTCAGAACTACTTGCCTCTTGCACTTAGCCACTTATGCACTTAGCTACATACTACATTTCTTGTAATAAGAACACCCCCCTTCTACATTACATTCCTTCCTATATATACTTTTACATCCCTTAAAACAAGGCCTAATCATGGGTAAACCCATGGGCCAACATCCCAAAACCCTAATAAAAAAAACCTAATGAATCCCTTGTTGGGTCCATAGAATAAGTGAGCTCCTGAGATTTCAGCTCCACCTGGGTGCTCCATCTTCGACCAGCATGTTGAAGTACAAAAGTGGTCAAACCTGACCAATGTTCCCTCAAAACTTGGTCGAGGGCCAATAGGCCCTCAACACTCACCTGTGACTCATCCCGAGTCACTCAGATCTAGGCAACACTTCTTCGAAGGCCTCGAGCTTAGCTCAAGCTGCCTCAACCTATTGCTTTGCCTAAGCCTCCTTCTCAACAAGATCCTAGATTACTTTCTTGGTAACAGGCCCTTCTAAGCATTTTTCCACTGTCACAAACACTTGGTCTAGTTGCGAACCTTGTCCCTCGATCTCTTCAAACACTGTGCAGGCTTCGTCCTACACCGGTTGGAGCCTCTGTGTGACCTCCATGGATTTGTCCTTGATGGAAGTAATTTGTTTCTGGGCCGCACGCTTTTATTTTGATCTCTTCATTCTCTCTACCGTAGTGAGTGACTTCATCTACACTTAAACTGTTGGTGTTTGTTGTTGCGCCTCTTGTAGTTGTGCTTCCAACTTCCTAAGCTCTGGATATTTCATGAGG
The DNA here is from genome assembly GCA_009831015.1 of Picea engelmannii. NCBI lineage: Eukaryota > Viridiplantae > Streptophyta > Pinopsida > Pinales > Pinaceae > Picea > Picea engelmannii. Next base: position 717,902 of record ML788026.1, on the reverse strand, counting down.
CATTCGTAATTCTGCACACTTATGTTTCTTAACTGCTTGCATTATGAGGTGAGGGCCCTGATCCTTCCTACTGTAATCTTAGCAGATTCTTCCCTCTGATCGTGCACTTCCTGTGGAGTGCTTGGTATTGCTTGAAGCTCTAGCTCCGTTACTCTTGCTTGAAGCTACTGGATGGCCTCATCGAGCTTCATCACTTGGACCTCAACTGCCTTATGTTCCTCCTGTGCCAAGCCTAGCACAAAGTGAAGTGTTCTTTTCACCAATTATTTGACTGTAGTCTACTCTACGAGAAGATGGTCCTTTTCCCTCTGTATCTTCGCCTTGTTTTCCTCAAGAATCACCCGGAACTCATCTTTCTCGTTTTCATAAGTGGTCACACAGTACCGCGCAACTCGTAGTTTCTCCAGGATTTCTTCTTTCTCCTTCTTTAGGGCTTTTGTAGCTTGTTCCTTTTCTTCTTGAACTTTCTGAAGCTGAGCCTCTACTACATATGTTAGTCATCAAAGTTGGATTGGCTCATCCCCAAATTCTATAGTCTCCGACGAGGAAGGTGAAGTAGGTATTGCGCGGCTCAATTGAATGGCTCACAAAATTTCTTGCAGATCCTTCTCAGCTATTACATACAAATCTTCTTTCTTCACACCATATCTCTATAAGCAGTCCACATACGCATCTTTCATTGCTCCACGGACTAGACCAATTTCATCCTCTATGAGTGTGGCCTCCATCTGGGGATTTCTTGCATGGGTTTTCTTTCTGGATGAGGGTTTCTATAGAGAAACCTTTCTCTTCTTCGATACTCTGTCTCAGTAGGGGGATCCTTCGGCGGTGTAGCTTCACCTTGTCCTTGTTTTTCTCCTTCTTCCCCTCCTCCTTCTTTATTTACTTCATCTCCTCCTCCTCTTACGGGTGAGCCAGGTCCACTTTCTTATGAGACGATGTCTTCCTCATCAGTTTGTACATCCTGGAATTCCTCCTTCTTATTCTTCTTTGCACTTTTTTGTCCAACATGCTCGACCCGAGTGACCAAGGGGCTTCCTATGATATCAGGGTCGGAGAGTTTTGCATCATCAACCAGTATGAAGAACTATGTCAATCACTCATTTTTTATCTCCTCCATGTCTTTGTCATTCAAGTTGTAATAGGACTCCAATTCCTCCTTTCTCTCATCCTTACGCGCAGTGATATATATAAAATGTCGATCTGTGTGGAACTTAGCTAATGGTCTATACTGGTGCAAGGTTCACTGTGTCATGTGAGGGACCAATTCTATGGAAACCTTCAGTTGATAGTAGTAGGCATGAAACATTGCGTTCGACTGCCACTGCTTAGAAATTCCATTCATGTACCATAGAGTGGAGAACTTCATGGCCAATGGCTCCAAAGATTCAATCTTCGGGAAGGCAGATCCTTCAAGCATTTGCCAAGCGACAAATGTGATCAACACAAGAAACCATATGAAATGGAACTCATATCCTTGATCTTGCACTTTGCGAAAGTCTTTCTCGAGCTTGTTGATGAGGTAGCTCACCCAGGTCATTTGTATCCCCTCCATGCGCTTCACTGTGAGGTACACCATGAACCTGGTGACCTGCATGGGGCGGTTCTTTCTGACGATCTTGCCAGCTATGAGTTGGCAAGCTAGAAGTATTGCACCATCCTAGATGGAGGCAACATTGTAGCCTTGCTTTCCCTTATTGACTTCATCATATGCCTCCTTTATGCATTGTGGCAGGGAGTGGTCTGAAGCCTTCCTTGGGTAGAAATGTTGAGGGTCGGGTCCCTACATGTTCAGTCCTATGATCCAGTGGATCAACACCAAATCCACAGTAATGTGCCTTTTGAGCCATAGGTATGCTCCATGATAGCATGACAAGAGATTTTAATGCAAACATTAACCTCTTGATGTCTTCCAAAATGAGGAATCTTCATGACATTCAATATCATGGATTGCGTGAGCTCCTTTATCCATGGCTAGGAGACTATGTGAGGCTTCTTCCCAGCCATCTTCATTAGATATCTATGCGGTGCGAGCATCACATAGTTCTTCCTGTCGCCGATATTGAAATTGTTGTTCTTGAGAGATGGGATCTATCCCAACTGTCTTCCAACCACGCGTATCCTCTTCAGGATGTACACGGTGATCAATGTGTACTCGAAGTCCCATGGGATGTTGTCACAGTTTACCGCGCCAGCCAAGGGTGGGATATAATCAGGCAAGACCGATAGGATATAATTAGTAGCAGGGTCGACACGGCCCGAACGACGTCCAGTCAAGGGTGAAGCCTACAGTCCCCTGGTCGATGATGCCTATATTCCTTCATACATGGCTTTATCAACCATAAAATTATTCAAAACTTCTTTGATAGATTTCTTTATCTCGGTGCGCTCGGCTGACATTCTCACTGTGAACAAATAAGTTGGGGTAGTTGAACATATAGCGAGGTAAAAAATAGATGGTGAGGTATGATAGCACAACTCCACATGCGCAATCACTTCATTTCTCATCTTAGATATTCATGGGTAGAAAAAAGTAGTCCCGGCACAGCGTCCGATGGGTTAAGTAAGAAAGTTTCATTATGGATTACTCCAAGGGAAAAGAATTCCTCAATCAATGTGAATATGTCCGTTATGGCATGTCCTCAATTCCTAACAACAATCTATCTTTCCATAAATGTGTTTCCTAGCCATTCTGGAGCGTCATTCTAATAGTCAGGGCACCTCCAACGGTCATATAGGTTCATCAGGGTAAAGTCCCATTCTACGCGGTTCTGTTGTTTCAGCGAGGTTCTGAGCCTACAAGCCTGCCTCCTGTGAAGTTCCAATCTATGAAATCTTCCATCTGTTCCCTATAACTTCTTGTATCTTTTCCAACTTAGTCTTCTTCTTAATGAGCTTCCTTGCCTTCTTTCCTATGGTCTAAGTCTCTCCAACTATTTCTGGATTTCTCTTTCCATTCTTATTCTTATCTTCTCCTAGCGAAGTGACTTCTCACTGTTGATGTGTTCTCAAAGGGTTTGAAGTTAATATCTTACCCCTTACCACTTCCTGGGTGGATATAATTTCTTCTTGCATTGATAGGTCCTTCAAACCTTCTTGCGTTATTTCAACCTAGATAGCTAATTCTCTAGTCTTATGTTACTTCGACTCAACTTCTCATTCTTCTACCAATCGATCTATTCTTCTAGCTATGAAATCCCTTATTTCTTTCTTTTTCTTTTCTGTCGATTCTTCCTCTGATTTCCTTCTAATATGATCTTTCTCAATCCAAGTCTTTCCTAATAAAAGAGGGAATGGGGTGTTGTTTTCAACAAGCTTAATAACTTCAAATTTCTCTTATGTCAATGTTCCACGGATGATAACAGGTATATTAGTAACTCTTCCACATAAGGGTATCATTTTTCCTTTAAAAAAGCCTATTCTTCCCAATCAAGGTATCACAGTAGGCTTCCCCAAGATTTCCCAAGTGCTTTTTGTCATAATATTCACTTGTGTCTCCTCATCCAAGACACAGTCTATGTTGAAATCTCCTATTCTTGTATCTATGCATTGTTTTTCTTTCATGATCTATGGTAAATTGACATCTTTGTGATCATTCATCATTTTTTTCAACTATTCTAATGTAGTCTGAACTTTCTTTGATTCTTTTTGATCTTCTAACATGCTCTTAATCTCTTGACTCATGTTCATTCTTTCAACTTTAGCAATCATTCTTGGACAATCCTCAACTTCATGACCAACAATTTTACAACAAAGACAAATAGGACCTATACCAGGGCATTCTTTAGCAAGATGTCTCGGACTTCTGCAGTTATAACATAATGTCAATCCTCTCTTTCTCTTGTAAGTTCCCCAGCTTCTCCTGTACTGGGTACTAGGATCATAGTGTTGGACCTGCAATCTGCAAAAATTCTTTCTATGTTCCTCCATCCATTCATTAGTCCAAAAATTCTTTCTATGCATGGGAATAACATATCTTTCTTTATTTCTAACAAATTTATTCAGATCAACTCTTTCTTCTAATTGTACCCTAGCTTTCAGACCGGGATAGAATCTATCAAACATACCTAGATCCAATCTTTCGAAACAAAAATTTCCACTTATCTTACTCTATCCAAGGAAAAAGCTTTACCTCTTTCAAGATCTTACCTCTTTTCTTTAGATCGGGTTTATTTATTAGCATAGAGCTTCGTAAGTCAAGTAGAATATTGTGCACTATAGAAGCAGATCTACGCACAAATATTTTCTTTTCTTTTACTTCATTTCCTAGCAATCACATTTTCAGGTCCTGACAATGGAACCATTTGTTGGCACAGGGGCAAACCCAGGGTTCAATGCTTCAACAATGCACCAATAAAAGCATAACTACTGGCCCTTTCGGAAACACCTGTGAAGCAGGTGAAGTCTCACCTAAGGTAGAGGCAGGGGGGATTACATGACTCAGGTGTCTGTAACTAGGCTAGGACACAGATCTGTGATTACAACACTTCGTAGGGTACTTAAGAACAATATATGTTAATTCATTCACATCGCAGATCAAACCCTAAGTATAGTTCAGCATAGTAATAATGAAAAAATACACATCGCACTTAGAATCATAAGTCATATCTAACACATTCAACATATACAAAGAATTAAACATTCATGGATCTATCTATCATTCATAACATTCAATGCACTAATCAAATTCATGGCATAAACACTACAACACAAAGCAAACCATCAACACATGATTTATGTGGTTCACCCCAGTGTAGGGCTACATCCACCAACGACTTCTTCTTCTTTATTAGTCTTCAATATCTTACTTTCATCCACTCATGTGCGCTAAGCCACAGATCCAAGCTTTGCACTGGACATGTGATCTACGCAGTAAGCGCCAGATCCACCTTCCCAAAATCAGGTCAAGGCACAAATCCAACTTATCTCTCAAGAACAGAGCCTTACATACATGTTTAGTTGCGCAAAGAACCTCATAACTACTTGCCTCTTGCACTTAACTACATACTACATTGCTTGCACTAAGCACACCCCCCTTCTACATTACATTCCTTCCTATATATACTTTTATATCCCTTACAACAAGGCCTAATCATGGGTAAACCCATGGGATGACATGCCAAAACCCTAATAAAAAAACCTAATGAACCCCTTGCTGTGTCCACAGAATAAGTGAGATCTCGTGATCTCAGCTCTGCCTGGGTGCTCGATCTTTGACCAGCCTGTCAAAGTACAAAAGTGTTCAAACCCGAGAAATGTTCCCTAAAAACATGGTCGAGGGCCAACACAATCCCCTCCCCTTATTTATGCATGGTCCTTAGTGAATCATGTTTACATAAAATCAACAAGATTTCTAAAATCTTCAAAAAGATGTGGGTATTATGCCTACATAGCATATTCATGCTCCCAAGTTGCATCCTCAGGACCATACTAGGTCCATTGGAACTTTACAAGCCATATGGATCAATTCCGGAGATGTTTGATTTTCCAGTCCAAAATGCGTACCGGATGCACTTGAAAAGCTCTTTCTTGCTCCACCTAAATCATATTCCAATCAATAACATGATTAGCATCAGGTATATATTTCTTAATCAATGATACATGGAATACATTATGTATAGACATAGATGTAGGCAATTCAATCATATAATCTACTCATCCAATCCTCTATAGGATTTCAAATGGCCCACAATATCTGGCTACCAACTTGGAACAGATTCCCAACTTCACGGAACTTATGTTGGCCTTCACCTTCAAGAAAACATGATGACCCACTTTAAATTCCCTATGATTTCTACCCTTGTCAGCATAGCTTTTCTTCCTGTCTTGAGAAACCTTTAAATTCTGTTTTATCTTCAACATTTTCTCTTCCATTTCTCTAAGCAACTTTGGCCCAACCACTGCTCTATCAGCTGGGTTGTCCGAGCGTACTGGTGTGTTGCACTTTCTTCCATAAAGTGCCTCAAATGGGATCATCTTCAGGGATGCTTGGTACCCATTGTTGTCGGAAAATTCTACCAAGTGTAGATAATCTTCCCATTTAGATGGTTTTTCCATCACATACATCCTTAGCATATCTTCTATCACTTGGTTCACTCTTTATGGTTTCCCATCAATCTCAGGATGATAAGTTGTGCTGAGGTTCATATTTGTTCTTAAACCTTTGAATAATCGCTTCTAGAAATTTGAGGTAAACTTTGGGTCTCTTTCAGACACAATTGTCTTGGGTATTCCATGAAAGCATGCTACCTCCCTCATATAAATATCAACAACATTGGTTGCCTTGTGAGTAAACTTCATAGGAATGAAATGGACAACTTTAGTAAGTTTTTCCACTAACACCATGATAGCATCATGCTGATTTCTTTTTCTGGTAAATTTGGTGATGAAATCCATTGTCACCACTTCCCACTTCCACTCAGGAATGGGAAATGGCTGCAGCAACCCAGCTGGGTTTCTATGCTCAACCTTGACTATTTTACACTCCAAACATTTAGCAATGTACTCAACAATCTCCTTTTTCATGCATGGACAATAATATTGGCTCTTGACTGCTACAACTATTTTCTGATATCATGGGTGTCCATCATAAGGTACATTATGCATCTCTTTCAAAATCATACTCCTCAATTCATGAGAATTGAGTACATAAATTGTGTTTCTGTACAAGATAATTCCATCAATTACCACTTCATAATCTTCAACTTTCCATTGCATTTCACCTTGTTGTAATGTTGTCACCAATTCCATGTACTACAAATCTACTTTTGCAGCCTCATAAATTATTCCTTTAAGGTCAGTTTGATACATGCTAATGGTTGTAGCATGCAGTTCATTCACTCTCCTACTGAGTGCATCAACCACTTTATTCTTTTTTTCTTTGATGTTCTTGATATCAACGTCATACTCACAGAGGAATTCGAACCATCTTCTCTACCTAGCATTCAAGGTTGGTTGATCAAACAAGTATTTCAGACCATTATGGTCTATCCTCAGCTCAAACCTATTTCCCATGAGGTATTTCCTCCAATTATTCAAGGAATTCACTATGGATGCCAACTCTAAATCATGAGTGGCATAGAGCCTTTCATGCTCTTTCAATTTTCTAGATTCAAAACATATCAAAAACCTATTTTGACTAAGGACTACACCAAGTCCTTATTTGCATGCATATGTTCAAAACACGAAATCTTCATTCAGATTAGAAATCCTAAGAATTGGAGCACTAGTTAACAATCGATTCAATTGTTGGAAGCTCTTTTCACATTTTGTTGTCCATTGAAACTTCACCCCCTTCCTTCGCAAGGAAGTGATTGGGTGAGAAATTCTCGAAAACCTTGCAATGAATCTTCTATAGTAGCCAGCTAGACCCATGAAGGATATGAATTATGTCACATTCTTAGGTGTTTTCCACCCTTTAATGGAATCAATCTTTTCAGGGTCCACGACTATCCCTTCTTTGAATATGATATGCCCAAAATAGTGAATTTGGTTTTGATCAAATGAGCAGTTGCTCAATTTGGCATACAATTGGTGCTCTCTTAGCACTTGTAACACCATCCTCAAATGATTCTCATGTTCTTCTTCAAACTTGGAATATACAAGGATTTAATCCAAAAAGACAATGACAAACTTGTCTAAATATTCCCCGAAAACACCATTCATTAAGCACATGAAAACAGTTGGTGCATTTGATAACCCAAATGACACCACTGTGAATTCTTAATGACCATACCTTGTCTGAAAGGATTTCTTATTGATGTCTTCATCTATGATCCTTACTTGATGATATCCTAACCTGAGATCAATCTTTGAGAATATCCTTGCATCCTTTAACTAATCAAAGAGATCATCAATCCTTGGCAAAGGATACTTGTTCTTTATAGTCCCTTTGTTCAATTGTCGGAAGTCGATGCACAATCTCAATGTCCCATCTTTATTCTTCATGAACAAGACTAGGGCACCCCAAGGTGACACACTTGGCCATATATACCCCTTCTTTAGAAGCTCTTTGAGCTACATTCACAACTCCTTCATCTCCAATGTACTCATTCTGTAAGGAGTCTTTGATACTAGAGTTTCTCCAGGCATCAAATTTATAGAGAAATCAATATATCTCTTTGAGGGTAGTCTTGGTATCTCCTTAAACACATCTTCAAAATATTTAAGGACTGCATGATCCTCCAGATTTGGCACCTTATCCTTAGGTGCTTCCTCCATATGGGATGCAAATAATTGGTAGCCCTTCCTGTAACACTTCTTCAGTTTCATTGTCGAGACCTCTCAGACAGTAACTTCCCTAGGAATCCTTTGGACTGCTCTTAGGTTTCCTTCCTCATCCAGGAAATTAAATGCCTTTTTATGACAGTCTAAGATAGCATGGTGTTTTTCCAACCAATCCATACCAATTAGACAGTCATATGAACCCAATGGAAGGATGTCCAAATCTACCTTGGTACTTATCCCATTCATGTCCACTAGACATGATTTAACCAGCTCAACAACCTTTCTCTTGGTTCGTGTAGCCAGCTATACCAGCCAAGATTTCTCATGCTTTCTTCTTGGAAAAATTAATCTTTCCACTACCTTAGGATCTATATAGCTATGAATAGCTCTTGAATCTATTAAAATAGTAAAGGCATGGTTATTGATCATACCTTCAACTTCAATCATGTGTGATTGAAACTTTTCTTTCTTGTTGTCCAGGACTACATAGATCCTAGGTACACTTCTTCCCATGCCCTCCATTGTTTCTGCTTGTTGTACATTGTGGACAACACTCACTTTGTCATTTTTGTGAGGACAATTTCTATACTTATGGTCTCCTTTACATCTCCAACATTGAATGGGTGTCTACCTTGGCCTTTTCCCACCTACCTCATCCATTTTGTGCTCTCTAAAATATGGTTGTCCTTGAGGACTGTTTCTAAAAAAGGGTGGCTTGTTCCCCTTTCACCTCAGTTCATTCATAAAAAAATTCTTGTCTTCCTAATCTCTTTGGAAAGTAGGATTTCCCTTTTGTTGATCAGATAATAACTTTTCTCTCCTTATGGTTTCCTCCAAAGTATTGGGATCATCATATTGGATCTGTCACTGATGAAAGTTGGCAACCCACTCAGGCACCTATGAATCTTAATTGTCTAATACTTGATGAAAGAGACATACTTCAACAATTCTAAAAATATTCATTCATACTCCTCAATGGTCATGTTGCCTAGTTTGAGTTCAAAGAACTCTTTCATATTTTTATCATAATACCTCTTGGTGAGGTATTTCTTCTCAAAATGCTTCATGAATTCCTTCTAAGTCACATTTTTCTCTCTGATGTGCTTCACTTGCACAATTTTATCCCACCACGTGGATGCTTTTCCTTTTAGCTAATTGATAGAAATTCTTCCCTCTGCATGAGAAGAGTAGTTATGCAATTGGAATTACTTCCTCATGCCTAGCAGCCATGTCTCAGCATCTTCATCCTTCTTGTGCTCACCATCAAAAGTGGGTGTTTTGATCTTAATCGTTTCTCCTTTCAATTAATACACCCTAGACCTTCTATGCTTCCTGACAGAGGATGGGCTTGATCTATTGTGTGCTCTCCTATGGGAATTCCTTTGGGAGTGATGGTGATGTTTGTTACCACTCCTTGATATTCCTTTTCCCTTAGGGGTCTCGTGGCTTCCTAATTTATTGGATCCACTCTCCTTATTCAATTTATTTTTAATTTTGTCCAAGATTTTCATTAACTTCATATTTAAGTTTTCGTACTGCTCTTTGGATTTCATAAGCCTTTCATTATCAGCCTTGTGGCTCTAGACATATGTCTGCAATTTTTTTAGGGTCTCTACCATATTTATGTCTTCCTCCTTTCCTCCTCCATGTCCATTGGAGTTGGTTTCTTCCATACCCAACTGGACATTCATCCCTATGATTTCATCTTCTTGAATGTAGACTACTTGTGTATCATCCATGACTCTACACTATGTGTTGATTCTGATATGAGAGTTGTTAATTCTACAAAAATGTGCAGCCAACAGAAATTTGTCAGGATAATTGTTCTTAATAATTTCATGAAAACAAGAACCATTATGATTCATCAATATACATCAAACTTGTTTTCTACTAATTTCCTTATAAATTTACTGTTCAAATCCAATTTCTGGGTAAACAATTATCTTCTACTGTTCAAGACCTTTTCAATGCCTATTTCCATGCTCAATTCTGAGTTTTGAGAAGGAAGTTATGGATACTTGAACAATTTCTCTTTCCAGTTATGAAATCATGTACATGGATTCTTCCAAATCAGAGTCAAATTATCTCTTGGATCCATGTTGGATCCCTTCTTCAGGTTTACAGGTCTTCCTTAATTCTTTAGGTGTAGGTCTATACAATCAAGAACCTCTCTGGCTCTTTCTCTAAGCCATTTTTTGTTCTTAAAATTAAAGTTTCGGGTGCTAGCCCCTTTTATTTGGCTCCCAAATTCATGTGACCACAGGCTATGACCTAGTGCTAAAACATAGGCACTTATCTTGTGCTTTGGAACTTCATAGCTACGAAAATTCAGGGCTCTGAATGATCTTCCTTCATTACAATACATTTCCTCTGAATTCCAATTCTTCGAATACTTTGAGGATGTATAGATCAATGGTCCTCATTCTTTTTTAGATATACGGTGGATAGGATCTCCAGGACTCTGGGATTTAGCAGTTTCCAAAGCACTTCTATAAAAATCTCCCAAAGTGGTGACTCACTGGAGATTCTCTCTCTTTCCTCCACATGTCATCTCATGACCAATGGTCGAGATTAACTTTGGCCCTCCGAGAGTTCTCAACTTAAGCAACCTCCAAATCAAATCCTTTGGAGTACCACTTCTCCGGACCTTGGGATATGGTGCCACACATTGTCCATGATCAATGGTTGAGATGGAATATGGACTTCAAGCCTCCAGAAGTCCTTGACCTCAATTGTTTATGCCTTGAATCCCTTGGAATACAAGATCTATTTTCAGGTTTCCTCTCCCGATGAATGGTGAGGATTTACTCCTCTCTTTGCAGCTTCGGGGGTTTCACCTTCCTCTAACTTCATTCCTTCCAAACACCAAATTGGAGAACTCCTAGGGTCCACTTAGTACTGCACACCTGGGTGTTACGTGGTAGATTCCAAGAAGTAGAAATGTGGCCCAATATGAAGGGTGACACGTGTCAAGTTCTAACTTGAAAATCAGCCTTTTAAAAGAACAAAACACACTAGCATGTGACACGCATATGGTGTGTCCATGTCACCCCAGGTGACGTCACAAGGCCACATCACTTCGGTGCTTTGTGACTTCAGAACTTCGAGACTTCAGGACTATGGTATTTCAGAGATCCGGAAGTTATTCCAACAGTTTCCCCCGAACATTGAATTGTTGAATTTCTTAACCTCCTGGGGTCCATGTAGTATAGTTTCCATAAATCAAGGGGGTGACATGTGGCCCCACCATCAAGTGACATGTGTCGGGTACCAATCGGTACTAAGGGCCTATCAAAAGTACAAAAACAAGTGACATGTGGTAGAATTAAGGTAGTTCCATGTAACCCTAGGTGACATCATCATGTCACTTCAGATCCGACGCTTTGGGACTTCGGTGATTTCTTTTGATTGACACTTTTGAAAAAATTCTAAACTGTCAACTACTGAACAAGTCCACGTCATCTCAAACGCTTCGGGACTTCAACGATTTCTTCTCATTGACACTTTTGCAAAACTGTTGAACTTTCGACTTTCGAACAGGTCCACTTCATTTCCTACACTTCGGGACTTTGGTGATTTCTTCATTGCGCAATCTCCAATGGATTTCCCCAAACACCGAACCACCAAAACACTTGGGAAAATCCAACGGCTCTCCTCCTCCCAAATGATCTACGGTTGACAGTCATTATGGGCCTTTGGAGCTTCGTGCTTCGGCTCCTTTCTCAACAAAACCTTAAAAATGCATCAAACACACGAAGTCCAAAGGACTTTGACAGTTAACTCTCATGCATCTTCTCCAAATATGACGATTGTGAGGGATATGTCTTCTTCTGAACAGATCCAATGGCCAAAATTTACACTTTGTGTACCAATACCACTGTTGTCATGGTTTTTCAAACTGATATACCTCCTGATATTTCCAATACCACCTTGGATCTCTCTTAGCGTCACTCTGGCACTATGTACCTCAAATCCTTGTGGAATTTTTACTTCAAAATCCACATTTGTGGCCCATCCAAGTTCAGTGTTGAAGCCATGGGCTCTGATACCAGTTTGTAACATACCCATCCTTCCAAGCTGGGTCATGCCACATAAACATATCTCATTCTCTGATACAATATTATAACGTACCTAGCCATCCCAGCGTAGGGCATGCTACCAAAAACACCCTCAACTCTGTTTTCAATTTTAACAGATATAAACATTCTTCTCGTACACAGATTCATGCAGAATTAACAGTAAATCATACATGTAGAAAACACATGCAATTATCATAAATAATAGACATGCATTGAACACATCGTTTGATATTAACACATAAATGATACTTATCATTTAATTGAAGTACACCAACTACGTCCAGACCTTCCATGAACCTCCCAACCTTAGACCACATTACTCCAACCTATTAGTAGTGGGTCACCCCTGATGATCCAAAAAGGATCTAGAGAAGACTAAGAACAACTCAGAACTTGTAGAAGAAACTAAGGATGCTCAAAATGGCCTCACCAGATAGAGAAAGGGTAAAAATTCAAAGTTCTCAGAACTCGATGGAAATGCAATTATCACGAAGAGTGCATCGCAAGATTTCTAACAGTGCAAACGACTCATCAAACGGAGTTACGGATCGAAAGATATCCACGGACAAAGTTTGGTCAACCTAGCCCAATCAACAGGGGGATGAGTCAACATCTATATTGTTGACATCAAAATATGTACATCACACGTGTTAAGAGAAAGAGGTGACACATGTCATACTAACGTCAACATGGTGACGTGGTAGCACCAAAGGCTGCCAAGTGTCACCTAGATTTGGCACTTTTGGACCAATCTGTGGACCAATAGGATTTTTCCACATGGCAGTCTATATGGTATGTACAGTGATGTGGCATTGACATGGCATGATGATGTGGCATGATGAGTTGGCATTGATGTGGTGTTCGTATGATGACATGGCACTAACATGGAAGGATGACAGAGAAGTGGATGATGTGGTCGAATGGGAGACTGCCACATGGCCCAATCAGGGGCTGCCACGTGGTAGTGGGAAAATGCTCAATGACATCCCATATCCAAAATTTAAAAAAAAATAATGGTTTGGCGGGTCCGCCAAATAAGGCCACATGTTGATCGATAGAACCTTAAATAGGACCATCGCCAAAACTGGATATATATATATATATATATATATATATATATATATATATATATTGTTTCAACCATAAATCCAAAAGGGGGAGGCCCGTGGGTTTGACCCCAGGACCTACTCCCTCCACTATGCCTTAATACTCATGCCATAAACAACGGGCCAACAACCCTTTCATTGTAATGAACACCGCCCTTTTTACTTAAAATTTGCATCCGCCGAGCCCAGGGGAGGAGGCGCACGAGTGGTATGGTCAGGCATGCATTTTGAGGTGAGCACATTAGCATTAATTGCAAGTTGCAGGGGCACAAAACCCGAGACAAATTTATTCTTGGGTCTGGGAGTGCTAGAATCGAATCGAGGTCTGGGAGTGCTAGAATCGGATCGAGGCACGTAGATAGTCATTTTTGGGTAATTCGACACCACAAATTCAGTGGTGTTGTTTCCTTTCTGATCTGAGCATTATTTCTACAACTTGATTTCAGAATGAGGTATACTTATGTATTTTTCCAAATTGTTTTGTTGAGTTAATGGAAAAGACTACCCATTTGAGAGTAGGACCCGGAGATGTAGTCCACCAGGGAGGAACTCCATTATCAATTTTTTGTGTTCATATTTGGTGCTTATGTCTCTTAATTTTTTATCTTTTCTTTCTTTAATGGTGCACTTTAATTTATGTTCATTTAATGCAATTCTTTATAAGTCACTCGATGAAAATATCCTCGATCATGTTGGTATTAGAGAAGTCGTCTTTGACTTGAATTGTTGAGTGTGAATGCTTACTAGGGACAAGCATAAGCAGGGTGAAGGAACTCTTAAGACTTTCAGTCCTGAAGCTGGTCATGCATCCCGAAGGAAGAAAATGGAAGAAGAAGACAAGTGTGATGAACAGGAGAAAAACTTTCATATGGTATTTTATCACATGCCAAAAATGGTCGAACGAATGTATGGAGATTACGAGAAGACGAAGAAGAAGAAAGGGAAACAAAAGGAAGAACATGTTCATGATGTTGCTTCGATAAACCAATGGGTTGGAGGAGATCCTCTTGAGCCTCCATCTTCACCATCAAGTTCTAGTTCTTCTTCCTCTAAGCATTCTCATCATTCTCATCACTCTAGCCATAAAGCCTCTTTTAAGAAACCATTATTAGATCTTGATGTAAAATTTTATTTACGTATGTTTAATGGAGATGCTAATCCTAAAAGGCTAGATAATTGGATCTGATAGGTTGAAGTATATTTTCATGTTCAACATATTGATGAAGCGGAATTTAAAGTGCCACTAACTTCTCTTCGGTTGGAAGGAACCACTCTCGTATGGTGGGAGAGCAAGCTTCAGGATAGAAGTAAGTGTGGTAATCTTCTTTCCTCGTGGTCAGAATTTAAATCAGTGATAAGGAAGCAATTTTATCCATTGGGTTATTTACATAAAGCAATGACGGAATGGAAATCTTTAAGGAAAACTAAAGGTCAAACTATACAAAGTTTCACAGAAGAATTTAGGAAGAATGTCGCATTAAACATTCCTTTGGATTCTTATGAAACTTTAATGAAGTATATTGGTGCACTTCATAGTTATATTCGTCATATTTTTCTCTTTTTTAACCCCACTAGTCTTTGTGAAGTTTGTGTGCAAGCCACTCACCTTGAGAATAAGGGAAAGCATGTTCAAGAAAATCCCACAAAGAAACCTTCCAATATCCCACATAAAAATTTCAAGAAGTTTAAAAGGAAGGACAAGAAAACCACCACAGTGATGAGAGAAGGAGGAAAGCCATCTTTCACTCATTGCAAGAAAAAATGTCACGATGATGAACATTGTTGGAAACTGCATCTAGAGAAGAGGTTGAAATAGTTCGGTGGAAAGGGGAAGACAAAAACCGTTACTACAGTGCAACAAGATCTTGGTTCCGATGCCTGAGCCAAAAAGTGTAACCGAGGTCGAGAGCTTCTTAGGTGCATTCCAGTATTGTAGGAGGTTCATTTCAAACTTCTCCTTTACAACAACTCCTTTGCATGCCTTAACCAATGTGAAGAACACTTTTCAGTGGGAAGGAAAGAAACAAAAATATTTCGACACTTTGAAGGAGAATTCCAGTACCTCACCCGTATTAGCACTGTCGAATCTTCAACAACATTTTGAGATCGAGACATATGTGACAGGTACTCCATGGGTGCAGTATTGATGCAATAGTGTAAGCCTATATGTTACCACTCTGAAACTTTCAACCAAGTTGTTGTTAACTGTCCTACATATGATAAAGAGTTGTATGCATTAGTTCAAAGTGTAAAGAAATGGAAACACTATTTTTTAGGGAAGGAAACAATCATACATACAGATCACCAACCCTTACAGTATCTCCAAGCACAAACCAAGCTACAACAATCTCGACACTATAGATGGATGGGTTTTCTACAACAATTTTATTTGGTAATCAAGTACAAAAAGGGTATGAGTAACAAGGTAGTTGATATGCTTTCTATACCTCATATTACTGCTTCTATTATTTTGAAGTATACTTATTTATCTCATGATATCTATGTGGAACAATATTCCATTGATGAATATTTTCAAGAAGTATATGAGAAGCTAACCGATGGTGCACAGGTAAAGAACTATTGTCTGCAGGGAAAACTACTCTACCATCATGGAAATCTATGTATTCCTACAAGTGAACGAGTCCACATAATACGATATGCTCACGCTTCTCTTGTGTCTGGGCATTTTCGGGTAGCAAAAATATGGATCATTTGCAGAGGTTTTGTTACTGGCCTCAAATGAAAGCAATTGCAACTAAATATGTAAAGGGGTGTGTGATGTGTTCTACTTGTAAGCCCACTAATAGAAAACTGGGGCTATACTCACCACTTCCTGTTCCATCCCATCCATGGGAAAGTATCTCCATGGATTTTGTAGGGGATTTACCAATGTCAAAAGGGGGTCATGACTATTTGTATGTTGTAGTGGATAGGTTCAGCAAGATGTGTATCTTGATTCCATGTAAGAAGAAGATCACTACTGAGAAGACAACTAATATCTTATTTACGTATGTTTGGGTTCACTTTGGTTTATCCACATCCATTATCTCGGATCGAGATACTCGAGTCCTTGGGTATTTTTCGACAAGATTGTGGAGAATGATGGACACCAAATTGAAGAGGAGCATTGCTTTCCATCCACAGACTGACTAAAAGATAGAGGTGGTAAAAATAACAATGGTACTTTTTCTTCGAGGCTACTGCAACAAGCATCCCAAGTTATGGGATGAACAGATACCCTATGTACAACATGCTTACAACCAAGCCTTGCATTCCTTGACTCAGTGTTCACCTTTTGATACATGTTTCGGGTACCTACCTAAGGTTCCTTTGGAATTGATGTATGGGAGAGATATTGATGCAAATAAAGAAAGAATAGAGGAAAAATCCTGCAAGTTCATCCAGAGGATCCATCAGGTGCACCAGGCAGTCAACGAATAGTTGGATAAAATTCAAGCACAATATAAATATCGGCATGGAAAAAATAGGGTTGATCATCAATTCCAGGTTGGAGATCGGGTATGTCTTCACATCAACAAGGAGAGATTGAAGGGTGAAGGCAAGAAACTCAACTCCATTCATTATGGACCCTTCACTATCTTGGAGAAAAGTGGTACCAATGCTTTTTGTCTGGATCTTCCACCTTATATGTAGATTTACTCATTTGTAAATGTAGAAAACTTGAAACTTTTTTAGCCTCCCATGATCATGGATTAGGATGAGAAAGTTTCAATACCTTCGGTTGATGAATTTTCTCCTGAGTACTTTGATGAGTTAAAGGAAGATATCATCCTGGAAATAATGATGAGGACTTCACACAGGGGTGATGTTGATTATATTTGAGTAGGATTAAAGGGCATGCACATCCAAGAAAGGCAAAGTGGATTGAGAAGGAGAAAGTGAGGGGACTCTTCCTTCACTTATCTGTTGATTCATGAAATCTTTTGGTGGTCCAAAAATATTTCATTGGGAAGGTGTGATCCAAAAAGGATCCATAGAAGACTAAGAACAACGCAGAACTCATAGAAGCAACTCAGGATGCTCAGAATGGCCTCAGTAGATAGAGAAAGAGAAAAAATTCAAAGTTCTCAAAACTCAGTGAAAATGACATTATTGCGAAGAGTGCATCGCAATATTTCTAACGGTGAAAACGGCTTGTCAAATGGAGTTATGGATCGAAAGATATTTGCGGTAAACATTTTGTCAACCTAGCCCAATCAACAGGGGGATGAGTCATCATCTGTATTTTTGACGTCATAATTCATATCGCACACATGGAAGGAGGAGGAGCTGACATGTTTCATGATGACATCATCATGGTGACATGGCAGCACCAGAGGCTACCATGTGTCACCCAGATTTGGCACTTCTGGACCAATAGGATTTTTCCACGTGGCAGTCCATACGGTCCGTACGATGATGTGCCATGATGAGTTGGCAATGGCGTGGCATCTGTATGATGACATGGTGCTGACATGGAAGTTTGACAGAGCAGTGGATGACATGGTTGAATGGGAGGTTTCCATGTGGTAGTGGTCAAATGCCCAATGATATCCCATTTCTGAAATTTGAAAAAAATAATGGTTTGGAGGGTCCGCCAAATCTGGTGGACCATGCCAAATCCAGCCACATGCTAATCGATAGAACCTTGGATAGGACTATCACCAAAATTAGCAGAACAAACATTGTATGTATATATATATATATATATATATATATTGTTTCAATCATAAAGCCAAAAGGGGGAGGCCTGTGGGTTTGACCCTGAGACTTCCTCCCTCCACTATGCCTTAATACTCACACCATAACCAATGGGAAAACAACCCTTTCATTTTAATGAACGTCGCCCTTTTTACTTAAAATTTTCATCCGCCGAGACCAGGGGAGGAGATGCACATGTGGTACAGTCGGGAACATAGTTCGAGGTGAGTACAACAAAATTAATTGCAGGTTGCAGGGGCATGGAAACTGAGACAAATTTCTTCTTGGGCCTGGGAGTGCCAGAGTCGAATTGAGGCATGGAGACAGTCATTTTTGGGTAATTCAATGCCACGAATTAATGGTGTTGTCTGTTTTCTGATCTGAACATTATTTATGTAGCTTGATTTCAGAATGAGGAATACTTATGTATTTTGCCAAATTATTTTGCTGAGTTACTAGAAAATCCTACCCATTTGAGAGCAGGACCCAGAGACGTAATCCACCAGGGACAAAATCCGTTATCAAGTTTTTGTTTTCATATTTGATGCTTATGTCTCTTCATTTTTTAGATTCTCCTTCTTTAATGGTGCACTTTAGTTTATGCTCATTTAATGGAATTATTTATAAGTCACTCAATGAAAATATATCGGATCACCCAAGCTAGTACTAAACTCCACCCAGGGTAAAAAAAATCCTAGGCTAGGTTGAGACTATTGAAAGTTGCATAATGCAATAGGAAGGATTCCCTCCAAGGATCCTACTTATGTTCACCACTCGCAAACTCTCATTCCCCACATGCATGTCCCACCCCAGGAAGATACACCTTCATTCTTCCACAGTCCATTGGTTGCTCCACTTCCCTTCTAGGGATTCATCAATAGGTCAGATTAGGAATTCTTAGATCTCTGTAGCTACTGTTGGACTCCCTCTAGGAGAAATCACTCCCCCAATAATATCTCTCACCTGGAGAGAGATGCTCACAGGCTTGACAAACTACTTATTCAATCCACGAGCCTGACAACCCGCCTCTTTAAACCATAGGCCTGACAACTTGCTTATTTTTTCTAGATCATAATACAAATGGGCAAGGGAAAAGGAAACAACAGAACTCATGTAAGGAAAGTTACAACTCAAAAAAATACCTGCAAGTTCCAGAGGTTCACAATGGCATAGGGTTCAAAAAAGGTGGAAAATGGATAACTATGTCCTACTCAGTGCATGGTTGAATGGGGCCAAGAATGGCAAGTGAACTCATGAGAAAATATGGAAAGAATGGTCAGTGAACCCCCACAATGATGGAATTTCCCACATAAATCTGCATGCATCCTGGATGACACTTGGCTCTCCAGGAGCATGTTCCTCTCCACTTGGAGTTCGTTCCTCTCCCCAAAGGAACTTAGGTTAACAGGTTTTATTTCCCAACCCTTAGTAATTTAGGAAATAAATTATAATATTCCCTTGGGTTAAGCCCTCGAGCTTAGCCCCTTTCCTAGCCTCTCATCCCCCTTCCCTTTCCCTTCCTAGTGGAGCTTAGTCCCCCATAAATCTTTCTCCGTGGTTGGTCTACACACAACGATGTATTTTATTAATGATCTTCATAATTACTTATACAAAATCAGGCTAACTCACCTTAGCATCTAGGCTCTCCATCCTAATAAACACATAATCCTTCTAACTTATAAAAATTTGGCTCTCCAGCCTATAAACATCATTAAACATCATTATAATTTAGCAGGGCTCGGCCTTGGGGTATTACAAGGATAATGTGCCAAGATTGGTTAGACCTTATCAATAAACCATTAGAATACTCCTCCATATGCCAACCTCTCCAAGAAATAATAAAATAATGCTTCCCTTGAAAACTATTATCAAGAAGGCGAGGTGCTCCAACTGAAATCCTCAACCAACTCTAAGTGGGAAAATAAAGACAATGAGGTAGGGTTCCTAATAAATTAACCTTAATCTAAATAAAGTAGATTAATTTAACCATTGAATGGTTAATCAACCTCAACATGTGTGCAGAAAGGTTGATTCTCAAATATAACCATAGTCCCCCTCCAATAGTCATTGATTGATTAAATCACCATGAACATGTGTGTCAATGAGTTTTTCACTCTATTAAAATATTGTACCATGCAAATAAAATATGTTCTCCCTAGAAAGCCTCACCATGATAACAACAAAACATARATCCCAACCTAAGGTGCACCCTAACCAATTATTACAGAAAATATCATCATCCAACCTTAGTAAAAGGTTATATCACCATCAAATCATATGTAGTACACCCCCCCMMCCCCACCCATCTCAAACTTAGGAAATAACACATCAATAATTGTACTAACATCATCAAACACATTCCCCCCTAGGTTATATATAGAAAATGTTACATCATTAAGTTAAATCACCTAGGAAAATCCCACAAAGGAAACATGTGTCATTCCACCATAGAAACATCATAAGAGAAGGGGACATAATGAAGTAATAACCCATCCAATCATAAAGTATGTCCCCCATCACACATCCAACACATGAGGATCATGTAGTACACCCCCTCCTAGTGACAACAACATTGTACATAAACACACCAAGTCACTAGGAAATATCAACAATATCATGAAACAACTACCTACTAACACCATCATTACCTAACCCCTTGGGGTCCTAGACTCGTCATATAAGAATAATATGTATCACATCCAAGATAAGAAAGTATACCAAACCACATCAGAATGAAATAGTATGCTCCAAGGTACCATCAAATATGTAACCAACGAGTGATCAACAAGGAAAGCACAATTATCCAACCAAGGAGAAGTGAAACTCCCCCAAGCCAAATATATCTATCAAATAATCTAATACAATGAAGAGAAGGGGCTCCATGAAGATGAATTCCCCCAAGTCGGTCCAATGCTCCAAGATACTAGTAGTAATTCTCCATTAATGGGATGAAAATCACAATTTGGAATCTCATACAATATGAGGTGTAACAAGCTCCATGCTTGCATTAGCATGAAGATAACATATGTCATTTCCCTTGCTTGCACTATGTCAGGGACCTATGTATGGCACCTCATGTGCTAACATGGTCTCCTAATGTACATTTCCACCTTGTGTATTTTCTGACACCATGCTAGCATCAACACCTCCTCATTATTATTTCTCTAATACTTGGTGTCATTATCCCTTCTCCACTTGGGGAAAGTCACTAAATTTTGTGATGTGGGTGCTTATATCATTTAACCATGCACTTACACTACCAAATTATGCCTACAAGTAAGTATAGGTATCACCCTATTCCCCTTACTACTTGTTAATTATTTTATAGTCTACTTGTTATTATTATTGTTACTTACTCATGCTTTATTTCATGTTCAAGTTGTTATTTGGTAAGTAGAACTTGTTTATTTATAATCTCATAAAGTTGGTTATTGTATTAGTTGCATGATCGTTAAGTTTATTTCTCATGGTCTAACCTATTTAATTGTCATATTTCTTGCATATTAGTTAAGTTTGTTTGTTCCCCTATCCTAGCATTCTTGTGTGTCATGCATCTTATGTTTTTCATATCTTTCTTTTCATTGTATTACATATGCTCAAATCATATTCCCCTACATAGCTCTATTTTAGCTTTGCTCCTTCCATTGATTATCAAGGAATAGAGTCTCGATGCAAAAGTTGGGAACAAGGTTGTTGGATCATATGAGGCTAAAATTGAGAAGTGAAATATGTTAGGTGGACTATAGAGTGACTATCTCTATGGAATCAATTATTATCCCCATAGGGCCTCGTGGTTACAGAAAAAATATTTTTGGATGTTAGGATTCAAACTAACTCTTAGAAAATAGGGAAGAGTCCTTCCTAAATCTTGGGATAGGTAGTCAAGAGAGATCATTCCCTCCTTGTAAAAAGGCACACTAGAAGACAACTATCCAACCTTTATATCTCATAATTTGGCCTGAGATTCATAGAACCATTTTCCTCAAAGAATATTCACTTTATGAATTAAGTCAAGTTCAATGACTTCGCTATCACCATGTCATGAAATTAGCTTGCAATAAACACATTATTAGTCCAACCCCAATGCATCATTTCTTTTCTATCATTTATATTCTTGTTTTCACTTTTTATTATTTTTCTTTTATTGTTTCTCTCGTTCATTTTGTCTTACTCTGGTTCTCCACTTATGTATAGCATCTCTTGCAAGGATGGGAAATGTAGTATATGAGATTCACACTTGGATACTCACATATACCTAACCAGTGGAAGGTGCATTATGCAATTCACTCAGGATATACATTCATACATGACCTGCCCAATGATAATACAATTGATCTAGTGTATATCGGTGTCCACCCACCTATTCCACTAACTCAAAATACAATTTCCCACCTTGGAAATTTTACTACATTTTTTTGGGTCCCAAACTTCCAGGTCCATTTTGAGGCCATAAACGACGTATTTTTTTATGTTTGGGGGTCCAAGAAAAAATCTCTATCCTGGCCTAGTTAGAATGTGTTCCTCTTGGATAGACCTTTCCAACAATATATCATGTTCCCCAAACGAAGATCGTATGTAAAATGTATGCCCTTCGTAAGTTTATGTGTCAACTACCCCCATCGGGGCCCATAAAAATTTTGGAGTTTCATATTCCAGGGTTAGGTTTTTGGATTTTCTTTATGTTTAAATTCCTTTGGAGTCTCATTGTAAACATCATCTTCTTGCGAATGAGCATAGCTATCACATATCTTCTCACATCAAGCCCTTCAAGGATGAGGTAATGTGTGATGTTTTCCCATTGGAAGTCTGTGATGTTATTTTAGGAAAGCCATATATGTGTAATTGTCATGTTGTTTATGAGTCTCAACCCCATAGTGTCATTATTTCTCTGGGGGGCTAGCTCTACAGGGTACCAGAGGTAGTTTTTATTAATCTCCAACCAAAATAATGCCGCAAGGTAATCACTCATACTATAAAGTTTATCCTCTTCACAATAAGTTTAAAAGGTGAATGTAAGGACACTGCAACCACTACAACCTCGTCCCAATACCTTTATATCCAACAGAAGTAGATCGAAAATATTGTATAAGAGTACAAAGATATTATTACTACACTTATGGGGGTTCCTCCAAAATTCCCAGTCAAGCAAAGTTATAACAGATCCCTTCATGCTCTTCATGTTGCATCTTCATTGAAAAATTACTCCCACACTTAGGTATATAATGCAGCTAGATTGGTTGAATATATCCAACCACTCTAGCAACAGGTTCATGAAAGCCTTCAACCAGCTATGTAGGATAGCTTCTTCAGTAAGGCAAGCAACTTACCAAGGTTCAGATTCAGTAAAATATTCCCCAAGAACTTGACCCAATGGATACCATTAATTTATAAGGGGGGAGGAATGATTTAGGTTGATATCAGTGGTCACCCAACTATTCTACTAGCTTAAAATACAGTTTCCCACCTTGGCAGTTTTTCTACATTTTTTCAGGTCCCAAACTTTTGGGGTTGTTATGAGGCCCTAAATGATGTTTTTTTCACATTTGGTGGCCCAAGAGATAGCCAAAGGATTTGGCTTGGGCCCAATTGGAATGTGTTCCTCTCGGATATACCTTTCCAACAAACTATCGTTCACCCTAAAAAAGGATTGTATGCAAACGTTACGCCCTCGAGAAGTTGATGTATCAACTACCCCCATCAGGGCCTGCAAATATTTTGGCGTTTCATCTTCCGGAGTTAGGGTTTTATATTTTCTTTGTTTTAAAAAGGCCTTTGGATCCTCATTGTAAACATCATATTATTATGAATGAGAGTAACCATCACATCTCTTCTCAGAGATAAGCTGCCACCATTCTAGCGAGTTCATTCACTCTGTACTTTTACAGTTTTTGTACATTTTTCTCATTAATAGAAATTTTTCATTATTGTATCTCTGTGTTTATTGCAATATATCTGCATATTTCATTACTATATTTCCACCTTCATTTATTTTTCAAAATAATATGTATTAGTGGTATCAGAGAAAGTGGCTATGTGTCATTTCTTAGTGTATGTCCTAGACAGTTGGGTCTCCAGCTAGTTTCTCTTGAGGAAAACCGCTCTCACCAACTCCAGTAGCCTACCATGGCAGAAGAAAAGTGATCCAGATTTTATGATCAGAACGAAATGACTATAGATTATTAATAGATTCTTAACACATAATAACAGAGATACAGTAAAACTGGTTTTATATTCAATAAGGAAATAAGCTGAAACTGTAAAATGCAGCAAAAAACAAGCTTGCTGGAATGGTGGTGGCTTATCTATGAGAAGAGATGTGATGGTTAATCTCATTCGCAAGAATATAATTAAAATGAGGCTCTGAAGGCCTTTTTACAATAAACAGGAGTGTCAAAAACCCTAGACATCGAAAAACCTAACCCTAGGAGATGAAGCGCCAAAAGTCATGTGAGCCTCATTTGGGTAATTCAGTGCATCAACTTCACGAGGTCATAACTTTTGCATACGATATTTGTTTTAGGTGCACAATAACCCGTTGGAAAGATATGTCCGAGGACTACAACGTTTGATGAAAATTTCATGATGAAATTTTTCGATTGGTATATACCCAAAAAAAACGTCGTTTAGGGCCTCAAAATTGCTACGGAAGTTGATGACCCGAAAAACTGTTAAAAATAGTAAATTACCAAAATTGCCAGAAAGTTGTTTTGAGCCAGCTGGAAAAGGTGGGTAGCCACCGATATCCACCTGGATCAATATTCCCTCCCTAGGAAGCAATGGTCTCCATTTCATTGAGTTCCCTCATTAGATCAGAAAATTTCTATTGAATTTGGCCCCGAGTGAGCCACTTGCCTTGGTGCAGAAGCTACCCTTCTTTGATGACTTGATAAAGCTAGATCCTTTTCTATCGAGTGCCCTTGATCTGTGTGTCCACAATATTATCACTGGATGCTTGTTGTAGGCAGTCGGGGTTGAGCTCTATTGGTGTCATTTGTTCTGCTACGTCTGAGGTGTCCAATAATGGTGGGAAATAAGGCCGAAGGGGTCCATGTTGAACATTGGGTGCAGGCCAAGGAAAGGAGGAATGTTGAGCTCAAAATCATTATCCCCCATAGCCTTGGTGATGGTGTACGACCCATAACAGAGTGGTTGAAGCTTCCAATGGGGTCATGTAAGGCGTTCTTTTTGCAAGTGCAACCAAACTTTGTCACCCACCCACCTAAAACTTATGTGGCACCCGATGTTGATCATGGCGCTGCTTGTACTTGTCATTGGACTTCTGTAGGATATCCTAAACCTCTTGGTGATTGTCTTGGATCCTCTCAATGAACCAGGTGGCATTGTCAGCTTCAGTTGGAGCAGGAGATGATTTGGTCGAGGTGACTGCAAGGGGAATTGCAACATCTATGGGACCCAATGGTTAGAATCCCAACCCCACCTGAAAGGGGATGTGGCTAGTTGAGATATGTAGGGCTCGGTTGTATCTATGTTGGACATAGGGAAGACTCTCATCCCATTTGCAAGGTTTCTTGGAATTATATATGTGCAGGATATGCACGATCATTCAATTTACGAACTCGGTTTGGCCATCTTTCTAGGGGTGGAAGGTCATGGATTTTGTGAGCTTGGTGTCCAGCAGTGACCAGAGGCTCAACCAAAATGTGCTGAGAAATTGATTGTCTGGATCCAAGAAAATGGTTTGTGGGATTCCAAAATTTACCTAGACTCGTTCAAAGAAGATCTTGGCAATGGATTCTACTGTGATTCTCTTCTTGCAGGCAACCAAAATCGCCATCTTAGAAAAGTGATCAACAACCAAAAAAACACAGTCATTTTCCCACTTGGTGGATGGGAGGCCCAACATGTAGTCCATTGAGATGGATTCCCATGGCCTGTTAGGGGTAGGAAGAGGGGTGTACAGGCCCTATTTCTTATTGGTCAGTTTGGCAATAGCATGGGCAGTGCAGGACCTGATATACTTGTTGATCTCCTGTCAAAGTTTCAGCCAATAGAAATGTTTCTGTAGCATTTCCACTATATTTTCGACGCCAAAGTGTCCTACCGCCTGACCGTAGTGGGATTCCCAGATCAGCTTCATTCACTCGCTTGATGGAATGTAGATATGGCCCAGACGACACAACAACCCATCCTGAAGATGGAAATTATCGACAACTGCGTTTACACCCAACATTTGGTAGGTGGTGGCAAAGTCCAGGTCTGTCTCATAGAGTTAGGGCCATCCAGAGGTCTCATGGTCGCAAGAGTCTAGCACCATGGTGAGTGTCACGATAGGTGGTCTACTGAGGAAATCAGTGACGCGGTTGGTGATTCTTGTTTTATACTTGATGTTGAGGTGGAATTGTTGTAAGTATGTGGACCACTTTGATGGCATTCATTCTATAATTTTCCTTATGTCTACATGAACTACAGTGGCTTCTGATCAGTGTGGATGATTGTCTCCTTCCCAAGAATGTAATGTCTCCACAGGTGGCAGGCTTTCACAATGGAGTACATTTCTTTGTCATAAGTAGGGTACTTACGAACAACATATGATAGTATCTCACTATGATAGGCCACAGGGTGGTCGTTCTGAGTGAGAATGGCACGCACAACATAGTCTGAAGCATATGCCTTGATTTCAAAGGGTTGATGCAAGTCTGGTAGTGAAAGTGTTGGGGTTGAGAAAAAGCATTCCTTCAAATCATCGAATTCTTGTTTTTGGAACCGGTCCCATGCAAATTTTTCCTTACCACCACCCCTGGTTATTTGGCTGAGGGCCCATGCAGTATGGGAGAATCCCAACACAAACCTGTGGTAGAAATTGGCAAGGCCCAAGAAGCTCTGAATCTTAGGGAGTGTGGTTGGGGCTGGCCAGTCATAGATGACTTGGATAATAGTTGGATAAACATGTATGCCATGCTAATCAATGATGTAGCCCAGTTAATGGACCATGTCCATGCCGAAGGAGCATTTTTCCAAGTTAGCGTATAGCTTGTGCTATCGCAGGGTGTGCAGAACCTGTTGAATATGATGCAAGTGTTCTATCCAAGACTTGTTGTAACTGAGAATGTAATCCAGATACACCACTACAAAAGTATTGGTAAATGGTTGCAGGATATCGTCCATCATCCTCATTAAAATGGTTGGAGAATTTGTGAAACCAAAGGGCATGACCAACCATTCAAAAAGGCCTTCCTTTGACCTGAAGGCAGTCTTCCATACATCTATCTATTCTATTGGGACCTGGTGGTAGCTAGACTTCATATCAATCTTACTAAAGTATTTGGACCCTGTGAGTTGATCAAGGAAGGTGTCGATTCATGGAATTGGGTACCGGTTTCTGACTGTGATTTTATTCAGGGCCCGATAATCAATGCAGATTCAACGGGTTCCATCTTTATTCTGTACCAACACAATTGGGCTCCCTCAAGGTGATGATCTAGGACAGATGTTCCCCTTGTGGAGAATTTCTTGGATCTGTCACTTGATATTCTCATTCTCTAAAATAGAGCGGCGATAGACTGGCCCATTTGGAAATGGTGCATCGGGGGTCAGATCGATGGGGTGCTTAACGTGACAGTGTAGAGGTACCCTGGTAGGTGAGGAGAAGATATCTGAGTATTCTTTAATGACCTTATCTACTTGCTTCTACTGTGTGGAGAGGTTGGTCGCAGAGACCCTAGATGTGGCTTTGATATTTCTCTCATTCTAAGAGTGAATCATGAAGAAGATAAACTTCCTTGTATGAGAGATGACTTTCCTACATTGCCTTGCAGAGATCAAGAAAATAACACTAGGTGGGACTGCCCTGGGTATCCTGTACAATTTCCTTTTCAAAGAAGTAATAACACTACAAGGCCTAAACTCATATATAGCATGACATTTCCATAAATAAGGATGGCCAAAAAGAACATCAAAAACTTCGAGAGGATAAACATCACGCAATACATCGTCTTTTAAGGGCTTGATTCCGCATGACAGTCGACACTCTTGGCTGATGCGGAGATCGCTTCCTTGGCATAGTTATCCAATAGTGTAGGGTTTTGGGTGCGGCGTTTCAGTAAGGCCAACCGCTTGAAAACCTCTGCTGAGATGAGGTTTTTCTGTCTATTGCTATCAACGATGAAGTGTAGCGGGGTGCCTTTTACCCACATCTGTGAATGGAAGAGACACACTCCTTCTTTCGTCTCATCTGGTTCATCAAGTTGGAGATTGGTGGTAGCAACGGTGGTACTAGGTTCCACGTCAATGATCTGTCTTCCCCTTTCTGGTTCTGACTCAGAGTCAGAACCCACATATGAATAAGAGGCGTTCACTTCGGCCACCAGTGACTACTTTGAGTGGCATTCAACAGTGTTATGCCAAGGGCTCTTATGGAAGTTGCACCACTCCCTGGTATCCTTCTTTGTCTTTCTGGTGTCCTTCTTTTCTTGTGGGTTGGACTGGTTGTCCTGATACTATCCATATTTTCTCTGTCCTTTGTTCTGTGGGTGTGGGGTGCCCTTTCCTGGATTTTGTTGTGCGGGGTTCTTGGGCCCAAATTGTCTCGTCTTTTGTTTGAGCTTCTACTCAATTTTGACAGCATATCGGTAGGCGCGCCCAGGGATGAGATGTCCAGAAATTCCATTTTGGTATGGATGTATCTATGCAGAGCACCACGATACTTGAGCACCATATTTCTCTTTGAACCTTTGATACCCAACTTGGTGCGCAAGGTATGGAAGATAGTTGTGATCTCTAGCACTGCTTGGTCTCTTTCTTACCGCAGTGTGGTCCATTTGGTATACAAGTCGTCATAACTTCCAACAGGGTAGTAATTTTCCTTAATATCATCCCTAAAGAATTCCCAGGTGGTCATGACTATAAATAATGAGGGTTCCTATGTTTCCTTTTTCTCACAGAAAGTTTCCCACCAATCTTTGACATGGGGAATGGCTTTGAGGAGCACAAAAGTAATCTTTTCTCTATTCGAAAAGTTATGGATAAAAAAATACCCTTCTAGTAGATTCAACCACTTGTCTAGACCATCTGCGTCTATCTGACCTTCAAAAACAGGAATATCAAAGTTTATTTTTACCTTGAAGGGGGCAGTGCCTCCGCTCGAAGAAGATGTGTCGCATGTTGGTAGCCACCGAAGGATTTGCGCGAAACTATCCATCATCTCGTTCCTCTGTTGCATGAGGGATTCCTCAAGAAACATTTTGAAAGGATCTCATGTCCCATCATATTTCTTTTCTCCTACCATGAGAGGTTTCTTGGGCACGCGAGATCTTTGGTCCTCAAGAGAAACAAGCTCGAGACCCAATTCTTTGTACTCTGACCTCGTTGGTGACATGCATTAAGATGACAAGGAGAAACTTCTCTAATACCACTGATAAGGATTTTATGAGTAGAACTAAATGAAAATAGATTATTAACATATGCTTAACACAAAATAACAGAGATACAATAAAATTGGTTTTCTATTCAATAAGGAAATAAGTTGAAACTGTAAAATGCAGCAGAAAACAAGATTGTTGGAATGGTGGTCGCTTATCTCTGAGAAGAGATGTGGCGACTGCACTCATTCACAATAAGGTCATTACAATGAGGCTCTAAATGCATTTTTACAATAAACAGGAGTTTCAAAAACTCTAGACATCCAAAAACCTAACCCTGGGAGATGAAGCGTCAAAAGTCATGTGGGCCCCGTTTGGGTAAGTCAGTACATCAACTTCTTGGGTTCGTAACTTTTCCATGCAATCTTCATTTTAGGCACACAATAACCCGTTGGAAATATCTATCCGAGGACTACAACAATTGATGAAAATTTCATGAAGAAATTTTTTGATCGGTAGATAACTAAAAAAAAATCGTTTAGGGCCTCAAAACGGCTCCAGAAGTTCAGGACCCGAAAAACTGCTAAAAATAGTAAATTACCAAAATTTCCAGAAAGTTGTTTTGAGCCAACTGGAAAAGGTGGGTGGCCACCGATATCCACCTAGATAAAAAAGATAGATGCCTGAGTAAAATATTCTATTAATTTGTTTCTTAAAGAAGTCGTCATGCGACAGAGGGACAAAATGGTGGACAATTTTTCCCAAATTCTTCAATGATTGTTGAAAACAACAAATGCATCTTCATCAAGCAACCACTTTGGAAGCACAGCCCCTTTCAAGGTACAAGTTAATTTTCATATTCCCATTTTTGAAGGTCAGATAGAGGCGGATGCTTTGGAAAAGTGGTTAAATCTACTAGAAGGTTATTTCTTTGTCCACAATTTTTATGATAGAGAAAAGATCACCTTCGCACTCCTTAAGGTTGTCCCCCATGTCAAATATTGGGGGAAACTTACTAGGAACAAAATTCCACAGAGGAGTCTAGAATATTTGGGGTCGAGCCCACTTGTGATTTGTTTATGGATGTAGTTGATGAACAATAATACCATATTGGAAACTATGATGACCAGTACATGAGATGGACCACGCTACGTCAAGAGAGGGGACAAACAGTGTCAGAGTTCACAAATACCTTCCATATTTTTAACACTAAGCTAGGTATCAGAGACTTTGAGCGACATATGGTTCTAAAACACTGTGAGGCTCTACATAGGTATATCCAAACCAAAGTGGATTTTCTAGACATCTAATCACTGGGATCCGCTTATCAATATGGTGTCCAAATCGAACAAAAATATAAGCAGCAAAACAAGAGGGAGTTTGGGTCTACAAATCCACAAAAACTCATAGTATGGTAAAGGAAACCCTAACTCATAAAACAACAAACCTCGAGAAAACCAGTTCAAGCCACACAAAAAGAAGGGAAAAGGGAAGATGAAGAAGGAGACTCGAAAGTCGTGTGAATTCCTCAAAATCCCTTGGCACAATACTGATGAATGTCACTCAAAACATTCATTGGTGGTTGATCTCAAAGAAAAGTATTTGAATCCCGACTCAGACTCTGATTCAAAAAATAATAAAAGGAGACAGATCATTGATGTAGAACCCACTGTTATTGTCACGACTGCAGCAATCCAACCAGAAGAACCATAGGATCCTCAGGAGGGGGGGAACCTCTTCCCTTCATAGATGTGGGTGAAGGGGACCCTACTGCGTTTTATTGTTTATAGAATAAGCCAAAAGAACCTCATCTCAGCATAGGTCGTTAAGCAATTGTATTTTCCAAAAACACCATAATCGTATCCATACAACATCGAGTGGCTTTACCATAGATGAGATCTTCATGTAAGCCAATAGTGTCGTATGTCCTACGACATGAAACCCTTCAAGGATGAGGTATTGTGTGATGTTTCCCCATTAGAATTATGTGATATTATTTTAGCCCATCCATATATGTGGAAGCTTCATGTTGTTTATGAGTCTCTACCCTATAGTGTCATTGTTTCTCTGGGGGGTTATCTCAACAAGGTACCAGAGGTAGTTTTGACTGTTGTCCCACCAAAATAGTGTCGCAAGGTAATCTGTCTTACTGCAAATTTTATCCTCTTCATATTTTTTTTCAAAATGTGAACAGAAGGAAAATGAAACCACTATAGCCTCGGACCRAGACCTTTCTATCCARCAAAAGCATATTKACAAKATTATAGAAGAGCACAAAGAYATTCTTACAGCAACTACGAGGGTGCCTCCACACTGCCCAGTCAAGAAAAGTTATAACATATCCCTTCATGCTCTTCATGTTTCATGTTCACCAAAAACGTCCTCCCACTCTCAGGAAAATCATGCATCTATATTGGTTGAATAKATCCAACCCCTCAAGCAATAGGTTCATGACATCCTTCAACAAGCTAAGMAGAACAAGTTCTTCAGTAAGGAAAGYAGTTCACCAAGGTTTGGATTCAGTAAAATATTCCCCATGAACTTGACRCAATGGAGAAAATTGATTTCTAAGGGGGGAGGAATGATCTAGATGGATATCGGTGGCCACCTAACTCTTCCACTAGCTCAAAATACAGTTTCCCACCTTGGCATTTTTTCTACAGTTTTTCGGATCCCAAACTTCTGGGATAATTTTGAGGCCATAAAAATTGTTTTTTTTTTTTTTTTTTT
>ML788026.1:674798-685639 GCA_009831015.1 Picea engelmannii | reverse complement strand
GGAAGTTGGCATATCAACTACACCCATCAATGACCGCAAACCTTTTGGTGCTTCATATTTCTGGGCCCACAAATAGTCATTGGTGACCAAGCTCAAAGAAAAAGATTCGGATCCAAAATCAGAATTTGATTTTGAAAACAATAAAAGGAGACATATATTGATGTAGAACCAACTACTATTGTTGCAACTGCAACAATCCAACTAGAAGAATCAGAGGATCCTAAGGAGGGGGAGTGCCTCTTCCATTCACAAATGTGGGTGAAGGGGACCCCGCTGCATTTTATTGTTGATAGAATAATCTAGAAGAACCTCATCTCATCATAGGTCTTCAAGTAGTTATATTTTCCAACAACACCACACCCACAACGATACAACATTGGGTAGCTTCGCCAAGGATGAGATATTTGTATCAACCAACAATGTTGTATGTCCTACAACATCAATCCATTCAAGTTTGAGGTATTGTGTGATGTTTCCCCATTGGAAGTCTGTGATGTTCTTTTAGGTCAGCCATATATGTGGAAGCATCATGTTTTTTACGATTCGATAGTACCATTGGAGGGTACATCACAGAGTTTGTTGTTGACTTAGTAGAGTCGTACAGCGAAGCTGAAATATATTTCTTCAAGGGACCCAGAGGAAAATTTATACAATTCCTGAAGTTGAGACTTAAGATGTTATTGCATGAAAATAACACCTTGAAGATACAATAGACTGGTCGGATCTAGAAAAGATAATGTTCAAGAATTTGGACAGCGACAACGACACAGAAGCTGGACATACGCGCAGTGGGAGAGTGTTCCAAGAGGTCCACCTTGCAAACATGTTTAAGAAGAACTACGGGGAGGAGCATTTCTATAGTGGAGAAGAAGCAGATATGACGGACGAAGAAAATTCAAAACCTGCCGAGATAGAGGAAGGACAAGCTGGAGAACTTTGTTGAGGAGAACCTGAAAATTCAAAAACTACATAGACCATCAAATTAAGTATTTTTATCCTTCCTATTGATTCAGTCTTAAGCAACCAAAGTAATCCCAGTCACCAGAGCATCCAAAGAACTGTCAATAGTAGTCCACCACACATTCAATCAGGAGCCCTAAGGAGATCTATGGCAGATGAGATGAGACTCCTTATCTTTAGGGGATATGGATATGAAGATCCTGATCAGCACGGGTTTCTATGTGAAGCCGTATGGAACATTAAGAATGTCAAAGATGAATTTATCAAAAGAACCCAGTTCAGTACAACTCTTAAGGATCGTGCACTGAGTTGGTACATGAAACGTGTCCAAGGACTTTCACAGCCTAAGACATTGAATCGGATTAAGAACGTGTTGATTACAGAATTTAAGAAACCTAAGTTATGATCCCAATGTATCACAAAGATGAAAGAGATCAAGCAGAAGGTAGTTGAACCTGTTTGGGAGTTTGATCAGAGATTCAAGACCTTAATAGGCCGATTAACTTTTCAGATCCCAGATGAGTAGAATAAGGAATGGTTCATTGCTTCTCTTCTACCACACATCATAGCTCCCCTGATGCAATAGAATATTTCTTCACGAGCTTAGACGTTGGAGATCACCATGAAGATAGAATCAACCCCCATGGGAGAATCCAGTTCAGGTATGAGTCAGATCCTAAGTCAGCTAACTAGCT
Source organism: Picea engelmannii (assembly GCA_009831015.1). Classification (NCBI taxonomy): domain Eukaryota; kingdom Viridiplantae; phylum Streptophyta; class Pinopsida; order Pinales; family Pinaceae; genus Picea; species Picea engelmannii. The sequence continues at coordinate 683,984 of ML788026.1, read as the reverse complement.
TGTCTCTACAGGTCGAAGATATGAAGAAAGACAAGGGAAAAGATAAAAGAGAAGACATCTGGTGTGTTAGATGTAGATCAAAATGTCATGACAAGGAACACTTCCCTTTATTCAATGAATATTTGGATTCTGGAGCTCTGAGCCCCTTGAAGCAAGTCACCTTACCCAGGTGCGAGGTATGCAGAAACATACATCGTACTGGTGAGTTCTATTACACGCAAAATTATGTCCAAACACCTACAAATTTGTATTGTACATTCTGTAAGTCTGTAGGACATGATGATAGGGATTGTAGGGCTTATGATATCATGCATGAAAGTTCAAGAGACATATATAATATTCAAGGTGAAGTACAACAAGAAGGAAACACTACGCAGTACAACTCTCCAGGAAGAGGAAACTTCAATCCTCGAGGTGGATTTAGAGGAAGAGGATGAGGAGGGGGAATGAGTCGAGGCTAAGGACATATCATTTTTTATAACTGCACACAACAAGGACACCTTGCAAGGGATTGTCAAAACCCTTGTACTACTTGCAGCTACTACTGCTCGTTTGACCATGTTATAGAAGATTGTCCTGTACTGCTAGCTAAGATTTAGGAAAGACAAGGACCCCACCATAACCCACAAGTGCAATTGATCTATGTTGAACCTCGTGAAGAAGACCCTAGAGTTGTTGTTATAACCAGCGGAGGCATTGTTACAGGAGAAGACAAATTGACACAAGGGAAGACTACAGAAGATTTGGGAATCCTAAAAGCTGTAGAGAAGACCCAAACTTTTGATGCAAAGAAAGAAATACATATGTTTGAGGAAGCTAGGAAAGAATTCAAAGGAAACCAAGGCTTTGCATCAAAGACAAGACCAGAAGTGAGAGAATATGGAATGACTCTAGCATTTGATCAGTCTTCTTCGCCAGGAGAAGGAAAAGAGGTAAGAAAGCTCATGAAATTTCTATACACTTGTATTAAATTGATTCAGTATGAAAATGTTGTACAAGATCTACAGAATCTAATCAGACAATATGAGATAGGAAAGATAGACCCCTTGCTGAATAGGGAAGGACACCAAATTGGTAAGAAGAGAAGGATAAATAAGGATGAAGCAAACCTGGGCACAGATGTGAAAACCAAAGTTGATATATTCCCCTATCAGGATTAGGATGGCTAACCAGCAAGCTGTCAACCCATTTGGATGATTGGAGGATGTCCCTGTGGACATTGATGGAATAAGAACATTTGCATATTTTGAGGTAATTGAAATAATTGATGATAGTTTCCCTTACCCTGAACTATTAAGAATTGATTGGGCCTTCAATAACTCTACTGTTGTTGACTTAAAGAAAAGACATATGACTTTTGAAGGAGATGGCCTTAGGGTCATCGCACCTTTAGATCCATATGAAGGTCAAAAACACACATAGCCCATCAGATAAGAAGACTATGCATGTGCACTAGAAAACATATACAAGCTAACAGCCAGATAGAAGGATTACATTAACCCTACAGCCGATGGGAAAGTGACAGCCCGTGCTCATCAGAATCAGAAGAAGCACTAGAGAACTAGCAAAACTAGATGTATGAAGTATCTACAAGATGTACTATATTAACTAGAGAAGTTCACTGGATTGTCACAACAGTAAGTAACTTACCCACATTTGATGGTCTGAATTTGAAGCAAGTGTACCAACACAAAAGAGGTTGTTGGCAATGGATGAGGCCTTGAAATCGACACCAGAAAGATGTTGGGGAACACACAAAAGTAATATTATAGGTTGGGTACAATGTCATACTCTGATGATAGCGCGATTCTCAACAAAATCAGAAGGATGTGAAGTTCGCTACATAGGTCGAAGTTGCCCAAAGGACCATGTGCGAAAATGTGAGGAAGCCTGGAGAAACATTCCTCAACAACAATGGGCACACAAATTCATCAACATGATGGACACGACACCTATCAACTGGTACCTTCAAGTAGAACTATGTCTCATCACCACAGATCAAGTAGGTCATACCTTTCCAATAAGTAGGTAACCACCTTCTTATTTGAAAGTCAATTTCCGTCAGTAGATCAAGCACTGTAGATTGTGAGACAGAAAGTATTTGAGGAGGTATCCAGACTTTCCTTAGAACAGGAAGAGGATGAATGGACTGATCCTCTCCAGAAACTGCAAGGTCGATACAACATCAATACCGACGAAGATGATGATCCTAGGAAGGTGAACATCGCAGAAACAAAGGGCCAAAGAGATGTGGAAGGACCAGGAGTCGAGCTTCCATTCATTGAACAACCAATCAAGATTAATAAGGTCGATATTGGAACAGAGCAGACACCAAAGCTTTCAAATGTTGGAGATTGATGGGATGTTGCTACCATTGATAAAATTACATAATTACTGCATGAATATCATAACTTGTTTCCAACCAAGTTCATTGATATGAAGGGCATTAGAGGGCCTATGGGAGAGATAAGGATCCCTTTAAAACCAGATGCTAGACCAGTCAAACAGAGACCTTGCAGATTGAACCCTAAATATAAGGAAAAAGTGAAGATTGAGCTTGACAAAATGTTGGTAGTAGGGATTATAGAACCTGTGGAAGAATTAGAGTGGATAAGCCCTATGGTGGTGCAAGACAAGAAAACGGGAGAAATCAAGATATGCATAGATATCATAAAATTGAACGATGCTTATTTACATGACCCCTTCCCTACACCATTCACTGAAGAAGTGTTAGATAATGTGGGAGGCCGGGAAGTATATTCTTTTATAGATGGATTTTCAGGATACCATCATATCCAAATTGCCAAGGAAGATCGCCATAAGACCACATTTGCAACAGAATGGGGATCCTACTAATATACAATGATGCCATTCATATTGAAGAATTCCTCAGCCATCTTTACCAGGGTGGTGGTCGAAGCATTCAAAAAATTTCTGCATAAATTTTTAGAAGCATACTTTGATTATTGGACTGTGTTTAGTTTGTTGAAAAATCACATTAAATGTCTAAGGCTAATGTTGGATAAATGCAGGCAGTTTCAAATTTCTTTGAATCTGAAGAAGTTCATTTTCTTTTCACCATTTGGAGTTTTGTTAGGACATATTGTATGTAAGCAAGGATTGTTGGTAGATCCATCCAAGATTGCTATTATAGTTGATCTACCCCCTCCTACAACAGTTAAATAGTTGCGCACTACGCTGGGACACACAGGCTACTATAGGAAGTTCATTAAGGGATATGCTCAGATTACAGCACCCATGGAGAAGCTGTTGAAAAAGGATTGTCAATTTTGTTGGACTGAAGCATGCCAACAGAGCTTCAACACACTGAAAGAGAAAATGGTTATTGTGCCCATTTTGGTCTTTCCAGATTGGACCAAGGAATTTCATGTACATGTCGATGCATCTTCCATTACATTGGGAGTTGTGTTAGCACAACCAGGACCAGGAGACATTGACCACCCGTTAGCCTTTGCTAGAAGGAAGCTATCCACAACTGAGATTAATTATACCACTACTGAAAGACAGGGATTATCCATCTGCAGAAATTTTGCCACTATTTGTTGGGAGGACACTTTAAAATGTTTATTGATCACTCTGCGTTGAAGTACCTAGTCAACAAGCTAGTGTTGGGGGGAAGAATATGCAGATGGATTCTATTGTTTCAAGAATATGATTTTGAGATCATAGTAAAACCAGGAATAATGAATAAGGGTCCTGACCACTTGTCGAGGTTGGAACATGGTGAAGAGTTGACTAGTTTAGAAGATGCACTACCAGATGCACAACTACTAGCCATTAGAAAGATCAAGGACCACTTTGCAGAGATAGTCCAGTTCCTATCAACAGGAATGGAACCTAGTGAGTACACAAATGCACAGAAGAAATAGCTAGTAGTGTGTGCTACAAATTTCTCACTTATATCTGGACATCTATACAAGATGGGACAGGATGAGATATTGCAAAGATGTGTTATGGAGGCAAAACGATTGTTAATCCTTGCAGAAGCTCATGAAGGCATCACAGGAGGACATTATGCAGGGAAGGAAACTGCGTAGAAGGTTTTTAGAGTTGGCCTTTGGTGGCCTACCTTACACAGAGATGCTAAAGACTACTCCAGAGCCTGTGATGTATGCCAAAGAGTTGGGAAACCATCCAGAAGAGATGAAATTCCATTGGAACTACAAATGACCCTACAAGCATTTGAGAAGTGGGCCATTGACTTCATTGGACCTATAAACCCACCAGGAAACCATACAGGAGCAAGGTACATCATCACTGTGACATAGTACTTGACCAAATGGGCCGAAGCAAGAGAAATCAAGGAATGTAGTGCAACTACAACTGTGCGCTTCATATTTGATGACATCATAACCAGGTTTGGATGCCCAAAGATCCTCATGAGTGATCAAGGAACACATTTCATAAATAAGACAGTTTAAGCCTTGACTGAAGAATTTACAGTCCACCATCAGAAGAGCACACCATACCATCCTCAATAAAATGGGACAGTTGAAGCATTCAACAAGATCTTGGATACAACACTAACCGAGATTTGTTGTGTGAACAGAGATGATTGGGATTAAAGAGTACCAACAGTACTATGGGCCTATAGAACCACTTGCAAGAAGCTAACAATGCAGACCCCCTTCAATATGGTATATGGTCTTGAAGCTTTTGTTCCCATGAAATATATGGTACCAAGCCTAAGAACTATTGTTTTTACAGATATGGATGACACTAGATATATTCAAGAGAGGCTCGCACAGTTGGTTGAACTTGAGGAAGAAAGATTTATTGTAGGATTCCATCAGCAAGTTCAGAAGGAAATAGAGAAGGCCTACCATGACAGGAACATCAAGAATAAGGCATTTAGACAAGGAGACCTAGTGTTGTTCTATGACAGCAAGTTCATAAAACATCCTAGAAATTTCAGAATGCATTGGCTAGGGTGATATAGGATCACTTATGTTATAGAGGGAGGAGATTTACAATTGAAGACGTTGAAGGGAGAATGGAAGGAAGGATTAGTGAATGGGATTTGGCTGAAGTTGTACTATGACAACCAGCTGCCTCACAGCTCTCAGTAGAACCATGAAGAAAAGGGTCTAGGTACTAGGTGCAGTTGAAACTGGGCACCGGACATAGAAAAGACAGTCTGCACAAGGGAGGAAGAGGAGGCATAAAGCAAAAAGAAAAGGTTGCACTGTGTATCTTGAAGTCGAAGAAAAATAGTAAGATTAGATCTGAAGTGCCTTGGGACGAGTCACAGGTGATTTTTGGGGGCCTTTTGGCCCTTGGTTATGGAAGTATGTGAATATCAAGAAAGAAAAGGGAAAATGTGAACTTCAGGGAAGACACAGTGACTTTTATTGGGTCGAAGTGAGAAAAAGAGCAGAAAAGATGGAGCGAAGCCTGAGAAAGAAAGCCATTGGACGAGGATATCGGGGATGACAAGTCAGCAAGGATGAAGGATCATGGACATGTCAGTAGGAGGGAAAATCCACCATTGGATGCTTTGGAGCACCATGCGAGAAGGAAGGAAAGACAGGCTGGCGAAGCCCTGGAAATATGGGTCAAGTTGACCTAGGGTTTTGGTATCTAGGGTTTTGGACACCTAGGTTTTGGCCTAAAGTGGTCGGTGAGCTATTGTAATGTATAAATAAAAGTCATGAGGGCCTAGTTTGGTTCGATACCTTGGGTTGATATGATAATATTGTAGTGTGGATGTTTGTATCAAGAGAGGTTATCATTGTTGATGTGAGTCATTATTTTATTGTGAGAAAGAAGTGATAAGTGTGAGAGCCTTCTGGTATTGTAAGATCTTTGTTAGATAATACAAAATACAAATATCATAGTTTATAAAGTTAGAATAAAATGATTATTAATTTAGAATATTAAATTAATAATCTAGAATATTTGATTAATAAATGGAGACTTTTAGAAATACAATATTGTTGTAAAAGATATGACTCTTGAAAGGTGTCATATCTTAGGCTCTAAATTAGGAGTATAGTTATATGATTGTTAAGATAGCATTTATTGTAAATGGACACTTGTTTATTTAATAAGTGATCCATATCTAGAATTTGTTAGGACATTTAGCTTATATATATCTCATTGCAAGAGTATTGTGTTGTTTGGGTGTAAACTCTTGCAAAGTCTCTTATGTAATTTATTTTCCTATTTAATAAAAGTGTGTGCCTACGGACACTTATGCCATTATTGTGGTATTAGAGATCCAGTTATGCTACTGAACTGAAGAGGATATTAGTTGATCAGAGGAAGAGATCCCAAAACTATAGACCAAGGAAAAACATCGGCGCATACTCTGCCAGTAAATTGGTCAGTTATTGTTCAATTTTTTTTTAAAAGGGAAAAGAAATTTTATTTTTTTCACTTTACTTCAACATTGCAGATTTCAGTCATTGGACTCAGACAAACTAATTTTACAAATTGCAAATCCTGAAAATTGACAAATTAGTCCCTGGCGAATAAGTTTCTAGCAAAGTAACTTCTTTTGTTAAATGTGCACAGCCTCTCCAATCTACTGTTATATTAAATTATCATTGTTATATTCTTAAAACTGTGATAAGCATTCAAATTCAATTGTGATAAGAATCAATAGGTAACATTTTGTTTGAAAGAACTTGCGTGAATCTATAGTTTTTTTAGTTTGGTCGGAGCTTGGCGAGAGGAGGATTCGAACCGACATCTAGGTTTGAGAGGATGCTCGCGGTCTCTTTCTTGTTCATGCAATTGTGTCGCGGTCTCTTTCTTGTTCATGCAACTGTGTCTACACTTCCATTAGCATCTAGAGAGTTGCTGCCAGCATCAAGAAAATCAGTGATTGTTGGGAGTAGACTGGGACGTTGCTTGGTTGCTTGGTTACTGGGCATAGCGCGATCCATTCTTAACTGACGTGGGGAAGGAATCAACTTCTCCATCCATGCGCATGATCCATTCTGGACTAAAGTGGTTTGACTTCTATCATTATTGTGCCTGGTGAATTCTCCAGGGTCTTCATATTGATAAGCTGCATCACCAGATCTTTCATCCAAAAGACAAGACCAAATAAGAGCATCAATAGGCGAACCTTTAAGAGCATATGCAAGCTCTCGGCATGTCTAGAGAATTAATATGCCTTTGCTGAAAATGAGCAATTGCTCCAACATTTTTACACTCTAAAATGTCCAAATATTTTTTTTTCATAGCTTCTGATCAATTGTTCTCAAGACAGCAGTGATATCCACAGCTTCCGATCGACTTGTCGATACTTATGTAGAAAAAGGAAATGTATTTGAAAAGAAACAAAAACAAAACTAAAAACCTAAGAGACCATCTTCTTATGTGCTGTAACATTACTTGTTTTGGTTCCAGATTGAATTTCAAGCACTAGGGGTCCATTTATCTCCTTGTCGATAATTTCATCCACTCTATCAGTTCTCTGGAAACAACAATTGCATAAACGCATCGGCTTCTTCGAAACATATACCGCCATAGTTTCTATGGTTCTCAAATGGTATTGAAACCCCATTCGGGGAAATTGGAGCAATTTGAAACATTTTCTTTGATTCCTGGAACCCTAGTGCATGAAAGATGTGTGTGACAGATGTGAGCATGGATCAATATATGTCGACCGGAATTTTGAAGGTGCTTTTTTCAAAGGCAATAGTTTACTTGCAGGTATATCAAAGGATTCAAGCATACTAAGTGATTTTTATTTTTGGGGGTAACAAATTTTTTTTGTAACTCAAATTCTTTTTACTTTGAAGGGGGACAAAATTGCCAGAGTATTGTAAAGTGTAAAATTTTTGAAATCTCCTTGGAATTTGACTAGATCCTCGTGCCAAGCTCAGTCATTTTTCTCCTGTTTCAACGACTATACGAGGGTCAAGGACAAGCCCCGATAGATCGTTTTTAGTGTGATGTGTCTGGTGTGTTTCTCATCTTGATATCTCTTTTCTTGATTCCTTTTTTGGTGTGTAAATTCAACAACTACAATGTCGAAATTAATTAATTTGTTCTCTGACTACGATAAACTTGAAGGCACAAAATCATACAAGACCTGGAAACGTCTCATTGAAAGCACTCTCATTTACAATGAACTTTGGCATGATATATGTAATGAAGATACTAAGCCAACTAAGTTGACAGATGCAGCTACATTAGCAAAATGGGAAGTTAAAAATGCCAAAGCATTAGCACTTATTAAATCTTCAGTTAATGATGAGATGTATGTTCACATTGAAAATACTACTGATGCGTGGTCTACTTTGAAATTTTTTAAAGATTTATTTGATACTCAGCCTGAATCCAAGAAAGTTGATCTTCAATTAAAGTTGCTTCAATAGAAATTGACTGAAGGAGGTGATGTACATGAATATATTTCCAGAATTAAGAACGTTAAGCAGGAAATACTAAACGTTGGTTTTCAAGCAGTGGATGATAGTTTCATGACCACAATCTTAATCCCTAGATTTCCTTCTTCCTATACACATTTTTTGGAAACTTTACAAGTAACTGGCAAGTTAGATAATATTACATTTGATGAACTAAGTGAACTATTATCTCAACACAACAAAACTTTTGGAAAGAAAAAACAAGTTGGAGAAGATGTTTTTTTCACAGAAGCCAGCACAAGTAAGTCTTCAAGTGACATTTATAGCAGCAGAGGAAGAGGAAATTTTGTACAAGGTCGTGGTCAAAGCCAAAGTAGAGAAAAAAAAATTCAAGGAAGAGGAAACAGTCAAGGTAGAGGCAACAGTCAAGGAAGATGGTATTTTCAAGGCAGAGGAAACAATCAAGGCAGAGGATATTTTCACGCAAGAGGAAATAGTCAAAGCAGAGGACAAACACTACACAGAAATCAAAGTAGGGGTAGAGGACAGAATTTCGGCAGAGGGAGAGACTTCATTCAAATTGTTTGCAGAAGATGTAACAAAGTTGGTCATTATGCAGAAGATTGTCGCACTTTCATTGATAAAATTTCCAAGTTTCATCAAAACACAGCACAATTTGCAAATGATCAAAATGATGATGGTTCAGAATATGTGTTTACCTCATCTTCAACATTACATATTTCCACTGATTTTCAAAGTGATTATGAAGATGCTTGGATTTTAGATTCAGGAGCATCTCAACACATGACTTTCAGACGTGATTTTTTTTGGAATTTTCAAGAAT
>ML788026.1:650629-661941 GCA_009831015.1 Picea engelmannii | reverse complement strand
GCCTCAACCCATTTGGAATGTGTTCCTCTTAGCTAGACCTTTCCAATGAGATATCATGCAACCCAAATGAATATTATATGAAAACATTATGCCCTCAGGAAGTTGATGTATCAACTACCCCCATTGAGGCTCGTAAACCTTTTAGTGTTTCATCTTCCAGGGTTAGGGTTTTGGATTTTATTTATGTTAAAAGGGAATTTGGAGCCTCATTGTAAAATTCATCTTCTTGTGAATGAGCATAGTCATTAGATTTCTTCTCATAGATAAGCTTCCACCATTCTAACGAGTTCATTCACTCTGCATTTTTACAGTTTCTATACATTTTTCTCATTCATAGAAATTATGCATTACTGTATCTCTGTGTTTATTGCAATATCTCTGTATATTTCATTATTATATCTCCACATTCATTTCTTTCTCAAAATAATTTGGATTAGTGGTATTAGAGCAGGCGGATCCTTATCGTTTCTTAGTGCATGTCCCCGAGGAGGTCAGGGTATAGAGAGTTCGGTCTCGAGCTATTTTCTCTTGAGTACAACGGCTCTCTCCAGCCCGATCATCCTTCCATAGCAGAAGAAAAGTGAGATGTGGGAGAAAGATATTCTATGAATCTATTGCTTGAGGAATCCCTCACACGACAGAGGGATGAAATGATGTATAATTTTTCCCAAATCCTTCGACGACTACCAACAACAGTAGATGCATCTTCATCAAGAAGCCACTTTGGAAGTGATGCTCCTTTCAAGGTACAAGTTAATTTTGATATTCCCATGTTTGAACGTCAAATAGATGAAAATGATTTGGAAAAGTGATTAAATCTACTAGAAGGTTATTTCTTTGTCCACAATTTTTTAATAGATAAAATATCACCTTTGCACTCCTTAAGGTTGTCCCCCATGTCAAATAATTATACAAAACTTACTAGGAAAAAAATTCCACAGAGGAGTCTAGAATATTTTGGGTTGAGGCCACTTGGTATTTTTTTATGGATGTGGTCAAGGAACAATATTACCCTATTGGAAACTATGATGATTAGTACATGAGATAGGCCATGTTTCATTAAGAGAGGGGCCAAACAATGTCAGAGTTCACAAATAACCTCCCTACCATGCACACTAAGCTAGGAATCAAAGACTCCAAGCAACATCTGGTTCTAGAATATCGTGGGGCTCTACATAGGTACATCCAAACTGAAATGGATTTTCTATACATCTTATCATTGGGAGATACTTATCGATATGTTGTCAAAATCAAACAGAAATTTAAGCAATAGAACAAGCGGGAGTTTGGGTCTCCAAATCCAAAACAACCAAAGTATGGTAAAGGCAACCCTAACTCATAGAACAACCAACCTCAAGACAACTAGTCCAAGTCAAAGGAAAAGAACACAAATGGGAAGATGAATAAGGAGACTAGAAAGTGGTATGAATTCCTCAAAATCCATTGGCACAAAACCAATGAATGTTGCTCAAAATAGTCATTGGTGTTCAAGCTCAAAGAAAAAGAGTTGAATCCTAACTTGGAATCTAACCAGAAAACAATAAAAGGAGACATACCATTAATGAAGAACCCACTTCTACTATCACGACTACAACAATCCAACCAAAAGAACTAGAGGATCCTGAGGAGGTGGAGCACCCCTTTCATGGACAGATGTGGATGCAGAGGACCCCACTACATTTTATTTTTGATAGTGGAAGCCAGAAGAAACTTATCTTAGAAGAGGTTGGAAAGCAATTAAATTTTCTAAAAACAACATACCCGCAACCATACAACATCGGGCGACTTTTTCAGGGATGACATCTTCGTGTCAATCAGCAGTGTCACATTTCTTATGACATCAATACCTTCAAGGATTAGCTATTGTGTGATGCTGCCCCATTGTAATTATGTGATTTTCTTTCAAGGAATCCATATATCTCGAAGAATCATTCTATATACAAGTCTTGACCCCATAGTGTCATTGTTTCTATGGGGGGTTAGCTCTGCAGGGTAATAGAGGTAGTTTTGACTAGTGTCCCACAAAAACAATTTCACAAGGTAATATCCCATACTGTAAAGTTTATCCTCTTCACAATATGTTCAAAAGGTGAACAGAAAGAAACTACAACCATTGTATCCTCGTCCCAATACATTTATATCTAGCAAAAGAATATCGACAATATTGTATAAGAGAAAAAAGATATTCTCACTGCACCTACGGGGGAGCCTCCACATTGCCCAGTGAAGAAAACTTATAAGAGATCCCTTCATCCTCTTCATGTTGCATCTTCACTGAAATATTCCTCCCACACTTAGAAATATCATGCAGCTATATTGGTTGAATATATCCAACCCCTCCAGCAACAAGTTCATGATATCCTTCAACAAGCTAAGCGAGACAACTTCTTCAGTAAGGAAAGTAGCTCAACAAGGTTGACATTCAGCAAAAGATTCCCCTAGAAATTGAAGCAATGGAGACCATTTCTTTCTAACAAGGGAGGAATGATCTAAGTGGATTTTAGTGTCCATCCACCTATTCCATTGACTAAAAATACAGTTTACCACCTTGGCAGTTTTTCTACAGTTTTTCGGGTCCCAAACATCTAGGGTGGTTTTGAGGCCCTAAACGACGTTTTTTTGACGTTTGGGGGCCCAAATAGTCGATCAAATATATAGCCTAGGACCTATCGGAATGCTTTCCTCTCATCTAGACCTTTCCAACAAGATATCATGTGATCCAAACAAAGATCGTATGAAAACGTTATGCCCTTAGGAAGTTGGCGTATCAACTACCCACAACAGGGCCCGCAAACCTTTTAGAATTTCATATTCTGGGGTTATGGTTTTATATTTTATTTATGTTAAAAATTCCTTTGGAGCCTTGTTGTAAACATAATAATGAGCGTAGTCATCACATCTCTTCTTAGAGATAAGCTTCCACCATTCTAACGAGTTCATTCACTTTGCATTTTTACGATTTATGTATATTTTCTCATTACTAGAAATTATGCATTATTGTATCTCCATGTTTATTGCAATCTCTCTATATATTTCATTATTATATCTACACCTTCATTTGATTCTCAAAATAATATGGATTAGTGGTATTAGATAAGGTGACTCCTTGTTGTTTCTTAGTGCATGTCCCTGACAAGGTTAGGGCATAAAGAGTTGGGTCTCAAAATAGTTTCTCTTGAGGACAACCACTCTTTCCAGCCTGAGCAACCTCCCATGGAGAAAGAAAAGAGAGACGTGGTAGCAGAAAATTCTATTAATATTTCTCTTGAGGAATCCCTCACATGAAAGAGGGATGAAATGATGGAGAATTTTTCCCAAGTCCTTTGATGATTGTTGACAAAAGCAGACGTGTCTTCATCAAGTCCCACTTTGGAAGCGTCGCCCCTTTCAAGGTACAAGTTAATTTTGATACACCCATATTTGAAGGTCGGATAGATGTGGATGCTTTGGAAAAGTGGTTAAATCTACTAGAAGGTTATTTCTCTATCCAAAATTTTTATGATAGAGAAAATATCACCTTTGCACTCCTTAAGGTTGTCCCCCATGTCAAATATTGGTGGGAAACTTACTAGGAACAAAATTCCATAGAGGAGTCTAGAATATTTGGGGTCGATCCCACTTGGGAATTGTTTATGGATGTTGTCAACGAATAATAATACCCTATTGGAAACTATGATGACCAGTACATGAGATGGAGCACGCTGCATCAAGAGAGGGGTCAAATAGTGTCAGAGTTCACAAATACCTTCCATGCCTTGAACACTAAGCTAGGTATCAAAGGCTCTAAGCGACATATGGTTCTAAAATAATGTGAGGCTCTACACAGAGACATCCAAACTGAAATAGAGTTTCTAGACATCTCATCATTGGGAGTCACTTATCAATATGTTGTCTAAATCAAACAGAAATTTAAGCAGTAGAAAAAGAGGGATTTTGGGTCTGCAAATCAACAACAACCAAAGTATGTTAAAGGAAACCCTAACCCACAGAACAACCCACCTCAAGGAAACCATTCCAAGCCATAAGAAAAGAATGGAAATGGGAAGATGAAGATGGAGATTGAAAAGTGTTGTAAATTACACAAAATACCTTGGCACAACACCAATGAATGTCGCTCAAAACAATCATTGGTGGTTGAGCTCAAAGAAAAATATTTGAATCCCAACTCAGACTCTGATTCATAAAGTAATAAAAGGAGATAGATCATTTATGCAGAATCCACTGTTATTTTCGTGATTACAATGGTCCAACCAGAAGAACCAGAGGATCCTAAGAAGTGGGAGAGCCTCTTCCATTCATAGATGTGGGCGAAGGGGAACCTGTTGCATTTTATTGTTGATAGCAGAAGTGAAAATAACCTCATATTAGTAGAGGTCCTCAAGCAATTGGATTTTCCAACAACACTACACCTGCAGCCATACAACATCAGGTGGCTTCGCTAGGGACGATATCTTCATGTCAGCCAGCAATTTCATCTGTCCTACGACATCAAGCCCTTCAAGGATGAGGTACTGTGTGATTTTTCCCCATTGTAAATATGTGGTGTTATTTTAGGCCAGCCATATATGTGGAAGCTTCATGTTGTTTACGAGTCTCAACCCTATAGTTTCATTGTTTCTCTAAGGGGTTAGCTCTATAGGGTGCCAAAGGTAGTTCTGACTATTGTCCCACCAAAATAGTGTTGCAGGGTAATCTGTTATTATGAAACATGTATCCTCTTCAAAATCTATTCAAAAGGTGAACAGAAGGACACTACAACCAATGCAACCTCATCCCAATACCTTTCTATCCAACAAAACCAGATCAACAAGATTTTAGAAGATCACAAAGATATTCTTACTGCACCTACGGGGGTGCCTCCACACTACCCAATTAAGCAAAGTTATAACAGATCCCTTCATGCTCTTCATTCTACATCTTCACCGACAGATTCCTCCCACACTTGGGAATATCATGCCTCTTGATTGGTTGAATAGATCCAAATCCTCCAATAACAGGTTCATGACAACATTCAACAAGCTAAAAAGGACAACTTATTTAGCAAGGAAAGCATCTCACCAAGCTTCATATTTAGAAAATTGTTCCCCGGGAACTTGACACAATGGATACCATAGTTGTCTAATTGGGGGAGGAATTATCTAGGTGGATATCAATGGCCACCGACATATTCCACTATCTCATTATACAGTTTCTCACCTTGGCAGTTTTTCTATAGTTTTTCGGGTCCCAAACTTCTGGGGTCATTTTGAGGCCCTAAATGACATTTTTTTTTAAATTTGGAGGCCTAGGTGATAGAACAATGATTTGACTTGGGCCCGATTGTAATTTGTTCCTCTCTGCTAGACCTTTCCAATGAGCTATCGTGCACCCCAAACAAATATTGTATGCTAAAGTTATGTCCTCGGGAAGTTGACACATCAACTACCCCCATCGGGGCCCACAAACCTTTTGGAGTTTCATCTTCCAGGGTTAGGGTTTTTTATTTTCTTTATGTTAAAAATGACTTTGGAGCCTCATTTTAAACATTATCTTCTTGCAAGTGAGTGTATTCATCAAATGTCTTCTTAGAGATTAGTTGCCACCATTCTAGCGAGTTCATTCACTTTGTATTTTTATAGTTTCTGTACATTTTTCTCCTTGATAGAAATTTTCCATTACTGTATCTCTGTGTTTATTTCAATATCTCTATATATTTCATTATTATATCTCCACCTTCATTTCCTTCTCAAAATAATATGGATCAACAATACCTCTCAATAACTACTCTAATATTATGGACCCACCTTCTTAGATTTTCCCTCAACTTAGCTTAGATGTGGGACCTCTCTTAGGTAGATATCACTTAGGTGGGATCCTTGGATTTCTTATTTTGACCTTAGTCTCTATCCCTTGGTCACCATTTTAGATTATTTTGACCCTCGAGGCACCCATTTGGGGTATTTCCTAACTTCACAGGGTTTGGTTGGAGGAAAAAAACCCCATTGGGATCCATAATCACATATGTATTGTACTTAAACTCAAATCTTTAGAGAAATCACATAAAATGTAGTGAAAATCCCAAGAGCACAAGAGAAAAGAGAGATAAAAATATAGAGCTATGTGGTCGACAACACGGGTATTACAATAGAGAATGAACACGTTGGCTAACCACTCACACAACTAGATCAAATATCAACACAAAAATATTTTTATGTGGTAAAACCCATGTGGGGAAACATCCATGGCCCCGGTCAATGTAGCCACTTAGAGAAATTTATTATTGCATAAGAAAATATTACAGAGAGATTTACAAGAGAGTTTCTCACAATCGATCATCGGAAAATGACCTTCCATGCTCTTTAAATAGATATCATGGACCAATCATGTGTTAATCCATGGATCAATGTATCCATTAAGATCAAGGAGAATATGATCCATTGTATCACTCTATGTTGAGAACATATCATGACTATCATATTACCTAACTACAATTGAAAACTAATGCATATTAAAGAAACACACTAAGAAACACATTTTTTACCTAATGACACATTAGACCAAGTTGATCTGAACTAACTTCTAAGTTTCCAAATATGATAACATCCCCCTTAATAACAACTTGGGATAGGATTGAAGGATTTACAAAGGTGACACAATAGGAGAAGGAAGAAGGAATTAGATCCTACCCCCCCTTAATGACAACTTCCTAAATTCCTAACATAGATCGAAGTTTGGAAAAATTCACTTCTATAAGACAACCTAATCTTTTGTATGGAAAAAGAGAACTTCAAAAACTCAATTATGAATGAGATTTATGATGAAGTGTGTGTGTATATCGATGTGTTTTCTACCCTGATGTTTAACTAGATCTTTGTCGATCTTTATGGCACTCTGATTGTTGCACCAAAGGGTGGTTGGATGTTGGTGCTTGAATACAAAATCTAAAAGGATTTGTTGAAGCCACAAGGATCCTTGAATTGAAATAACCACTTCTCGTTACTTTTATTCTATTGAAGAAAGATAAATAGTTCATTGTTTCTTATAGGCCCAAGTGATAGGTCATGAACCAAGGATGGAAACAAAACCTGTAGTAAAATTTCAATCATGAAGGTCATTGATCCAATCTGAATCATTGAAACTAACCAATAAAGGAGTCCCCTGGAGCTATAATGTATATCGAATTGAAATATACCCTAGACATACCAAACTAACATTTTATTTTCTTTCCAATGGGTTTCATGGGGTTTGTGCATATACTAGGCAACAAGACCATTGACAAAGTAAATATCAGGATGGGTGTGAGTAAAATATAAGAGGCTACCAACTAACTAATGGTACAAAGTGGCATTAACTTCGAGAGAAGTACAAGTGGCAACAAGTTTGACTCTAGACTGGAAGGAAGAAGGGGATAGTTTAGAATCATCCATGTGAAAGAAACAAAGAATTTCATAGGCATACTTAGAATGGGAAATAAAAATTCCTTCCTTGGTTTGAAATACTTGGAGGCCAAGGAAATAGTGAAAATAGCATACGTCTGCCAATTTCAAATTTCTTTTTAAGGATCGATTTCACATTGGCCAAAATGTTTGGGTCACTACCAGTGAGGACAAGGTCATCAACATAAAGAACAAGGATTATGAGATGGATTCCTACTTTCATGGTATATACACTAGGGTCAAAATGACATCTAGAAAATTTTGTATCAAGAATAAAGTTTTCCATTTTGGCATACCAAGATTGAATATATTTATTAAGACCATAAAGAGATTTATTAAGGTGCAAAATAACGCTGGAGTCATTTGTGACATAGCCAGGAGGTTGTTCCATGTAAATTTATTCTTGCAAATCCCTATGCAAGAAGGTGGATTCAACATCCATCTGATGGACCTCCCATTTATGTGAGGTATAAAGGGAAATAACAAGGCAAATGGAATTAATTTTGGAGACAAGGGAAAAGGTTTCATTATAGTCAATTCTTTCATATTGAGAGAAACCTTTGGAAATTAATCAGGCCTTGTGTATTTCAACACTTCCATCTAATGCATACTTAGTTATGTACACCCATTTATATCTAACCAGTTTTCTTCCTTTCGAAAGAGGTACAAGAACACAAGTATCATTTTCCATTAAGTAGAAATACTCTTGAATCATTGTTGTGTCCCAATTTGGATGACTTGAAGCTTCTGCAAATGTTTCTGGATCATGAGTCTCTAAAACTTGAGCCAAAATAGAAGAGGCTCGTTGGAACTATGAATGTGCTTGACATCAATCTAAAGGATCACCGACAATATCACCAACTTCTTCTCGAGTTGAAAATACCCATTGGGGAAGTTGTGGTGTTGGTGCAAGTTCATGTTCAATGGACTCATCTGGAGGAAGGTGAGAAGGAAGAGGTGGATTTCCATCCTCATTTTCATCATCTTAAGAAGAAGAAACTAGAATAGGAATAGAAGATGGCACAAATTCCAAATATGGCTCATGGGCCGAAGAAGGCACAAATGTCTAATTAGGCTCACTGACCAAGAGATTTTCATCCAATTTAACATCTCTTCTAATAATAATTTCATTATAATGATGTTGAAGAAGTCTAAAACCTTTGATATCTTCAGAATAACCAACAAAAATACACTTCTCACTTTTAAGTTGTGAAGCTTTCCTTTTCTCATCGGGAATGTGAGTCCATCCTCCATTGCTAAATGCACGAATGTGGCTTACATATATCTTAATTTTATTCCATGCTTCTTCCAGTTTTACATTTTTAGAGTCGTTGTAGGAGTGTGATTTACTATGTGATTTTCATAGTTAATATCTTCTGCCCAATAATTAATACTTAATCCCTTAGATTGGATCATACAATTAGCCATTTATTTTAATGTGTGGTTCTTTCTCTCAACAACACCATTTTACCATGGTGTATATGGAATAGTGTGTTTCATTTGGATGCTTTGTACAGTGGAGTAGCTTGTAAAATTGTTTTTCAGATATTTTCCTCTATTATTTTCTCTTAACCTTGAAGTTGATTTCAATATTGTTCTTCTACAAGGGCCTTATAGGCCAAAAACTTGTCAAAAAATTTACTCTAAAGTTTTAAGAAGTAAACCCAAGTGTGTCTAGAGAAATCATCAATGAAATTTAAGAAATATGTGCACCTAGAGAAAGAAGGATAAGAAAGAGGACCACACAAATCATTTTGAACAAGTTGCAAAGGGTTCAAAGTGTGCCAAGAGACATGTTTGTCAAAATTGTCCTGATGATGTTTGTCGAGGACACAACTTGCACAAACACCATCTTTGCAAGAAAAAATAGGAATACCACTCACCATCTATTGATTACATAGTTGTTTCAATGAGAGATAGTTTAGATGACCAAACATCTCATGCCAAAGTTTTCTCAATTCATCGCTATGAGCAACAAAAGATGATTAAAAAATATGATGAACCAAAGTTGTCAAACTTGTACAACCTGGTAGTAATAAAAAAATTCTAGTTGTGAGGATATGATTAGGATATTTTAAATCCTTAATTACAACTTGATGAGGTGAAAACTCTATGGTTGTACCATCACCTGAATGTATGATCTGATATACTGATAGAAGGTTGCAAGAAATAATTGGAACACATAATACATCATTGAAATTACCGTTGTCTACCTAAATTGTTCCTGACCCTACAACGCTAAGATATCTATCATCACCAACAAATATTTTCTTGGTGTTACATTAATTTAGAGCATAAAATATGGATTTATCCTTAGACATATGATAAGATGCTCTGGAATCAATAATCAACTCATAAGAAGAAGAAGTAGAAGTTGCATTGAAGGAGAAACCAGAAGCAGAAAGTGCATGTCCATGAGAAGAATAAGAATAAGAAGAATCAATATTGATGTTGTGCTTCTTCATAGCTACTTATAAATCTTCCATCTTATTAAAAAAAATGGACTCCACATGACCATGTTTCCTATAAAAGTTGCAATGTTTTTCAATATTCTTATTTTTATATTTTTCTCCTTTGTCACCATTAGGAGCAGAAGTTGGTTGGGAGAGTTTGGGACCCTTGCTTTGTTTGTTGTTGTGGCGAGGATGTTGCTTCTTGGGATTCTTGGATTTATCTTTCTACTAGGACACTAAGGCTTTGTTGAAGTTACATGTAGTGTTGATCACTCCAAGTTGCACAAGTTTGTTTTTATCTCTAATCAAAGCATCACAAAAAGACTCAAGAGTGGGATCTGTATAGGCACTCGCTAGAGCATCTCTAGTGGCATAAAAGGTCGAAAAAAAGATAGAATATGCACTACCAAGATTAGAAATAATAATATAGATGCATCGGTCTTCCTTCAGATCTATTTTGAAGTCTATACATAAAATTCTAAGTGTTTTGAACTTAGATAAATAATAATCAATGCATTAAAAATCATTCGGACTTAGAGTCATTAACCGATTTTCTATATTGTGGGGTTGACTAATATTGTGTTTACCAAAGACAACTTCAAGCTTAGTCCAAGTTGCATCAGGAGCATCAATTCCCTGAAGGTGAAACCTTAAATTAGGAGATATGGACATTTTGGTTAGTCCATTTGCTTCATCACTCTTATTATTCCATTTGAATTGTTTTTCATCATCGGTGGGTTCTAGTTGTTTTCACAAGGTAATATTGTACAATCCTTTACTTCTTAATACATATTCCATATGGGATTTCCATGAGAAGTAGTTGGTAATGATAATCAAAATATCACTATGAGATGTCATATTAAAATATGCATAAAAGCATGAAATTGATGGTTTGGATGGAAAGATATAAAAAAAACAAGTTGTTTAAAAAATGGCATTGAAAACGGACTTCGAATGTGAAATTTATGTAGGCATAAACAGTAACCGAAGATCCACATGTAAAGTAGAAGTTGGTCCACGTGGTGATGCTCCTCCTTGTCTAATTTTTCCTATAAGATCTCTTTTAAATAAGTTACTTATGAAGTGACCCACTTTTATAGAATAAATAGGAATCACTTTTACAATGAACATACTTTATAACTAAAAGTTGCATGCAAAACAAATAACTTAAAATAAAATATCAAAGTTATTTAATAGTGATTCACTTTTATAATTAAGTGAAATGAACTTTACAATGAATGCATGAACTTTTCAAAAAAAAGTAACAAAAAGAGACTTGAACTCAAGACCTCTTACTAAGTAAACTAACTTTAAACCAAGTGATATAATGCTAAATACATTATAGTCTTAAGAAGGAGTATTGGGGGTGTTGTTGTTGTTGAAGACGACCTTGAAGTATGTGCTCAATAAATATTGTTTTCTTGCATTGACACAGGGAAAAAAA
>ML788026.1:616422-640292 GCA_009831015.1 Picea engelmannii | reverse complement strand
GCCCAAAACCCAAATTGGAACCAAAATTGGCAGCACCCAATGGGAATAACCAATCAAACCATAGGGATGTCCCCTCAAACCCAACCCACTTTGCAAGCCCCACTCCAATTACCCCATAATTATCAATCACAATTGTGTCCTCAATTACCAACCCAACCTCACCCAAATCCCAATAATAGACCAACCCATATCATCCAAATTATGGAGAATGGGGAAGGGGAAACCAACTCGGTTGGGTGCAATGAACTCCGGTTGAGATTAGAGCATATAAGATCTCTTGAATAAAGTAACATTTTCCAAGAGCAGGAGAATGAAAATAACATACAACCAGCAATAACACCCTTGATTGTGATCATAACAGAAGAAACAGAGTAGGGAGGAAACACAGTCAAATCACAAGATCCTGATAAGGATGCAACTCCTCCTCCCCCGTTCCCCAAAAGGTTGATGATAGAAAAACCTTCTTTGTATCCTAACTTCGACATTTCATGGGAACTCAAGAATTTATATGTCAAGATCCCACTCCTACAGGCTCTGCAAGACATTCCAATTTATGCAAAGACAATCAAGGAACTATGTGGGAGGAAGCCTGTTAGGAAAATTAAAAATTCATCATCAATTGTTCGTGTGGTAGGATCCTTGTCTGATCTAATTTTAGGTAGACAAGAACTAGTCAAATATGCAGATCCAGGGAACCCCATAGTAATAGTTCAGATCCAGGGTTGTTCTTTCCCAAATACACTAGTCCATTTGGGGGTGGCCATCAACATCATGACTATGGAAACCTGCAACACTCTGGGTTTTGATTATTTCGAGCCTACCCCAATTATGTTACATTTGGTTGATCAATCAATGGTTAGACTAGTCAGCACATTACATGATATAGCAATTCAGTCGACTCTTGGGAATATCCAGTGGATTTCCTCATCACCAACCCAAGAAGTGGACTCGAAGGGAATCCATTAATATTGGGAATACCATGGCTTGCAATGGCAGATGTGTACATAGGATGTCGTATGAGTAATATGACAATTTATAGAGGAGGTGTTACAAAAAATCTCATCTTATATCCTCCGTCCAAGCCAAGCCCGACTATCGTATATCCACAGTTGCCACCACCAAGATATCTAGAAAAGGATCTACGGGCCCCTCTCACACTGGAAGAATATATCAGACTCAAGAACCAATTAGAGGATGGCGTGATCGATGGGTTTATTAATAGCCCATCCATTTTGAATAACTCCACGTGCCAGATGCTCAAAGATGTTCTAGATTGCGAAGTGCAGGGAGACTCGCTGGAAGATTTAATGGAACAAAAAATCCCGACTACTATTGTTCATAACAAAAAATTAGTTGAGATTACATCAGGGATGTCTCTGAACATTAATGCCAATTCAGATGAGCAACAGCAATAAAAACTAATTCAGATCCTTTCTAAATATCAACAATCTTTTTCCTAGGAGTATTCTGACATGAAAGGTATTGATATGCAACTCTGCACACACCATATTTATATTGAGAAAGATGCTTGAACTATCCGACAGCCCCAAAGAATATTGAATCCCCATCTTAGGGATATTGTTAAAGAAGAATTACAAAATCTGTTGGACGTATATTTTATATATCCTATCTTGGATAGTCGATGGGTTTCCCCACTAGTGATCATCCCCAAGAAAAATGGAAAATGGAGAATATGTGTAGACTACAGGGAACTTAACAAAGCCACTCAAAAGGACCACTTCCCCTTACATTTCATCGATCGGGTCCTGGATACTTTAGCAGGGAAGAAATTATTTTCTTTCCTAGATGGTTTTAGTGGCTACAATCAGATATAGATTGCGCCAGAAGATCAAGATAAAACTACATTCAAATGCCCCTGGGGCACCTTTGCATACAGAGTATTTCCCTTTGGACTATGTAATGCTCCAACCACATTCCAAAGGGAAATTCTGAGCATATTCAGTGACCTCATTAGTGAAGGGATTTAAGTTTACATGGATGATTTCACACCCTATGGTGACTACTTTGATCAAGCTCTGGACAATCTAGAAAAGGTACTGGAATGATGCATTGCTGCCAAGTTATG
The DNA here is from genome assembly GCA_009831015.1 of Picea engelmannii. NCBI lineage: Eukaryota > Viridiplantae > Streptophyta > Pinopsida > Pinales > Pinaceae > Picea > Picea engelmannii. The sequence goes on along the minus strand of ML788026.1, from coordinate 638,206 downwards.
TTTAAGCCACGAGAAATGTCACATGATGATGATGGAAGGTATGGTGCTAGGGAAATATATTTCTACAAATGGAATTAGGGTAGATCCAGCAAAAATATAGGTAATTCTTAATCTACCTACACCACACACACAAATTAAGGTACGTAGTTTCCTTGGCGCTTCAAGATACTATCGCAGATTTATGGAAAATTTTGCAAGACTATTGCACCTTTCATGCTTTAACTGGTAATATGGAGTTTCAGTGGTTTGAAAAGTGTGATGTGGCATTTGTAAGACTCAAGAAGATGATCTCGACAACACCGGTGTTAAGAGGACCAAATTGGAAAATACCATTTCAGATCTCCACCGATGCATCGGATATTGCCATAGGTGTTGTCCTTGGATAGGAAGAAGACAAGAAACCCTATGTTATTTATTTTATCAACAAGAATCTCACTCCCGCTGAATCTAATTATACAGTAACAGAAAAAGAATTTTTAGCTGTTATACATGCCATCAATAAATTTCGTCATTATATAATAGGCAATCTAGTTATTATGTATATTGATCATTCTTCTATAAAATATCTAGCTAATAAACCAATTACTAATGGATGGGTCACTCAATGGTTATTGCTATTGCAGGAATTTGACATCACCATCAAAGATCGACCCAGAAGAGAAAATCTTGTTGTAGACTTCATGTCCTGCATACCCCAAACAGATGACTCCTTGACAGTTTAAGATCAATTTCCAGATGAGCATCTGTTTGTTGTCACTTCTAAACCACCTTGGTACATTGATGTGGAAAATTACCTAGTAGCCAGGAAACTACTAACACATCTATCATCCAGGGAAAGAAAACTAATTTTCCAGTGTAGCGGATGATTCACTTGGATCGGTGGATATCTCTTCCACACATGGGCTGATTTCCAGATCCACAGATGTGTACGAGATGATGAAATCTACGACATACTGAAGGCAGGTCATAATGAGCCCTATGGCAGAAATTTTTCAGATCGCAGGACTGGACACAAAATTTTACAGATGGGCTACTATTGGCCCTCAATATTTAGATATGCAAAGAAATATGTCCAGACTTGCGACAGTTTTCAGCGGATGGGAAAACCAGGTCATGCTGATGAAATGCCTCTAAAAGCACAAGTAGTCATAGAACTATTCAAGATATGGGCACTAGACTTCGTTGGATCTTTCAATCCAAAGTCAAATCAGAAGGCATATATTCTAGTTGCAACAAACTACATGACCAAATGGGTAGAGGCATAAGCCTTACCAAACACAATAGAGGAAGTAGTCATCAAATTTCTTTTCAAATTATTTGTACACTATGGACTACCAAGGGAAGTAATCATTGATGGGGGGTAAAAATTATAGCTCATAGAATCACGACCACCCTGAACAATGATCATATTAAGCATAGAGTTACTTCCCCATACTATCCACAGGAAAATGGACAAGTAGAAAGCACCAATAAAGTTTTGGAAGCAATTTTGACGAAAACAATCTCAACAAATTGACAGAATTGGGCTACTGAGCTCCCAAATGACTTATGGGCTTATCACACAACATGGCGTAACACCACTGGCTATTTTCCTTGTCATTTAGTCTATGGTAAAGAACCTATCTTTCCAATCGAGTTTGACATTAAGACTCTAAGTATGGCCTAGGAGATTGGACAGGATCTTACAGAGGCACATAAACAACGCCTACAATAGCTCAATGAATTAGATGAAGCACACCTGTCCTCCTTGGAGCACACGGTTTTTATTCAGCAACAGAGAACGAACTGGCACGATAAACATATCAAGAAGAAATCCTTCCAGAAAGGCGATTGGGCGCTTCTCTATGATTCCAAATTTCAGGATTTTCCTGTAAAATTACAGACAAGATGGTTGGGACCATATGAAATTAATGAAGTTCATGATAATGGCATTGTCACTTTAATTACCATCGACAGGTCTGCCTCTCCCTTTCTGGTAAATGGACACCGGCTACGAGTCTACCATCAACCGCCTTCAAAACAATTATTCTGCCAAGAAGTAAGTAAGGACCCTACTGTTCAGATTTTGGCTGGCTGGGAAAGTAACCCAGCAGCCTCAAATCCATAAATGATGAATTTGTTTTAGTACTATACATATTGTATATAGTTTTTGTTTTACAGATTTGATTGAGTTTTTAGTTCTTCTTTTTAAAGGAAAGTCACTTGAGAAAATACGAACCATAAGAGATGACTATAATGAATATAATTAAACACTCTTTTATGTTCTTAACTCCTATCTCACGTTGCAAAAACCCAACAAATATAACCCTTGTTTTTACAAGAAAATGAACATGCTTATAGACCATCTAATACTTCGATTATTGCATAAACTTACCCATAGAAATTGAATGAATTTAGTTGATGACTAATCAATTATAGATTCACTAAACAAAAATGCCTATGGGAGTTTTAATCACTTAACTAGATGGGTAAAAAATTTTAACATCATCACTACCGTTCACCCAAAATAATGATTGTCATTCCTTTCAAAAGAACGACTGTCATTACCTTTGTACGATCGTTGATTCCTTTGCAAACCATTGTCGTTCCTTTGAAAAGAACGGTTGTTGTTACCTTCGTATGATCGTTGATTCATTTGCAAACTATTGTCGTTCCTTTGAAAATAACGACTGTTGTTCCCTTCATACGTAATATCGTCCACCCAAAATAATGATTGTCGTTCCTTTGAAAAGAACTATTTTTGTTCCTTTCAGGATTTTTTTCCTATTGTGGCTCCATTCTCAAAGCATGCCATTGTTATGTTCATCACTCCTTTGGGTATGACCTTCACTGATTCCATTTCTTCAGCACTAGCTCTAATTTTTCATTTGGTTTGGATCATTTAACATACCTTAGTAAACTATTTTTGGATTAATTTCTCTGAATCCTCTTAAAAATTGTTCACAATTCATTAACCACCATAACTCGTTTCTTTCCCTTATATATCTACATATACTTGAAAGATAATTGTTTTCATATAATAATAAGGAATATTAAATACATTCTTACTTGGAATTCTTACACTTCTTATGCCATCCCTCACTCTTAAGGAGTAGATGAGCCTCCCATGATAGAGCTCTAAAAAAAAAAAAAAACAACGTAAAATTTTAACAAAGTAATAAACTTCTTCCATAAACAATAGGGGGTCTCATCAAGAGCCAACCTACCATGATCATCAGATAATAACATAAGTGAAATTCCCATTATGGCTACCACACTAGGGCAATGGCCTTTGGCATTTTTTCGTCAAAGGATAAGAGGTCTCATCACGAGTCAGCTTGTTCACTTAGGTTACGATCTATTGAGTGGAATTATCATCATCTGGCTACCAAACCAGGATAATCGTCTTCTTGGGAAAAGACAATTCTAACTACTTATTGAGGATACAAGCTCATCTATGGGTTAAAAGGCAACCATGTCGAGGCTATGGACGCCTACTGGCAGCAGTGGCTCTGCCTGTGGTATCGTAGTATACCTTAAATATGCCAAGTTTTAATGTGTTTTTAGATTTCCTTTTCTAAACAATGAGGCTATCATTCTGGATAAAGCGAATAAAAAAGGGGGAAAGTAACAACATTATGATATGTGAACATTTTTAACATGTGAACAAATTTAAAATCATTTGGAATATTTTTCCTCAAAGGGTTTCTACTATAGGTACAATAATTCGAATTTCCCACACAAATTGATGATTAACGTTAGTACCGTTAAAGTGCTTGATTGAAAAGTTATTAATGATTTTCTTTTCCAGTGGCGGCGATGGCATAACCATCGCAGCTCACAGTCACTCCCTTACATTATTACACTCGTACATTTGACGATCGAGGTCGACCTTTCCATTTATGGGTGGGTAGATGCCCAACACATTTACCGATAGATTTAAATGAATGCAGTAATTACGAAAATGCACATTTTTCTATATATACACAATGTCGTTCTATATTTTCTATGTCTGTTCTTTTCAAAATCTGGTTGAGTTAAGTTGTAGCAAGAAACGCTAGTCGTCCTCACTTGCTTACAGAAATATGGGAGGCCAAAGTCTGTGACAGGAACCAACATTACTACAGGTAACTGAGAATGTAAGAGAAATCCTACACCGTATGGGGTGGATGGAGTACTTCAATCGGTTGCAAGGATATGATACAGACATCACGATAGAATTCTTTTAGAACTTGCAGGGATAAACCTCCATGGTTCAAGATATACGAATCCTATTCACTCAAGAAATTGTAGTAGAGGTTACAGGCCTTCCTAACACAGGAATACAATGGTATGGAAAATATACAGCACTCAAAGAAGTTGTAGAATCCTTCATAGACCCTGGAGAGGAATTGGATAAAAGGGGAAAGGGACTTAACCCCAACACTCTCAGCAAACCCTAGAAAGAACTGGAAGGTGTCATACAAAGGTATATCACCTGCGACGGAAGATATGATGTGATCCTCCCATGCCACCTCAAAATACTAACTACGCTCAAACAACGATTAGTAATCAATTTAACATTTTTTCTAAATTCTATGTTACATGAGGTCGCTATAAGAACATAGAAGGAAAAATATCTCGTTACTATCATTAGCCACCATGGAATGGTAAAACTAATAGTAAATAAGTCCCTAAGTCAAACCCAAATAACTTGGGAGGATCTTATTGAGTTCAATAGGCCCTTACAAATAGAACAACCTGAATTATAGCATGAAGACCCAACCCAAGGAACTGAAGTAGCACAGGAAGGGGAAACCACTACCCAAATGGAAGTCCCACCTCCTCAACCTGAATTTGGGATAGACCCCATCCAATTGACAGAGGATCAGACCTCACAAGAAGGAGCATCAATGAGAAAGATAAAGAGATAAATTGTTGTTTCTAAAACCCCCATTGAAGGGAAAAGAAGGAGCAGGCGGATAAGACGGCATGAAGAAATTCAGGACACAACAGAATAGCCTGAAGAAATTTAGGATACAATAGAACAGCCTGAATAAATTCAGGACACAACAGAACTGCCTGAAAAAATTCAGGATACAATGGAGGAGCCCTTAGAGGAAGATGTTCAGGGACTTGAGTAGACAGAACAAACACCACAAGGAAACAATCAGGAATATACCCAGACAACATTGGGACACCTCACAGAACAATTTTTGAAAATCTATGAGGTGGAGATAGCTCAGGTTCTAGGCAGTTTAGGTACCTCAATTAGCAGAGACACAAACAGGCCAGAAGAATACCAAGTGTCAGCCTCTCCTTCGAACCTTGTTGAAGACTTCCCTGAGATTGAGATGTCACTCCTAGATGATATATCACAAGAAGAACCTCATACTGACATAAATACCCTAGTAGGGAAAGAAGAAGAGCCACTATTGATAGATCAAGGTGTGGAAAACCCTGACAGCTCGCAGAAACAAAAATCAGGCAAAAGCCACACCATAATTAGAAGGTTAAAAAAAGAGAACAACTTGTTGAAGAGAAGGGTTAAAAATATTAAAGTGTTAAAGAAGAAAGTTGGCAAGCTTAAGGAAATTATTAAGGAATTAAGAAAAAAACTAGAGAAAGCCAACAAGACCCATGAAAGAAAGAAGACCAAAAGACACAGAGGATAGGGAAGGAACCCTCTTCTTAGGAGGTCATTCCAAATGAGCTCTGTAGGAGCACACACAGAGCTGCATATCCTTGAAGAAATGGTATAAATGGAACTTCAGACTGAGACTGCAACAGCAAAAGGGGTAGTTTTTCAAAATGAAGAGTAAATTCCCTTGGGAGCATATGAAACAGAGGCTCAACCAAAAATTCTAGGAGGAACAATTGCCCAACCTGAGGAAGTAATTCCCACTCCTCTAGAGACCACAGATGCAGAGACTCAAACAGTAATTCCAGTAACGAAAGAAGCATCCTTTCATACTGAAGAGGTATCTCAATTTCAGGATCAGAGTGCCATCATTGAAAGACTAGAAGTAGAACTAGCACAAGCCCAGCAGGCCTTGAATCAAACCAGATATGAAATGGTGACCATGACAGAGCACCAAAGAGTTGTTAAACAATTCAAAACCATGTCAGCAATGGAAAATGAGACGTATGTTGAGATGACTACGGCTCAAGGGAAGACAAATAAAGTACAAGGTCAATTGGAAAAATCTTTGGAGCAAATCAAAGGGATTTGTGATATCTACATTGATGCAATAGATTGTAGGGCTCTTGCTACCAATTATAATTTGTTTTTATTATAAAGATATCTATTTTTTAGGGTGAAAGCTATTCGAGAAGGTAAACCGATTAAATTCACCACTATCTCTGAGTTAGTGTCTTGTTTTAGGGAACAGGAAGAGAAAGTACAATATTTCATGTGTGAACTATACTTCCATAATTTCATTTTGGAAGACAACAACAGAGATAATCCTGGTCCTTTTATTGGGGACATCTGATTTCAAGCGTTCCTATCCTTTACTAAAAATCAATTCAGGTGGGCTAAGGCCCACAAAACTTTCATGAAGAGAGAAAATGGGTTAGATCTTTGGATCATGGGGGAACCACCAAAGTCTTTTCAAGCTATCATGTGAAATAGGACATTCATGAAAAGGGAAGGAGTGAGAACCTCGTTAGGTAATATTCATCAACATGTTATATGATCAGGCATAGCATATTTTAGGGAACTCAAAGAAGAAGCTCTTGCTAGCTCCAAGTTAAGGTGGGATGTCTCCCTAGTTGAAGTAAAGGTGAGAGAACCCTTCAGTTTCAAGAACTTCTTTGCAGCCACCTTCAGAATAGAAAGATATGTCAGAATGATACAGGAGGAAGGACCTTCCTGGATTGGGTGTAGAATTTCTCCAGAAGATTACCAAAGAGATTATCAAATTAATAAAAAGAGGGAAGACACTGATTTTGGAGAACTCAGAAGAAAGAATGGGTTCAGGGCACCTAATGAACCAATGTTTCCTCCTTACAACATCATTGCTTTACATCTAACAACTTAGCTTGCATGAAGACATGCAAAAAGGTAAGTTGGGGGGCATGTTGGGTTATGAAAAGGTACAGATACTCTCCTCATTTCCATGATTTATGATATCATCTTGACTAACTTTTTTGTTACTTAGGAATAAAATAGGATAGGAAATGATTAAAATGTCTTCTAGAACTATTATTGAGTTGAAGTTCATAAATTCTAAAATATGGTTGGAATTGCTTGATTTTGTTACAGGAATGGGTAAATTTTGGTAAACTCACGATAGCGGAAGAGATTTCAAAGATGTGCAAGATATTGGAAGTTAAATATATGGAGCGTAAAGCAGTTTTAAGAGAGATTGGTTCTCTATTTTGAAAAAATCATAAATAGTAATAGCGATCCTGAGGATCTCTCGATCCTCAGGATATCTTAATTTACCCATATTTTGTAATATATAAAGGATAGTGAATGATGTAAAGGATAATAGAAGCATTTTATCTAAGCACACAGAATTCAGAATTACTCTGCGCAAATAGTTTTTGTAAATGATGTATCAGTTATGGAATTAATAAAGGCTTTGAACGTTTTTATCATTTTCACATACTGAGTTTCTAGCAACAGTACTTATGAGGACCTAGGGCCCAGTCTGAAGGAGATACTGTCTCAATCTGTAACTATATCAATTTGATTTTTATTTATGATTTAAATCCCCTTTGCAATAATTCACATAGATGCACAAAGTGTGTTAATGTTTTTATGTTGATTTCTTACAAGAGATACATGTTCCATTTTGAACATGATCGATTGTTGTTCCAAATTTCATTTGTTGTAGTTTAGTGCTTGACAATTCCTGTCATTTTCATATGCGTTGTTCCTTTCAATTAAATCATCAATTGTTGTTCCTTTTCGTTAAATTAGCATTTGTTGTTTCTTTTGCTTAACTAGTGTTTGTTGCTCCTTTTACTTAGTTAGCATTTGTTGTTAAATTACTATTCTGTATCAATTTACAGTATTCAGTTATTTCTTTTCAGGAGATTAGATAGTCATCACTAGATCAGCTTATTTTCATAGATTCAATTCTTTTCTCTTAATTAAATCAATTCACCAATTCAATTCATAGCACATTACAGATCAAATTTCAATCTTATTCAGTAGGATCTTAGTTTTAGAAACTTAATGAATGTGTGAGGAACTTAATTGTTGATAAACTCAGATTTTCTTTAACTACACGATTTTAGCCTCCATGAGCTATCTACATAGACTTTGCTGATATTCTTGAAATAGAAGACGAATCCTTGGGTTGATAAATTAATTTTAAACTAAGGTTGTTTTTAGGACATCTTTAGATCCCAACACCATGATAAGTGGTTTTGTACCATCATTCAACAAGGGGAAGCCAGTATTCCCATTGGTGCAACTTTTTTGAAGAAAAACATATCAAATAGGTTTATAGGCACTTGTTGACCACTTTTCTTTAACTGTCATCTTAAAGATGATATGTAGTGCTCATATTTAGTTGTGTACCTTGAATTTTAAATAGTTGCTACCAAAATTTGTTGGTGAATGTGGGGACCCAATCTAAGACAACAGAAGTGGGCATACCATGTAGCCTAATGATATTATCCATGAAGGCCTTGACCACTGAGGAAGGAGTGAAAGGATGAGCTAGGTCACAAAAATGAGAGGCTTTTGAAAGATGGTCAACAACCACCATGATGACGAATTTGTTTCCTTCTTTGGGAGTCCCATGATAAAATCCATTGAAATTCCTATCCAAGTTTGTGTTGGGACTGGTAATGGTTGCAATGCCCCTGGTATCTTAACTGTCTCTCCGTTATTTCTTTGGAAAGCATCACAAGATGCTATAAATTCTTAGATATATGATTTCATGCCATATTAGAATAATGAACGCTCAATTCTTTCATATGTTTTATGAAATCCAGAGTTGCAACATCCCTAGTTTTAATCCCTGCAATTTATAATGTAATTTTATAAATGTAATTTAGGCCAGTGATGCTATACGTTTGGGTCGAAGAGCCTATATTGATTAATATGGCCAAGGGCCATACTATGTATTATGTACATTTAAATAATTAATAAAAATAATAATTGCTAGTTGTGATACAAGAGGGACGATAATCATGGGGGGCTATGAATCCACAAGAGAGAGGGATAAAGGGGAGTCCAAGGGAAAACCCATGTCATTTTCCTAAGTTAATGCATCTTTACCATGTAATCCTCCTTTGACTTATTAGACACTAAATCATTGAATGCATGTAATATGTTGTGCGAGGTGTTATAACCCTATAATGTATAGGATCAAATGGTGACTGAAATGTCATCTTTTCACTGTGTTTGGTTGCCAAATAATTTTCCATTCTGTAAATGATTTGAGAAAGAAAAAGAAAAAGAAAAAGAAATGAAAGAAAAAGAAAAAAGAAAAGAAAAGAAAGAAAAAGAAAAATAAAAATAAATGAAAGAAAAAGAAAAAAGAAAAGAAAAGAAAGAAAAAGAATAAAAGAGAGCATAAAAGAAATTGAATAAAGTCCCATGCAATAACAATGACTTGGTCCATACAGTTTAAGCATGACCAAGTCCTTTTAAATTGATGTTGATAGGATTAGTGAATAAACTTGGCTAAATTGTTTAATCTTAGCCAAGTTGATTAGTTTAGCTAGTGAATAAATTTGACCAAACTGCCTAATCTTGGTCAAATAACCCTAGGATATAAGTAATTTATTAGTCCAATAGTTTAATCTGGGATAAATGTCATAGGTAAGTAGGTTAGAGCATAGGTTAGTGGCCTTTATTTCAATAAAATATGCATGATGATACCCTAACGGGTATCTGTTTGCTCAAAACCGACTCGCCTCCATCATTTTCCCATTTCTTATCTTATCCTCACACTAGGAAGTTTATCCTTGTCCTCTTCCAGATTCAGTCAGCAGCCCAAAAACCACCGCCATTCCCGCTAACATTTTTTATTTGAATTGCAGGTATTTTCCACTGTGATGGTGCCAAAGTCCAAGAAAGCGTAAGCCGAGGAAAATCCTTTCCTCCCACCTCTTGACAACCTCGACAAGATCCCATTGGCTGACAAATATCACCTAATCGTAGACACAAGATGCGAATTCGACTTCGCCGATTTGCAGTCGTGGCTCAAAGATATTTTCTTAGATCAGAGCGATGAGATTGGGCTCTGGGAGTCCAACCTTCCTCTATATCGTTTTCCCCAGGTCCATCATTTCCCTAAATTTTCCCTCAAATGCCAATCTCATTACTTCTCCAACTAGAGAACCATAGTCTCATCATCAGGAGAAACTCTGTTCTTCATCACACCAGAATCCATTGATCAGATGATGCAGATAGTACCCAGAAATGAATTTGTCTCTCCTTTTAATCTTGAAGTCATAACAGAGTTGTACCATAAACTATCTTTCCCTCAGAGAGTCCAGATTTTTGAGCTTTTCCTCCCACGGGATGCTTATCTCCCCAAGACAAATCCCCCGTATCCTTCCTCCCTGTTCTCAGAGAAGGGAAACCAAGTCATTTCATTGCTCTATTCTTTGCTTGGTTATTTTTCAGACCAATGGGTGGATGAACCCATATTGGGTTTTCTGTCCATTTTCTCTACAGAGGAAAGGCCCACCACTCAGTTTGACTACAACACTTTCCTGGTGAACAATATTCATGAGCATATTTCAAATTTCGCCACAGAGGGCATGTTCCAGTATTCCTCCATACTGGCTTACATGTTCACTTTCTTTCAAGTGGACAGGTTCTTTTTGTCAATGCAGAAAATGGACAAGGACGGGAAGCCGCAAGCGATAACATCTTGGACTTCCCTGCTCAGACGAAATTCCACAAAGTTTAGTTTCAAGCCGTTTATCAAGTGGTTTTACCACCCAGTGGTAAGCATGCTCAGTGGCAGACTAGAACCAAGAATTAATGAGGAGTTTTAGAGGATATTGCATCTTTCAGACCTTGCAAAAACTGGATATTGGTAACTTTACCAAAATCATACCGAGATCAGAATATATGGATGTGATTTGTCTCCATACAAACTACCCAAGTATTTACCCGTGAGGATATTTGATCTAGAATACATAAGACAATTGATAAACTCATACGACATACACTTTGTGTCTCTGAAGAAGAAACATCATCTTAGAATTAAAGGGAAAATTGGGTCTTTATCTGTAATAGTCGAGGCATCGAGGAAGAGGCAGATAGACTTTTGAGAGAAATGAAGTTCCATGTTAGTTTCCTATGGCACTATGATCTATGTGAGATAATTTTGGAGATGAAGGTTAAGAATAAAATTGTTCCATATGTTCATACACCCAAGCCTGAGATAGAAAAGTTCGCAAATCAAACAGAATGGGAGTCGAACACTCTGGTAGAGATAGAACAGCAGGACCCTTCGGTCACGATCTCACAGACAACTACACCACAGGTTCCCAAGGAGAAAATATCCAAAAAGGATACTTCACCTTAAATCACCGAAGTCTCGGCTGGAGATTTCCAATTACACACCAAAAGGCTAAAACCCAATCATACAATTGACATGGCTGGTGAAAAAAAAACCCAATCCACTACTACTAGGGAAGGTGATCAGCCACCTCTTATCACGAGTGGAAAGCAGATCATGTCCTCAGTTTCTTCCAAGAAGCCAAAGGATACTTCACTAGTTGACCAGCCGAGTAAAGGAGGACCAAAGTTGAGAATTTTTGAGAAGTATGATCTGATTAAGAAGAGAAATCAAACGCTGACTAGAAGCACTTATGCTCAGTTTTGGAAACAGGAATCAATGGCACAACACAGACTGTTGTTCACATTCGATACTAAGAAGGGTAGAATGCACATGGATTTTCTGCAGGCACAAGTGCTCGACCCGAAGGTAATCACAGATTATAAAAGGGAAACGTTCGAGTTTCACACCAGGGATGTGCACCCTGCCGATCAAATGGATCTGCACAGGCAAACTGGAGAAATGGTTTTCTCCACTTTGGCAAATGCTTCTACTACAACTGTGAAACTGCAGGTCTCTCTGAGCAATGTTCATACATAGTTGAAGTTAGAGAAAATATCATCCTTTGCAAAGGATAATAGAATTAAAATGTTGGAAGAACTAATCCTCAAGATCGAGTACGAACCCTCGAACGTGAAAGTAGTCGAGGAGATTCTTAAAAAGAAAAATGTCTATATAGAATCTCTGAGGAAATAGTTGAAACTACCACCAACGAAAGATGCATAAGCAAAGGATATAGCTAAAATAGAAGGCGAAAAGGACGAGATGCTCAAGTTGATCATGGAGTAGAATGCACAGTTGAAAGAGATGGAAGTAGAACTGGAAAGGTTAGTGAAGGAGAAGAAACAATCAATGCCTATGGAAGTCATTCCATTCAGTGCAGTTCCACTTACAGGAGTAAGAATAGCATATGTAGCAGGAACCCCCTCAGCATAGATTCCCTCAGCAACTCCACTGACAGCTCTGGAAAAGATAGTAGAACTGGAAAAATCCATGGAGGAGATGAACTTGCAAGAGATAGAAATTAGCAGACTAAAAAAGGAGGTTGAGGACCTTCATAAACTTAAGTCTTCTTACCAAACCAGCTACTCCATGGAGAAACAAGCATCAGACAAGCTCAAATAGGAATTGCAGCAGCTTCGAAAGAAAACAGTAGCAGGCAAGACACTCGCTGAGGCCAAGGAAAATATTTGGATGGATATCTCCAAATCCATAAATGAAATATGGCCTATGGTGCAAATCATGTTCAAGCAAAATGAACTAGTGCAAAGGAACAAACAGGCTATCGAGAAAATAAGAGGAGAACTAGGAGAGATGCCCACAGAAGCCACTGAGATCATAAAATTCCTGAATTCAAAAACTAGGGAGGAGTTGGAGGATTTGAAGGTTGAAGACAGGATGGAAACCATCCTCGAGGTCAAGAGGGTTCTGACCAAAAGAGGATTGATGCTACAGTTGGAGGAGAAGGTCCAGACTATGGACACAGGAGTGAAAAAAAAATTCGATAAAATCGAAGCTCTGCAGAAGAAAGGTCTCCCTGATTTAAGGGTCTTAAATGACAAGTTAATGACCCTTCCTGATTATAAACAGAGGCTTGCCACAGTGGCCAAAGATAGTTCAAAATTTTTTGGAATACAGGGCAGCATAACAGGCAAGGCATTCTTAGAAACCTTACAGCCAGACATTAGCATACAGCACGAGATCCGGTATATTTTCATCGTCAAGCCAACTTTTGCCAAGTACACAAAGATGGATGAAATATACCGAAGACTACTCAAAGTCATCATTCCCAGTCATCTTCGGTGGGAAGAGCTATGCAATTTGATCAAGTAGCCAATGAGGTGTCCAAGCCCTGTCAGCAATCCGGTCAGACGAAGTCGTGCAAATAACTCACCAACGGTTTTCCCAGAAATCAGCATGAAGATTTCAACACATCATCAACAGTTTCTGAATTTTTGTATCTTGTTGAGATAGTTAGCTAAATTTAGAATCTGCCACGTCCTGATCTTTAATGATAGGATCATATGTAATTTTTTATTATAAATACTCCAAACTTTCAAGTATTAAGCGTTGATCTTTACGCTCTGTAAGCCATAAAGACCGTAATTGTTTATCAAGAGATCTTCCAGTAATACAAAGGGACTTTCACAGGATTCTCGCGTGTTGTTCATTGGTGATGTTTACTTTTCTGTGTTAAATGTTTTTCTTGCTCAGTCATCATATTGTTTTCTAATCTAATCTTTTAAAAGTAGCGCATGTTGCAGGATTTATCTTTGTATACCCTGTTTCTGAATTTGAAAGATCTTAATGTTTATCTTCTGATATTACGGTGAAGAAATTCTTAAATGCTTCTTTACTTTAATTGATATTCTCATATTTTTTTCTATCCATCACTTTACTGCTAAAGAATCCAGTGAATGCATCATCTTTCCCTATGAAAATATTATTTTGGTTCCTGTTTAGATCTCTATCCTTATAATACAGACCCCATAGCCCAATGGATGCGTAAACTCTCTTTCAACCAATTTTATAAAGAAAAAACAAACCATTCAATCTTACTTTACTTAACTAGCCTAATATCTCAAATTTAAAACATATCTAAATCATATAGAGAGATCCCTCTCTGAAGCTGGTAGGGCTAGATTCCAGTTTCGAAGTGGTTGGATAAAGTTACCTCTGGAAAATTTCTTCTACTCTAACAACCTCTGGGAATTTACAGAGCAATAACACGAGGAAGTCACCTCACCTAGTTATTGAGAGCATGGGCCTAAGTACAATCAACCTTGGGAAATGGGAGAGTCAACATTCATGGGAGAAAAGTAAACTCGAATGGGAAAAAGATCAATTTTTACTTGCTAATTTTGGAGAGAAGAAGAGATTTGGGTGTTGAGAATAGCACCAACCATGTTGTGCTTGAGGACAACCATTCTTGGGATGTGTTTATTTTGAAACTGTGGCCTGAGTGCTAGTAAAAATGGGTTGTGTATCTGTGGTGCATTTTCTTGTGGAGGAAATGGCTCAAGAACCTTGAGAATATTTTTGTGAGAAATCTTGGAGAAGCTGAGAGTTCTTGGAGTCCCTATCTATGATATTCCTAGCTAACCAAATGAACTATATCCTTGGAGGAAAGTGGGAAGGACCAAGGGATTGCATGAAAAATAATGGGGATCACATTCCTTGGGTTATGCAGGTTGAGGGGGAGAGAGATGGTGGATTGGAACAGTTGTTGGAGTAGAACCAGGGATTTTGGGCTACTGGTGGAGAGTGGAAAACCAAGAGGGATAGAAATCCTTGTGGACTCATAGCCTCGACTCGTGGGTGGATTTATATTGAGATAAAATAAACAACAAGTGTATGGTTGGGAGGAATGCCCCCTGTACACAACCAGTTGGTTCAACAATTTAAAAGATAATTTTATGGTGTATTATATATGTTTATTCCATTGTATATGTATGCTTATTTGAATATTGTTGTCTTTTCTAATTATATGAATTCATGGTTTTTGTTATGATGTTAATTACATGTGAATTTTATGGGCCTACTACCTTGTGTTTAATTTATTTGCATTGGGGAATTTAATTTCATATTCAGAAATCAAGGGTATTTTACAATTCGTATCAAAGAAAATTGTGTTTTTGTTGGTAATAGTGTTATACACCATTTTGTCACACCTAGCCAAGTGTCACATCTCACTTTGTTAAGTGTTGCAATTTTGATATCCCACCTTGTAAGTGTCGGAACTGCATTGGAGTATGCTTACTAAGTGTTGTGGCGTAAATGTCATACTTTTATAAGTATTACAACCTAGACACCATGTAAAATTACATGTCATGATACCTAGTCAAGTTGAAGGAGCAAAACCATCATTTGGAGGAAGAAACCCCACCTTTTACCTTAATTTTTTGGCCTTCTTTAACTAGGGACACCCCCTAACCATGAATTGGGGAGCATCCTCTCTCCCTTATTAGTTCTAAAGGAGCATCCAGTATGCCCTATATTCCACTCAGGTGGAGAGTCCTTATAGTTAGGTAGGTTTCCATAGATCTAGGGGAGTTATTTCAAGAAGGATTTGGGTTGTGTTGGTTGTTTCACCTGAGATATGGTTCGACCACTTTCCACCCTATGTTCAAAGAGGCCCATAACCATGAAGATAAAGAAAATATCAAACTTAAGCACCTAATCCTCAACCATACTCCCTAATTACATTTTTTGTTAAGATTCTGTAATCATATATAAGAAGGCCTATTTGGGTGAGAAAAGGGGATAATGCCAAGAGAATGAAAAGTTTTCTCGAGAGAGAAAGGATCTAAGGAGTGTATTCAAGGGTTTGAAAAGGAGGCTTGAAGGAACAGTTGTGTCGTTAGATTGTAAACTTCTTGCTTCATATTTTAATAAATAACTTAGCATATTTCCATACATTTGTCTTGTAACATCCCCCAACTCAACCGAGAGACATTATGGTGCATAATATACATAAAAACGAGATTTACAGCCAAATAATTTAATTATTTTATGGTTGGCCAATTACCTGTAGCATTCAGCTATGAATTAAAACATATTTAGCTACTGTCTAGAACCATAAAATAGATGCATCTACAACGTGCTAATAATCAACATGAAATGCAGATTAATCATTGACACAACAACATATAAATCACTTTCAAATACACAGAGTTCATGCACAACAATTAAACAAAAAATTTAACATAACAGCAAGATAAAGTACTTATCTTTTCACAACAGTTGTGCAACCAGTTGTTTGGGATAGAAGTTCCACCCAAACATAGATTGACTGTTCCAAATCTCAAAAAATCCACTCACCCCCAAGTTGAGGCTAGAAATCCACAAAAGAGGGTGGTCTCTCACAGTCCACTCACAACCCATAAAAATCTCAACCCAGCTGATATTCTCCTACAGCTATCCTGATTTTTACACTAGCTCTCTTCCTCTTGACTTATCCAACCCAAGGAATGCACCATTCATTTATCAAGGATAATCCAGGAGATGTGCCATCTGTTTATTATTAGTAACCCAAGGAATGTGTCATTAGTTTATTAGGGTCTCTCTAGTATAGGTAGCTAGGAATCTCTTAGCTGGGAACTCAAGGGAACTTGCTTCTAGGAAAACTACCACCAAACCAACAACTAACACTTGTTGTTATAGTGAAACTCACTTCGGAGTTCACTGTTCAGGTCTAACAACTTGGCTCTTCAGTTTTCCAGCTCCAGTTCACTCCAATTACACTCCAACATGCTCTAGAATTTTCCCTCCATGGATGCATCAACTTCAAGCTCTATTTCTTTCTCTCTGTGTGTTTCCCATGCATAAACTTGACTCTCCAAAAACTGTTGGCCCCAACCCATACAAATTTCCTCTCTTTGGTTTTCCTTTCTTTACTCACACTCTTCCCCAAGCTAATTGTACTCAACCCCCATGTTCCCAATAAATTTGGGATGTGACCACTCACACCCACCCTCTTACATATATTCAATGATTAGCTTTTGGAACACTCAATCAAAAATGGGAAGGTTCATATACAAATAGAAAATTTAGGAAAATGTGTTAAATCAATATACATGGGTATTTCCCCCTTGGACCCCTCTTTTCCATTATCCTAAACACTCCCCCCTCTTGTGGATTAATTCATCCCCCATATCTTATCCATTCCCCCTTAGCAGTTGGCATCACATTTTATTAATAAAACAAGGAAATACAATTCGCATATTACATCACTTTAGTCGTAGCCACACATTATATCCACGTAAGCATTAATTAAACTGGATATTATATTGGGGATGTTACATTCCTCTTCCCCTTCAATTCTATGTCATCCTCAGTGCACTCTATGCCGATATACATATATGAAAATTTACATCACAATAATTAGAAATAAAAATTCTACAATTTAACAACTCCGGTAATAGCTCCGACCATAATCTCATGTTCCTCTCCACTCGCCGACCCAAGGATGCACCATTCATTTATTAGGGATAACCCAAGGGATGTATCGTCCATTTATCAGGGATAACCCAAGGGATGTAACATATATTTATCAAGGCTAACTCAAGGAATGAGCCATTCTTTTATCAAGGTCCCCAATGTAGTTGGCTAGGACTCAGAGATGTGGTTCCATAATTTTAGTTGCTCAAAACAGAGTCTTGCATTTTGTCTTCTTCAAAACTGTAAAACATTTGCAGGAATTTTTCCCACATGTTTTCTTCATGCTCCCATGTAGCATCTTAAATGTCGTAGTAGGTCCATTGAACCTTTACTAGCCCTATGGATTTTTTCCTTAGCACTTTGAATTTTTGGTCCAGGATCCGTACTGGTTCCACCCAGAAGTCCCCTTCGTTCTCCACATGGATCACATTCCAATCAATTATGTGGTTAGGATCAGGAACATATTTCTTTAACAATGACACATGAAATACATTATGCACTCTCATGGATGCAAGAAAAGCTAACATGTATGCAACCGGCCCTATATTCTCTAGTATTTCAAAAATCCCACAATATCTTTCTACCAACTTCAGGCAACTTCCTAATCTTAGCGAACTTCTCTTTGCATTCACTTTCAAAAACACATGTTCTCCCACTTTAAAATCTTTGAAAATTATGTTCTTGTATGCATAACTTTTCTGTCTATCCTGGGCAGCTTTTAAACTCTATTTTATCTTTTCCATATGATCTTCCATTTATTTTAACAATTCTAGCCCAACAAATACTGTCTGTTGGATTATCCCAAATCATGAGTGTGTTACATTTTATGCCATATAATGCTTCAAACATACTCATTTTCAATGAGGACTGAAACCCATTATTGTAGGAAAATTATGTTGATATTTGAACAACATCGGGAAGACATATATATATATATATATATATATATATATATATATATATCAAATATGTAGTTATTTATTATCCAAGCGATGCATCCTTTCATGGATGGTCACCATATGTTCTATATATATGTATATATGGAACACTCATCATTGTAATAATATATTCATATACAATATCATCTCTTATGAAAAACCAACTTCGTATCAAAGTAGGAACGAGTTGAACTCCCTCACAGGAGGGCCCAGAAAAATAAGAGAGATAGCTTGGCGTGGTTTCTCTTCAGAGGGAGTGATGAGGTACAGATGCATTATGGGGTAGTGGATGTCCTGAGGACATGTTGTAGCTATTTGAGAGGTACCCATAGGCATAAGATGCATTGGTTGTGAATTCGTAGGGGTGCAGGTGACAAGGTACAGATGCAATTCGGGGTAGAGGATGTCCTGGGGATATGTTCTAGATATTTGAGAGCTACCCACAGGCCTTGGATGCATTGGTTGTGAATTCATGTTGTACTATAGATATCCGATGAGTCTAGAGTGAAGTTTGTATACTTCAGAGACAAGCTTTGGCATCATGAATAATGTCTCCCTCATTGAGAGGGAGTGTTGATGTTTGAACAACATCGGGAAGGCATTCTTCCATGTGTGTGTGTGTGTGTGTGTGTGTATTATCCAAGGACATATCCTTTCATGGATAGTCAATATATATATATATATATATATATATATATATATATATATATATATATATATATATATATATATTATCCAAGGACATATCCTTTCATGGATGGTCACYATATGTTCTATATATATGGAACACTCATGATTGTAATAATATATTCATATACAATATCATCTCTTATGAAAAACCAACAAATTCAACTAAATGGATATAATCTTCCCACTTTGATGGTTGATCCATCACATACATTCTAARCATGTCCTCAAGTATCCTGTCATTCCTTTTTGTTTTCCCATCTGACTCTGGATGATATGTTGTACTAAKATTTGAATTTGTTCCAAATCCCTTGAAMAAACCCTTCCAAAAATTAGAATTAAACTTTGGATATTTGTCTAAAACTATTTTTGTAGGTACCCCATGTAGYCTAACAACTTCTCTCATATAAATTTATGAAATATTTGTTGCCTTGTGTGTAGTCTTTACTGGAACAAAATGTGATGCTTTAGTCAATTTATCCACCACCACCATGATGGAATCATGTTGCTTCATTATTCTAGTAATCTTAGTAATAAAATCAACTTTAACTACTTCCCACTTCCATTCTAGAATGGGAAATGGTTGTAGAAAACTTGTTGGGTGTCTATGTTATGTCTTTACCTTTTGGCATTCTAGACATTGGGCTATGTAGTCAGCCACTTCTTTCTTCATTCCTGGCCAAAAATATTGGATTCTTATTGTTGCAATCATCTTCTGATATCTTGGTTTCCCGGCCTATGGAACGTTATGCATCTCCTATAGCACTGCATTTTTCATCTCCCTAGAATTTGTCACATACACCTTACCTTTGTACATGAGAATTCCATCTTCTTTCAGCTCATAATAATTAAGTTTTTGTTGAAACTTACCTTCTTGTAATGTCTCTTTTCTTTTCACACAGTGTTGATCTAAATTTGTTGTTGAAACAATTTTGTCTTTCATATCTTCCATGTACATGATGATGGATACAATATGCACTTCATGAGCTCTCCTACTAAGTGCATCAGCCACTTGATTTTCCTTTCCCTTTATATGCTTAATTTCGAAGTCATATTCACTCAGAAATTCCATCCATCTAGTTTGTTTGGCATTTAGTGTTGGCTATCCAAAAAAATGTTTCAAACCATGGTGGTTTTTTCTTTAGCTCGAATTTCTTACCCATAAGGTAATGTCTCCACATTTTTAATGCATGTACAATCTATGCTAACTCCAAGTCATGTGTAGCATAATTCCTCTCATGCTCGTTTAATTTTCTGGACTCATAGCATACCACATGGTCCATTTGACAAAGAAATCCATCGAGTCCTTCCTAGCATGCATCGATGCACACAAAAAAATCTTCATTTGGATCTGTAATCTTCGATATTCGTGCACTTTTCAATATTCCCTTCGACTGTTGAAAAATGCCTTCACACTTGGAAGTCCATTCAAATTTCACTCCCTTCTTTTGCAAAGAAGTGATTGGACTTGCAATATTTGAAAAACCTTTTATGAATCTTCGGTAATAACCAAAAAGACCCATGAATGATCTAACCTATGTGATATTATTTATCGTTGTCCATCCTCTAATGGCCTCTATATTCTCATGATCAACTGTTAAGCCCTAATATTGTCTCATTACCACTTAATTGGGGCATATTAGATTAGTAATGTTATTTTATTTATGTCGACTTTAGGCCATTAGTTGTAATTTAGATTAGTAATGTTATTTTATTTATGTCGTCTTTAGGCCATTAAACCTCCTAGTCTCCTATATATACCAAGGAGACATTTTCATTTTGAATCATCTTGTACTTGAACATTTAGGTGGGGTAAAAGGAGGTTTCCCCCTCGAAGAGGCTTATTATCTGAAATTATCTCTTTTTCAAGGCGTTTAGTACTTTTCCTGAGGTTTTTCTATGCTATATCTATGTTTGGTTCTTAACATATGGTATCAGAGCTCAAGGTCTTGGGGTTTCGCTGCTACATATGAGACACCGTGGAATTTTCACTATAACTTTTTTTCTACAACGTTTCAGAAGGAACGGCTTGGAGGGTATTTATAAGACGGATCAAGGTACGTTGGGTTCAAAATTCAGCTCCTGACGCCTTATACTTTCGGAGATATAGCCTGTACAAGATAGGGTTCTGGAATCATCCTGAAATGAGTCTTTTCCGCATTTTCGCTATAAAAACATTTCTGTAACGTTTAAGAAACTGAACTCCAGGGGACATTTACAAAAATTAGTTTTCTATCCGTGGTAAAAAGTTCAGCTTCTGGGTCATCCTAAATTTACAAATACACCTTGTGTAAGATAGGGTATCTGACTAGTCCTATTGGCTAGTCTCAAGAAGGTGTTCCAGGTAAAACAATCATAACGTCTTCCCAGAGTATCCAAATTGAGTGGGACTGGTTGCATTGGATCATGGACAGTCTGTATCATTTTGGGTGCACGTTTCAGAATTTTATATCCATTATTTTGTGCGGGGCACACTATACAAGTGAGATCTCCTGAAAAGGCCAAAAATCAACAAGTTGTGGGGAAGTTATCGTAAATTCAACTTGGCACATCCAATTTTGATCAGACTTGTGGAATTGCAGAGAAGAAATATCATAGAATGACATAAAAGAAAGTTTCATACACAGAAGGGCCGAAACTTTGGAGATACAACAGAAGACATATTGTCTAGCAGAACCACCTCAAAATCAAGGTTCGAAAGTGATACTTGGTCAACAT
>ML788026.1:601491-612012 GCA_009831015.1 Picea engelmannii | reverse complement strand
TAAAAGGAGGTTTCCCCCTCGAAGAGGCTTATTATCTGAAATTATCTCTTTTTCAAGGCGTTGAGTACTTTTCCTGAGGTTTTTCTATGCTATATTGATGTTTGGTTCTTAACATCAACTTCTATTCTTGTTGCTGAAATTATATGCCCCAAGTAGTGAATCTTCTTTTGATAAAAGATGCACTTACTTAGCTTATCATACAATCTATTCTCTCTTAAAACTTGCAACACCATTCTTAAATGTTTCTCATGTTCCTCTTATGATTTAGAATAGACGAGTATATCATCTAAGAACACAATCTCAAACTTGTCTAGGTATTCCCTAAACACTCCATTCATCAAACACATAAAGACAGTTGGGGCATTTTATAGTCCAAGTGGAACTACCATGAATTCATAATTCCCATATCTTGTTCTGAATGTTGTCTTGTTGATGTATTATTCCTTTATCCTTACTTGATTATAACCTGATATCAAGTCAATCTTGGAAAAGATTCTTGCACCTTTCAGTTGATCAAACAAATCATCAATTCTGGGAAAAGGATACTTATTCTTTATGGTAACCTTATTAAGATGCTTGAAATCAATACACATCCTTAAGGTTCCATCCTTCTTCTTCACAAAAATAACTGCGGCTCCCCAAGGAAACACACTTGGGCATATATATCCCTTCTTCAAAATTTCTTCAAGCTGCATACTCTTTTAGTTTGGAATTCCCATTATGTAAGGTGTCTTAGACACTAGGGAAGCTCCCGGAACCAAATCAATAGAGAAATCAATGTCTCTCTTGTTGGAAATCCTAGGATTTCTCTAAAAACATATTCAAAATCCCCAACACCATATGGTCTTCAATTCTTTCCACTTTGTATTTGGATGCCTCCTCCATATGCGCTACAAACATCTGAAATCTCTCTAACAAATACAACTCTTGGAATGCCTTGAATATTTATTTGTTTCCCTTCCTCATCAAGACATGTGATTGTCTTGTTGTAACAATCTAGGACAGCATGATGTTTTTCCAACCAATCCATGTTAATTAGACAATCATATGAACCTAATGGTATTATGTTTACATCTACCTTCGTTTTGATTCCATTCATGTCTATTTGACAATATTTAACCAACTCATTGATTTGTCTCTTAGCCCCCATGGATAACTGAACTAATCAAGATTCCTTATGCTTACTTCTTTGCAAGTGAAATATTTCAACAATGTTAGCATTTATGTAACTATGGCTAGATCCAAAATCAATCAAAATTTCTATGGGTTTGTTGTCAATCTTACCTTCCACTTCAATCATGGGGGATTGATATTCTACCTGCTTATTGCCCAAGGCTGCATAAATCCTTGGCATACTCCCTCCCATTCCTTTCGTTGTTTTATCCTCATGAATGTTGTGAATAGTCCTCATTATTTATCCTTTGTGAGGGCAATCCCTATATAAGTGATTTCCCTCACATCCACGGCATTGAACAAGATGTTACCTTAGCCTTTTTCCAAATGAATCTACATTATTTTGATCATTTTTGGTTTCTTTCCTTGTTGATTTGCGTGGGAGTTAGTTTTGGAAAAAATTGGTGGTTTAAAACCTTTCTTCCTTTGATCATTTTTCCCTTTCATCTTGTCATTTCAAGCCTTTTGGAAAACTGGCCTTTCTTTGCTTTGCTCATAAAGGTGTCTTGCTCTCCTTATGGTTTCCTGCAAGGTCTTGGGGTTATCATACTGAATCTTGTCACTATAGAAGGAGTGTAACCCACTTATAAACCTTTGGATTTTAACATTCTCATATTTTATGAAGTCAACATACTTCAACAATTCAAAGAACCGCTTCTCATATTCCTCCATCGTCATGGTTCTCAACTTGAGTTCAAAGAACTCTTTTATTTTTCTCTCATAGAAATGATCATACAAATATTTATCTTGGAAATATACTTTGAAATGCCTCCATAATAACCTTTTCTCATTGAGGTTCATGGTTTTCTTAAGTTCATCCCACCACATGGTTTCCTTTCCTTTCAAGTGGTAAGTGGAAATTCCAGCTTCTACCCAAGAGGGGTAATCATGCAGCTAGAAATAGGTGGCTTGATTTTTTTGAGTTCACCTTGCAAGATGTCTACCCCGGGCCTTCTTCTTTTCCTCTGAATAGGAGACACACATGGGTTTCTTCCTAGTCCTGAACTTGCATGATTTCTTCTAGTGGACTTCCTTGGAGAATGATGGTGCCTTCTCATGCTTCTTGATTTCCTATCATTTCCATGATCATCCCTTTTGTTATGGGATATATATGTTGATACTTGTCTAGCACTAGTTTCTTGCTTGGTGCCAGAATATTTCTTGACTTTCTTATGCAACGTGTTTAATATCTGAAGTATCTCTTCCTGAGCCTTCATAATTCTTTCATTATCATCCTTGTAGCTCTTCACTTCCCTATTTAGGATTCTCATAGTGATAGGCTCTTGCCTATCTATTCTTCCATTTGACTCTATCTTAGCATTCCCCATGTTGACATGCAGACCTCTGATCTCCTCCTCATGGATTTAAGATCCTTGAGCATCTTCCATGACTCCATTCCTCATATAAGAGCTAAAGTTTCTTTATGTACCTCTAATTCTACAAGAAATGTGCATGTAATAATTAATGTTAGAAATATGCACAACATAAAACATTTCATCATATAGAATACAAGTTATTTATTCATCAATTTATGACTGACACATTGCACCAATTCAAATTTTTATTTTCTTGATGCATTCCTCCCCGAAAAATATTCCCAATGACTATACTCATTCCTCAATCTGAATTCTGAGTGAAAAGTTACAACAACTATATATCACAATTCCACTCTTTTTACTACTACATAAATCTATTTATTAATTTCTGAGAAATTTAGTTTCCCAAATAAAAATTCTAGCTTGACAGATGTCTTTTTCTCCTCAAGACCTTTCCAACAACTATTTTTTGTTCTCAAATCCGAGCTCGGAGCTTAAAGTTATGGCTCAGAGAAGTTTAGGTTGTTTTACTCAATTTACCCGTGTATGCTACGAGTGTCTTATTTCTCTTCCTGCACATTTTTAGGTACCCATAACCAAAATATGACTCCATCTCTAGCTTATATGGGTCATAATATTTCAATCTAATGCTCTCGTTCCCCAAACGGACTTATGAGCATAGAGTTATGCCCTCTAGAAGTAATGTTGGTGCAAAAATTTTACCCTCATTGTTTTGGTTGTAACTTTCTCATACGAGCTTCGTTTTACGAACCGTTTAGCTCGTTGGATAGATCTCTTCGAGTTCTCTTATTTGAGATGTAGAGACATAGTGTAAATTCATATAGTTTATTATCATGGGTTTTTACTTGCTAAAAATGTCATTTGGGGCCTCCAAAATACCCCGCAAGTTAATGACCTTCAAAAATATGAAAAATTTGGATAATTTCACACAAAATTTAGTGTTTTGCTACTATAACAGTTATTTAAATATCAATAATTGATCTCAATTCATGATACACAACAACCGTTTATTTTACCTTGTCATCCATCGGTGATTGGTATCATCCTTTGGATGCACAAAACATTTTTCCAAAGCTATTGATCCGACTGATGGTTGTCAATCCATTTCCTCGACACTCGATTTCCAAACAACTCTTAAATCCCTCATTGACGATATTTGTTGGTGAATGAAAAACTCTTCGTTGACTCTGTCGATGCTTGAAAACCATCCCATCAGTGATCAACAATCCTCGATGATTTTCAAACTCTCTCCCAAATCAGTCGATTTGACCATCGGCCATCGACCACTTTTGTTGGCTAACATGGAATGACACATGGATGCTAACATGGCATGACACGTCGTCCTGAGGTGTCAAATTGAGTGATGTGGCATGACACATGGATTCTGACATGGCACAACACATGGATGATGATCTCATCATCCTCTTTCCCCCATCGACCATCAGTCGATTCCCTTGGACAACCCAGATACCTCGTCGACTTCGATCGACACCGAACCATCAATGCATCATCCATCAGTGAATTCTCTTACTTAATTAGAACACTTCACGGAATCGATCGACGCCCTACCACCATCCCATCAGCCATTGGTGATGTTTCTCAACGACTGAAAATACTTCGTCGGATTCAATTGGCCCTCGACCGTCATCCATCAGCAGTCATATATGTCTTACAGCTAACCCAACTCAGCACCATTTTAGACAATTCATCCATCGGTTGTCGGCAATTTCTCTTGGAAAATTTCCAACACTTCTCCAAACTCGTCGATCTAACCATTAACCATCAGTGGATTCTATTGTCAAACTTCACACTTAGAAAAGTTTAAACCAAAACCATGATGAATACAAATCGTCGATCTGATCCAATTCCCAACCCTCGATTTAATCTCGGACATTGATCACATAAACCTTTCAAATGGTCAAATCCTTCTAATTTTTTAAATTTATCATGATGAATCTCAGTCGTCGATCTTGAGGGAAAAAGAGATCTTGGCAATTGATCCACCAAATTACCTGTAACTCTACAAGCGCCCATTAAAACTCAAATTTTGAACATTCCATGTTGAATTTCGATTTGCACCTTTACCACTCTACTCCATTAACCTTATTAAATTGTTCAGAGTCATTCAAACTTTAATTTTTCCCACAGATTTGGGGATTTCTCTCTAAATTCTTCATTTTTCCCCAAATCGATCACAGACCAAATCTACAACGACAAAATTTCATGAATTCATAGCCATCTTGTCCCATACAAGCCTGGTGTTTGAACCAGTTCTCTAATACCATAATGTAACATCCCCCAGCCCATCTGAGGGACATTATGGTGCGAAATATACATAAAAACGAGATTTACAGCTAAATAATTTAATTATTTGTTGTTGGCCAATTTCTTGTAGCGTTCAGCTACAAATTAAAACAGATTTAGCTACTTTCTAGAACCATAAAAAAGATGCATCTACAACATGCTAATAATCAACATGAAATGCATCTTAATCATTGACACAACAACATATAAATCACTTTCAAATACACGGAGTTCATGCACAACAATTAAACACATAATTTAACATAACAGCAAGATAAATCACTTAGCTTTTCACAACAGTTGTCCAACCAGCTTCTTGGGATAGACATTCCACCCAACCATAGACTGATTGTTCCAAATATCAATAGGCAATCACGCCTGAGCTGAGGCTAGAAATCCACAAAAGAGAGTGTTTTCTCATAGTCCACTCAGAGCTCATAAAACTCTCAACCCAACTGATATTCTCCTACAACTATCCCAATTTTTCCACTAGCCCTCTTCCTCTTGACTTATCCAACCCAAGGAATGTACCATTCATTTATCAGGGACAATCCAAGGGATGTGCCATCCATTTATCAGGATTAACCCAAGGAATGTGCCATTCGTTTACAGGGTCTCTATGGCACATATATCTAGGAATCTCTTATCTAGGAACTCAAGGGAAATTGTTGCTAGGAAAATTATTAGAAAACCAACATTGAACACTTGTTGTTACAATGCAACTTGCTTTGGAGTTCACTATTCAGGACTGAAAACCTGGCTCTTCAATTTTCTAGCTCCAATTCTCTCCAATTACGGTCCATCATGCTCTATAATTCACCCTTCATGGATGCATCAACTTCAAGCTATGTTTCTCTCTCTCTCCTTGTTTCCCATGTACAAAATTGACTCTCCAAAAAATGTTTCCCACAACCCATACAAATTTCCTCTCTTTGGCTTGCCTTTCTTGACTCACAATCTTCCCCAAGGTGATTGTACTCAACCCCCATGTACCCACTAACTTTGGTATGTGACCAATTACACCCACCCTCTTACTTGTATTCAATGATTGGCATGGGAACACTCAATCGGAAATGGGAAGGTTCATATACAAATAGAAAATTCAAGAAAATGGGTTAAATCAATATACATGGGTAATTCCCCCTTGGACCCCTCTTGGCCATTATCCTAGACACTCCCCCCTCGGTTTATAGCCTCTTAATTCACTCCTTTTGTGTTTTTTTCTTTCTCTCTTTCAAGAGATTTTTGTTCTTGTCACTCTTGTCTAAACCTAGTTATTCCATCTTTGCAATCTTGTATATTTTCTGAGCATTTTTTTGTTTTTCAAACCTACAGGCCTTGCCAGAGCGTCTTTGTCTTTAGGAACGCCACCTATTGAACCCATGAGGTGCATCCTAGATGCCTATTTCTATTATATTAGGGAGTGTCCACCTCCCTTGGAATCCTTGTCTGCTCTGATTGGGGAGCTTCTGTAACACCCCAGGTTTTGAACCCCCATTTTAAATAATGTAGTGTTATAATGTTGAGAGGCCAGAGTGCCCAGACAATTATTGAAGGGCTAGTATGCCCAAGAAATGTAATGTTTTGATAATTAATAATAATAAACACATAATTGGATACTAGACAGAAAGGGACTAGAGTTATAGGGGGCTATGATTCCACAAGAGAGGGAGCTTGAGGGACTAAGTGTTATTCCTATTTTCTTATTACCCTTTTTGTCTAAGGGAGGGGATCGGTTACATGAATGTCTTGGGGAAGGCTAGGAGGTTCTTGTTTTCCCCATGAGGTTACTTAAACCTACATCTGGTCTGATGGGGAGGTTGGACTGATGAGTTGGTCATTGATTTCTCGTTCACTCACTCATTCTTCCCCCACACACTCCCATGCATGCACTCTCATGCACTCCCTGGCCCATTCATCGACCCATCCTCACCTACGTCTGGGTTGGAAAAGCAAAAGTAAATGGAACTACTGAAGAATTAGCCATAGGATAGCTAGTTGTAGTGGTCGTTGGTGTGATATAGCCATGACCTGGGGCCTGCATGTCTAAAATGCATTGGCATGTGCCCTATTTTTCTCACAACGGCGAGTCTTGAGAATTCGAATATTGAGATTCTGGACCAGCTGTGCTAGAAGCTCTAGAAGGAAGGAGAAGGACTGCCTGAGGGACTACATGGAAGAGAAGGGTGGAGGTCCATTCTCTCGGGTGGAACAGGCTAGGTAGAAGAGACCTAGGTACTTGGATTGTTGTGGGTGTCGGGAAACCTGTGAGAGCTTGAGAGTTGAATGGCTTGGGAACCCAAGTACACCCTAGAACCATCCTTGTGGATTCATAGCCCTGGATTGGGGGTGACATTGTTGTTGAGATTTGGAGTAGTGGTGTCTATGGTTGGGTGGAACGTCCTTGGTCTACAGTCAGTCGGTGTCATCTTTCATAAAGATAAGTGATCTTTTTCGTGATATCCCTACCTGTGTATGAATGTATTTATGTTGTGTAATTTAATTATCATCTACATATGTATGAATGTATTTCCGCTGTGTATATTTAATTATTGTTTAATGAAATCTTTAGATTATTCATACTTGTTGGATATTGTTGTGCATGTTGTTAAATATTTTATCGTATTCATCCTTAATGACTAAAGAAGGTATATGTAAGAGAAAGAAGTCTGAGGGTGGGCCTGTAGGTAGCGTACTCAGCCTATGGGTGGTTGGGTATGTTACAGTTTGGTATAAAATCTTCTGGTTGAAACACTGGGTTGGTATGGGTCGGGTCTATTGGTCAGAATCTCATGGTAGAGATCAAACTCTGAATGGGAAGTTGAAAAGATTAGGAGGAATGGCATTGAAGAAGCTATGCAAGAGACAGGACGTCATAGAAACTCTGTGAGGTTCCAAAGGATCATGACCATTCCTTTTTAATTCGGGAGCGATCACCACCATAGGATCGGGGAGATCCAGGATCGTTGGATTAGAGGATAGGTAAACAGGGGTCATCCGATGAAAAGGAAGTAAGGTTAAAAGTCACGATCGTCGAATCCCCTTATAGAGAGATATCAATGGCCAACGGGCATTACGGGGAATCAAGTTTCACGGGAGGTAATTCCCAAGGCATTCCCGCAATCCAAACCATGGTTTCCATGAGGGGTTTAGTGTCAGCATCAGAAGAATTGTGGGGAAAAAAGTGGGTTACTCCAAATCGTCGATACATGCCCCCACAAATTGAAAGGCTTGCAGTGATGTGACAGATTAGAGCTAAAATATTGAAACTCTGAATAGCTGAAGTAGTTGGGGACCGTCAATCTATAGAAGGACATGTGTCAATCGATCGTGTGCTCTGGGTGAAAGCACTCTGGGAAAGAATGAGCGAGTAGAAGTTGACTTTTGAAAATCCTGGAGATTCGGAGACCCGAAGTAAGCGACGACTGTCGGATCGTCCGAAGTAGATCCTGACTGTCGATCGCCAAGAGGTTACGTGTCAACGGATTAGTAACTCCGGAGGAATCCATTCGAGAGGTTTTCAGTTGAGGTTTGAGATTCCCAAAGCCCGAAGAGAAGGAGATCCAGAGAAAACCTCGACCATACGATCATTCGAGAAGATCTCATCCATTGATATGTTGAGAGCCACGTGTCACTAGATCCATGACTTCAGATAAAATCCAGTGGAGCCAAATAAGTTTGAAATTTAAGATATCTGAAGTCCGGAGCCTTGAAGAAATTATAGCCATCAGATTGAGGAGGACACATGGAGTATATCTGTGGACTCTAGGTGAAGACTCGAATTGAATATTGGTCGTCCGATCCAAGAGGACACATGTCGACAGATTGGCCAGTTTAGGAATTCAGAATTTGGGAGAATTGAAAGTGTTCTAGTTTGAAAACTCTCGAAGCCCGGAAGCCCAAAGAGTCGAAGTGATGAGGCACAATAATGTCGCCTAGGATGACGTGGACACATGGGATGTGTGCCACGTGTCAGTAATATTTGGGAATTTGGAACATTGAAAAGTTGATTAGAACGTGGCACGTCTCACTTGCCTGACTGGGCCATGTGTCTGCTTCCAGCGTTTCACCACGTGGCGACAGATCATGCAGTCCAGAAGACTAGGCACCCCATAAGGGAAAGGTGTGTTAGGTTGTGTTGGGTCGAAACTCCCGAAGGCTCGAAGGATAGAGTATATATCTACCATCGATTACAGAGGACACACGTCGAAGGATCCTCGACTTCGAGTGAAAGAACTCAAGGAGAAAATGCAAGAGGGAAGTTTTAAACTTCTGAAGCCTGAAGCACTGAAATGATTCACAGTCATTGATCTGTGGGAGGACACTTGTCGGTAGATCAAGAACTCTAGGTAAAGGTGTCTCATTAGGAGGAAAGTGAGAAAATTTCATACTCCTGAAGCGTAGAGTCCCGAAGTGGATCTCAATCATTGATCGCGAGAGAAGACGAGGATCGTTGATCTGGACCTAGTTAAAAGTCCCGAAGTCCTGAAGCTCTGGACAAGCACTTTTTAGCTAAGCGTAGGGTCATGACCATGGTCATATGCAGTTCGAGAGCTGAGGAAAGGAGGGCTAAGGGAAAATTTGGTTGTCTCCGATAATTAAAAGTGTTAAGGGAGGATTTAGCTGCGGTTTATAGTCGTGATCACCTGCGGAGGTGGTTTGAAGGAAGCACTTGCACAGGGTGAAAATCTGTGTCAGCTAAGGATAAAAGGACACTATTATTTTCGAAGAATGGGGATATAATATCCATGAAAAAAAACAAGAAAGAGACGTGTAGCATGGTTTGGCAATTTTTTTTGCCTATCATACGCATAATTCTAACAAAATGGTTAATTGCACATTTTGCAAAATTAGGAGGATTAAGCGCATCAGCTCAGGATGCGTATTGAGGAAATGGAAGAAGGCAAGGGAGCCTCCAGTCATGAAAAGGAGCCCAAAGGCTAGAATACCAGAGTTGGTAATGTAGAGATAGAGTCCAATGGGCGCAAGGGAAAAGCGGAGCAAAAAACGTTAATAGAAATGATAAGAAGCCTGAAGATGGAAGTGTAGATATACAAAGCAGACAATGAGAGACTGATGAGAGAGCAAAGCCAAATAAATTATTGAGTGTTGCAGAGCTTAAATCAGTTGCAGAGGTAAAAAAAGAAGGGATAAAACTCAAGATAAGAGGAAGAAGGCAAGTGTCATGAAAGAGGATATGATCGTGGAAGAGTTGGTTATTCGAGTAGTGCTAGTAGAGCTCATGGACACCACTCACCTCCTTACTCAGGAAGAAACTTTTATGCATCGGATGATCTCGTAAGTAGTCCAGAAGTGTCTCCTGTCAGACACCAGAGAAGGAAACAAGAGGTAGATTGTTTGTAGGGAGAGCTAAGGAATTTCAAGCCACCTTCCTTTGATGGTGAAAGAGAAAGGGAAGATCATGTCAAAGCATGGTTGTTTGGGCTCCGAAGATATTTTCAGTTGCATAACTATTCATCAAAACTGGAAGCCAGGATTGCCACCTACCATTTACACGAGAAAGTTGCAGTGTGGTGGGACCAATTGAAGCAAGTGGAGCATGTTGATGAAAATAGTATCACTTGGAACAGTTCAAGAAGTACTTCCACAAGGAGTACCTCTCAGAGCATTTCTATGACAAGAAAATTCAGGAGATATTTGAACTCAGGTTGGCAAGCATGACTATGGCAGAATATGAGAAGAATTT
>ML788026.1:569436-580877 GCA_009831015.1 Picea engelmannii | reverse complement strand
GAAGAGGCTTATTATCTAAAATTATCCCTTTTTCAAGGCGTTGAGTACTTTTTCTGAGGTTTTTCTATGCTATATTGATATTTGGTTCTTAACAGTTACAATGCTGAGAGGTCGGAGTGCCCAGACAATTATTGAAGGGCCAGTATGCCCAAGAAATGTAATGTTTTGATCATTAATAATAATAAACACATCGATGGTTGTTAGACAGACAAGGACTAGAGTTATAGGGGGCTATGATTCCACAAGAGAGGGAGCTTGAGGGACTAAGTGTTATTCCTATTTTATTATTACCCTTTTTTTCTAAGGGAGGGGATCGGTTACGTGAACTTCTTGGGGAAGGCCAGGAGGTTCTTGTTTTCCCCACAAGGTTACTTAAACCTGCCTCTAGTCTGATGGGGGGGGTGGACTGATGACTTGGTTGCTGATTTCCCATTCACTCACTCATTCTTCCCTCAAACACTCCCATGCACTCCTTGACCCATTCATCAACCCATTCTCACCTGCGTTTGGGTTGGAAAAGAGAAAGGAAATGGATATGCTGAAGAATTATCCATAGGATAGTTGGTTGTATTGGTCGCTAGTGTGATCCAGCTGTGATCTGGGGTCTGCATTTCTAAAATGCATTGGTTTGTGCCCTATTTTTCTCACAACTTTGAGTCCTGAGAGTTCCAGCATTGAGATTCTGGACCAGCTGTGTTGGAATCCCTGACAGGAAGGAGACGGATTGTCTGAGGGACTACGTGGCAGAGAAGGGTGGAGGTCCATTCTCTCGGGTGGCACAGGCTGGGTAGAAAAGAGTTGGGTACTTGGATTGTTGTGGGTGTTAGGAAACCTGTGAGAGATTGAGAGTTGAATGGTTTGGGAACCCAAATACACCCTGGAACCATCCTTGTGGATTCATAGCCCTGGCTCGGGGATGACACTGCTCTTAAGATTTGGAGCAACGGTGTCTACGGTTGGGTGGAACATCCTTGGTCTGCAGCCAGACGATGTCATATTTCATAAAGATAAGTGCTCTCTGTCGTGATATCCCTACCTATGTATGAATGTATTTTCGTTGTGTAATTTAATTATCATCTACATGTGTATGAATGTATTTCCGTTGTGTATATTTAATTATCATTTAACGTAATCTTTATATTATGCATGCTTGTTGGATATTGTTGTGCATGTTGTTAAATTTGTTATCTTATTCATCCTTAATGACTAAAGAAGGTATATGTAAGAGAAAGAAGTCTGAGGGTGGGCTTGCAGGTAACATATCCGACCTATGGGTGGTTGGGTATGTTACAACATCCTCCTTCTACAGTGCTAATTTTGGAGCTTGTTTTCTGTAATTTTCACCTAGTTTTTTGCTCATAATTAATTTAATCAATTTTTGGACTTTGTGCTTAGTTTTCATTGGATGAATCTAAGTGATTGTGTGGATCTGGTCACTTACTTTTCATCTTGAATTTTATTTCATGCATGCTTAGGAGTCATCTGATCCACTAGCTTGTGTGTTTTTGCATGACTTGTTTCACTTACTTGACTTTTGATTTCTTGACTTGCTTTCCCTCAAATGTGTTCTTCTTGATTAAGTTTGTGAAACCTTTTTGTGCCTTTTCTGACAAGCATGATTTGATCTTTTTGGTTTAAGGGATTTTCATCTTGTGCTTCTTTGAATTGATTGTTTGCTTTCTTCACTTCTTTTGCTTGGAGATTTGTGTCAAATATATGAATCTTGTCATTGTTGATTAAGAAGAAAAAGAAAATTGGTGTTATTTCAATTTGTTCATTAACTTTGAAAAAGGAAGGAATAACAAAGAATTACATGCAAAATATTTTTGCAAGTAGTGTTTTGGTGCATTCTAGTAGCATTGTCTTGAGAATTTTCTTGGGATTTAGGAAATGTTTTTGTATCGGTTGTTGCATTACATTGAGTTTCTGATAGTTGATTCTTTTTTGAAAAGAAAAGTGCAACTCTTCTCCCTCTCGTACATAGAGTTCATCGAACAAAAAAAATTAATTTCATTCTGTTGCACACTTTTGGATTCATGGTCATACTATCATCAGTTCACTTCGATACCCTTGAGTAAACAATAGCCATAAAATTAGCCCTAATTAAAATCTATCTAGAATTTTTTTTTTCTAGGGCTCTGCAAACCGACGTTAGTTTAAGTGTAGATCTTTGGAATAGGCGATGAGGATAACTCTCCAAAGCTATAAAAAAATGTAGCATCTTGAGTTAGGGAGAGAAATCCATTTGTTGCATCACTGTCCTGGGAAGCCCTTCTCACACAAGGGTCAATCAAGAGGTCACATTGGGTCTAGCGAAGTAACTAACCCCACTTCATTGGTCTTGGTGGAGTGGCCTGCATCTATTAAAAATGGTGTCGAAAGACACTTGGGGATCACTTGAGAGGATCACACCTGCGTGTGAGGAACATCTCAAGGGGATTTTGGGTCTTAAACAACTCTTCCCTTGTGTGTATACCATATTTTCGATTGTTTCCCTAGGATTTTGTTCTTGTAAGTGGTAACCTTAACAACCATAATATTTAGGGCTCATACACAAGGTGACGATGAAGGGGAAAGTTTTTTTTGTACCTAGATTAGACATTGGTCAAACTCACTTTGGATCCTTGGAGGGTAACCCACAATTGTGCCATGAGGGAACTTGCACCAATGTGTATGTTCATTAAGTAGGTCACAAGCATAACTACTCCACCCACTCTACCTCATCCCCTTCTCATATTGATCCTACGATGTTGGATTTCATCACCAACTAGTAGTTTCATTGTGGAAAGGTTTATTTTCTTGTTTGCTTCCTATATTTTTTAGTGTTTGTTGTTTGTTTCCCTTAGTTCACCCTAGGTCACATCAATGTATATGGCATCAGTTCCTGGAACTACCAACCAAGGGA
Organism: Picea engelmannii; assembly: GCA_009831015.1. Classification (NCBI taxonomy): domain Eukaryota; kingdom Viridiplantae; phylum Streptophyta; class Pinopsida; order Pinales; family Pinaceae; genus Picea; species Picea engelmannii. The sequence continues at coordinate 577,972 of ML788026.1, read as the reverse complement.
ACCTTTTTCATGGGGAACATTTTTCTTTTCCCTCTTTTGGAAATGTCGATCCCCCTTATATTGCCACATTGAGTCTATCTGGGTTCACTATATGGTTACCGGTATGGTTTTTTTCCACTCTGGTGATCCCGAATGTAGATGGTGATTCGGATGCAAGCATTCCATCCCAAGAAAATCAACCTCATGTCGACCCTTTTCCTTCTTTTCCTGTTGCGTCTTCTTCCCTTTCTTCTTCCTTGCTTGGTAAAAACCTTGATGCTAGTAACCAGGTGGATAAGAAGAAGAATAAAACTCAACAAGGGATCGAACAACTAGCTATTGTTGGGAGTATATAAATAATTGATAAATCTACCACCAAAACTCGCAAGACCAAATTCCCTTGTAGGTTATGTAAGGGTGATCACCTCCTTCGATATTTCCTTGGTTTAACCAAGGTCTTAGGAGTGTGGTTTGTGGGTCCTCATCAACCTATGTCACCATCCTATGGTCATCATGCTAGTAACAAACCATCAACTAGTGAAAGTAAGGTTGGGGAAAAGAAAATTAGAGTCAAACTTCCTTGTAGGTTATGCGAAGGGAGTCATCAAACTCACCTTTTACCTCATATGGATGAGGCCTCAAAATTATTGGAAGGGATTATTGTTGTTCAAAAACAACTTCCAACTGGTTATCATAAGTTTTCTCCAAACCCTCCATTGGTTGATCAAGTGGTCGATCCAATCCCATCATCAGTCGATCTCACTCTTCCCTTGAAGAGTGAAGTAAACGCGGTTGATCTAGTTGCATCATTGGTTGATCCCACTCTTCCCTTGAAGAGTGAAGTTCAAGTGGTCGATTTGAGTCCATCATTGGTTGATCCCACTCCTCCCTTGAAGAGTGAAGTCAAAGTGGTCATTTTGTGTCCATCATCGGTAGATCCCACTCTCCCCTCAAAGATGATGTTCACCAAGTGGTTGATCTGATCCCATCATCGGTCGATCCCACTCTCCCGTTAAAGAGTGAAGTCGATACTACTCATTTTTTCTTTTTAATACTAATTCTTTCATAAAATGGGGAATTTGTCCTTCTACTATGGAACCCCCTCCAAGTAATGAGGCCATCATTTTTTATTGGCATGGGCTAACTGGACCTCATCTTCCTTCTTACGTACCTTTCCAAATAATTGTTCAAGTTTGTGGTAAGGACGTTCCTAAGACTATTGTAGATGATTGTGCTTCCCTTAGTAGTTTATCCTCAACTACTTGGAAAGCTTTAGGTTGTCCTCAGCTTGTTTCAGTCACCCATAATCTATTAGGATTTAACAAAAGAACCACTAAACCTTTATGGATCCTTCCTCAATTCCCCATTACTTTAGGAGGAAAAACCATCCATATTGATGTTATGGTAGTTCACAACCCCTTGGATTTTACTTTTCTCCTTGGGTGAGATTATGTCTACGCCATGAAATCTATCGTGTCGACACTCTTTCAAGTGATATATTTCCCTCATAAAGGAAAAATTGTGACTATTGATCAACTTTGGTTTGTTGGTCCTAATTTAACTGTTAGTCACTCGTCTTCCCTAAATGGTCCTTATATGCCAATGGTATCTCCCCCGCCACAAATTAATTGCATGGAAAAATGTCCCATACCTTTCATTTTCGATGAGAACAAGTCTCTCACCTTACACTCAACTTATTATGACCTATATCCAGTAGTTGACATGGTGCTCTTTTTGACAGGGATTTTATAGCCTAATCTCCCTACCCCTATTGCGGCCCTTGATACGTATTCCTTATAGAGCATTGTTCTTCCATCCAACGAAGATATCTTAGAATCCATGATTAAGGTATGTACCTTGACATGCATTCCTTCTAGAGAATTGTCCTCTTGGAAGCCATGATCAAGAAGAGGTCATGATCATATTTCCCATTTCTGTTTCAAGCACTATAAAAAATGAAATAGAGATCTGGGGATCGAATCCAGAGGTAATGAGCATGGTTTATTTTATTATTCCAATATCATTAAAAATTTAAACCAACCATGAGAATAGTTCTTGTATCTTTCTCAATATCGTTAAAAAATGAATTAGATTCCCACCCCCCCCCTTCGATTGAGTCAAGTATTTCACTAGATATCGTAACTGAACCTTCATTTCATCCACTTATGTCAGTTGATCTTATTTATTCCTTTGGTGAAAATTTACCTATTAGTATCTAGGAGTTTAATCGGGTATAGGAATTGGTTGGTGGATGAAATGAAGCTTGGAGGGCATGTCTCCAGCCTCTACTTATCATGTTGGAGCTAAGATGCTAGATTCTCAAGCTACGAGAAAAGTATCAACCATCCATGGGTATTCCTCGAAACCTTTGGAAATTATGTTGGGAAGTTATGAGCACATTTATTTTCCAGTTTTAAGCTCATTAAACAATGAAACTAATTCCAAGCATAGTTTATTTTCTAGTTTCGAGCTCGTGAAAAAATGAAACCTACCCAAGAATAGTTTTTCTTTGTTTCAAGCTTGTGTAAAAATGAAACCAATCCTGACCTTAGTCTTTGTTCTTTCTCATGCTTGTAAATACATGAGAATAGGTTACCAATTATATATTTATCTTTTTTGGACTCGTAAAATCTATACAAAAAAGGAACTCTTTAGAGTCTCCTTTGAGCTCTTTTCAGACTCCCTAAACATGAAAAGATTTTTGAGTGCACTTATTTCCTTCCACACCCGTTAAAAGGATTATAAAGGAATTCTTTCAATGTTTGGTTTACCCTGTTTTCGACTTTGAAAGACTAAAATATGAAAAAAGGATGTATTGGAGATTCCTTTAAGCTCTTTTCAAACTCCTTAAAATTGAAAAGATTGTCAAGCGATCTTGTTTTCTTTCATGCTCATTAAAATGAATTAGAAAGCACGTTTGTTGAGAAGTAGTTTATCTTGTTTTTTTTCGGTCTCATCAGACTATTTACGAGAAAGAAACACCCTAACAATTTTGGTTAGAAGAGTTCTCCAAAGTATTATTTCATACTTTTTCGAGCTTAGGATACTAAAATTTATGAAAAATTCACCCTTGGAGTCTTCTTTAACATCTTTTCAGACTCTATAAATATGAAAAGGCCATCAATTTTCCCTTCCCTAGGCTCATAAAATTACACAGAGAAGGACCCGTCTGGGACCAAGCATTTGTTATCCTCCTCAAGCCTTTTAAAAAACAAAGAGGTACCCATCAATCATGATGGGGGGGAATTTGGAAGTGGGTCAAGTTCTTATATTAATGGTAGCTATTTCATCACCCTTGAACATGGCACTTGTCTCCATTTTGGGTTATTTGCTTATCTCCACGTCATTCCAATCCTTTGTGTCGTCACACTCTTTTGAAGAGAAATTTTGGTTGTCACCACATCTAATTTTGGTCTATACATTGTTGAGTCAATGCTGCCAATTCATATATCATGCCACCACATGTTCAAGGGAAGTCAACTTTCGTAGTGTCATGTATTAGCATCCTCATGTCATCTCACACCCATTTGATCCTTCACTATTCATCACTATCCTACATTTGTTTCATGTCGATGATGGAGGATACTTCATGGCCCTCCTTTGACGAGCCTATTCTCGCTGACTTCGGTACGTCATCTAGGAACCAGACTTAGAAACTATTTAATACCTTGGGACCTACATGCCTCAATGGTAGGTTTTCTCACATTTGGCAGCAAGTTTACATCATCGACCTATGGTCGGATGACTCCACAAGTGTTCAACTTCATCTCATTCATTCACACTCGTTGGATTGTACTAGGGGTACCTTGGGAATCATTGTCATCATTGGTGATCTCCCTCGCACTTGTTACAAATTTAATCATTGACCGGTAATCAAGTGGGTTCTACCATGTTCGATGTCAACAAATTTGTTCACGTGGCTAGAATCGTACCAAGTTTTAGATTGAGACAAAGATCCTGGGACCCTTTGTGGCACCCCCCTCATATATGTGCCTATCCCAGGATGCGATGGAGATTATGAAGTTCAATATGATCATCATGTTGATCTTTGTACTGATATATATTGTTGCATAGATCCACGTTGTATTGGTCTATGGCTATGTTTTGTCATGTTAAAGCTCCAATGTGTAAAATATTGTAGCTACATTCTGATCAAGCCTTGCATATATGGATCCACATTGTATGTTTTGTGGCCATATTCTTAGTCAGTACTCTCATGGATCCGTAGTGTATTGTTCGATGACCATGATTTGAGTCCATTTTGTCTGAGCATGGGTATGCCTACCTCGGGATAATATATGTATATTGATTGATGGCTACATGTAGCTTCTGAAGGGTTCTCCTTCTTTATTCCCTTGATACACAAATTTTGCAAAGTGTTTCGACCATCATTTTCTCTTCTGACCTCACACTTTGGGGGATATATTTTATAAACCATTTTTTCACACCTATCCAAGTGTTGCAATTGTGATATCTCACCTTTTAAGTGTTGAAAATGCATTGGAGTATGCTTACTAAGTGTCGTTTCCTAAATGTCATAATTTTCTAAGTATTACAACCTCGACACCATGTAAAATTACATTTCATGATCCCTAGTCAAGTTGGATGAGCAAAACCATCATTTGGAGGCTGAAAACCCACCTTTTACCTTGATGTTTCGGCCTTATTTGACTAGGGGCACCCCCTAACCATGCATTCAGGAGCATCCTCCCTCCCTTCTCAGTTCTAAAGGATCATCTAGGATTCCCTATCTTCCACTCTGATGGAGATTCCTTGCATTTAGGGAGGTTTCCATAGATCTATGGGAGTTACTTCGAGAAGGATTTTGGTTGTTTTGGTTGTTTCTCCTAAGATATGGTTCGACCACTTTCCACCCTATGTTGGGAGAGGTCCATAAGCATGAAGAAGGCATATTTGGGTGAGAAAAGGGGAGAATGCCAAGAGATTGAAACCTTCTCTCGAGAGAGAAAGGATCTAAGGAGTGTATTCAATGGCTTGAAGAGGAGGCCTGAAGAAACAGTTGTGTGATCATATTGTAAACTTCTCGCTTCATATTTTAATAAAGAACTTAGCATATTTCCATACATTTGTCTTATTCATTCTTTATTGCATGTGTCTACTTGTGTCCCAATTTACATAAGTAGGATTTATATTATCTGACACTAGGTAGTAGTAGTAGTAGGGAGTTTTTCTATCTTGTTTGTAGGTTAATATTCATGTTCAAGGTGTGAATATTGAGCTCAAGCTTTGGAACAACGAAGACAGGTTACAGGAAAAGGTATTATTCCCCTTTTCCTTTTCTCTCTCTCTCTGCAATTAAATAAATAGAATAGATGGAGTTTGGAATGTTAGTGTTTATTTGTTAGAACTGTCTCAATCGTAGGAAACCCGATTGAGGGGGTTCCACCTATCCGCAAGGGGGATTTTTCCACCACAAATGGGTATGTTACAATTTGGTATCAAAGTTTTTGGTTCAACACTGAACCCATATGGGCCAAAGACTAACACAAATCTGGTAAATTTTGTTGTTACGGAGTTTTCATTTGAGTCGAATTTTTGGAAAACGATAAAATTCATAGTGAAATACCCAAATTTCTAACCAAATTCAGGTCGAATTTGCACGCAGAATGGTTGAGGAGATGATCAATGGCATCAATATGAAAGTTCCATAGTTAAATTTGGCTTGGAAGGTTGAATTTTTTGTTTTAATGGAGACTAAGGAGTTAGTAAAATCAACAGCCCAGAGTGAATTCGACTTGGTGATCAACAACTGAGATCCATTCTAGATCGGTTAAAATTTTCAAGTTCAATAAAGAAACTTTTGGAAAAATTATGGAATTTTTGAAAACTAAATTTTTTGGGGGATTTTTTTGGAAATTTTTGTTCAAGTGATGACGTGGATCAAACCCATGACATGGACTGACAAGGTCCACTATGGTATAAGGAAATATTCATATAATGGATTTTGATGAATCAATGGTTGAGATTGTGTTTTATTTTGAGATTGGCGGCCTCCTAGATTTGGTCAAGAACATCTAAGTGTTCAGAGTTCAATGAAATTATATGAAGTATGGATTTTTCCTAGATCACCAAGGAATAAAATCATTGATCTCCAATGGAGCTATTAGGGTTCAATGAAATTATAAAAAGAATGGAGTTTTAGTAGATCATCAATCATTGATCGGAGTGATTGAGGTTCATAGAAATTCTATGAAGAATGGAATTTTTATAGATCACTAATGAAGAAAATACCTGATCTTTGATGGAGCAATCGAGGTTTGGAGAAATTCTATGAAGTATGGAATTTTCATTGATCGTCGATGAAGGAAATCGTGAATTGTCGATGCAAAGTTTTTTTTTTATCGTCGATGAAAAGGAAAACATTGATTGTCAATGATATTTTTGGAGTTCAACGAAATTCAATAAATTAGAACGAAATCAAGTGCAAAGGAAATCACCAATACATTTTTTTTCGTCGATTGTCGATAGAATTTTTCACCAATCATTGATACAAAGGAACTCGTCAATCATTGATACAAGGAGTTTACCAACCTCTGATGAAGGGTTTTAGTGATCACTAAAGAAAGGAAAAAACAAAGAAAATAATATGAGAGCAGGAGAAGAAGAGAAAGGAAGAGAAGAGGAGAAAGAGGAGGAAAGGGAAGGAGGAAAAAGACAATTTACGAAGTCTGGAGACAAAAACTTGTTTTTGCCATAATAGGATCATTTTCACTCATTTTCAGATGAAATTTAAGGGGTGTGTCTGGAGTAAAGATGGATACAATAATGTCAATGATAGCCACTGGCTAATTATACTCCAATTCTCCAGGAAACGCAAATTAATGACTTTTGAATATCTGGGTTGTGATCAGTAGCAGGGCCCATATGAAGGTGGAAATTTTATAGGGAATCCAAAAATCAGGCATGAATAAACCCTATTGAGATTCTAGAAAAATTGTAAAGGAGTTGGAGTGGAGATGCTCAAACAAGGAAAAATCCACTATTCTCAAGCACTTTTCAGGTATTTTTGAAATCTTCAGAGGAGGAAAAAAGACCCTAGATCACCAATCCAGAAAATTTTAATTAGTTGAAATTTCATCTACTCATTAATCTAGATAACTTTGTATTGAGGGACCTTTCTCCAATTTTTCTTCGTTTGGGAGATATCTAGTTTTGGATAAAAATTCAAAGTCTGGAGAAAATGTAAAAGTGCAAAGTCATCATTTCTAGAATAATTTGACTAGAGCATCTGATTTTGAATCCAAAAGTTGTTGTGTATTTCCAATCATAAATCATATTTGTGCCCAGTAAAAAAAAATTCATCATTCCTAACTAATTTTCTTCTATAGGTGGCATAAAATGGTCTCTCATCTAGATTGCACTAGTGAAAATAGAGCACAATTGAGTGGAAATGAAAAACTTCAGAAGGTTATAAATTTTAGCTCAGAAATCATATGAGGCATGAATACATCCATTTGAAAGGTAATCTAGAGGAAAACGTAACATAAGGATTCAATTCTCTAAGGAAGAAACTATTAATTTTAGAAAGTTGTAAGAAAAGGGGAAATTGGACTCTATGAACCATGCACTTGCTCAATCTGAAAGCTTTCCAAATAATGTCAATTTTAGAAAAATATTTCCAAATGTTAGAGGTACATGCCAAAGGTGAGTATTGGTTCAAAAAAAATAGTGTTGATACACATTATAGTGTCTATTCAGAGGTATAGAGGCACATTTGGAAATGCAATAGCCTAATAATGGAAAAATGGGTTGAGCTTAATAATAGGGTATCGTTAATGAGTAGGGACACTCAAGAAGAGAGTGTCGTGTCAAAGTATTGTTAAAACTAATATCATATGTCATGAGTGAATATTGTGTGGGTTCTATTGTAGATTATAATTCCAGGGTCTAATGGACAGGAATTATAATCTTGTAGAGTTGGTTGAGACAATAAAGTGTAAATGTAGATGAACCTGCATAGATAAGATCTAGCTAGCAAAGTACATACACAGTTTACATAAAAATGAGAAAAGAAGGAAATGATAGAGAGAGAGAGAGAGAGAATCAAAGAATTGTATTAACTGAATGAATGAATGATAATTTACCCATGATATACTCTGTATAAATCAACTAATGCACACTGTTAAAAAGCCAATGCGCCATAATGGTGGTATAGAGTGATCTGGACACACACCAATAGTTACAAGAGTTAAATTCCACCTAATCTAAGTCATCTACCCTTTCAGTCCTCAGTTAACTGACTAATGGCATCAATAATGCACCTCTTTGGTGATAATCCCAAGGATAATGTGCATTAGCAGTGATGATACTAATGTTGCATCAAGACTCCACTCAATTGATTCAACTGAAATGTGAACTGAAGAGAATATTCCCCTAGAATGTAGGAAAAGGAATATTCTCCCTAAAATGTAGGAGACTGGATAATGACTACTAAACATAGGGAAAACCTTAGGAAAAATAAATATTAGGTGTGTGTGAAGTATCTCCAACACCCCCCATGAACATCACTATGGTGAAAATAAAAGAATGGGTCCCG
>ML788026.1:547150-569215 GCA_009831015.1 Picea engelmannii | reverse complement strand
GATGTGCTTCTTCCACTACCTTTGAACTATATCTCTATAGAACTTTAGAGTGCTTTGGCTGTGACACCAGATGACGATCAACCAGTGAAACTAAATGCCCAACTCAGTGAGAAAATGGTGTATCCACATAGCCTGAATGGTTATGTTAACTACCCATCTGTACTCTTCCTCAGTTGAAGATAGAGAAATATCATCCTGCTTCTTGCTCGACCAACATATGGGCTGAAACCCAGACTCAATGAGTAACCAGATGTGGACTTACAATCAATGTTGTCACCAGCCCAGTCAAAATTAGTGAATCTGATGAGGTCCAATGCAGAGTTTGTTGCATAGTGAATCCCAAAGGTGACGGTTCCATGTATGTATTGAAGGATACAATTTGCAGCCTTCCAATGTAGCTCATGTGGCTCTTGCATGAACTAGGATACTGCTCCGACTGCATAAGATATGTCTGGTCTGGAGTGTGTGAGATACAACAAGCTCCCCACTAATTTTTTGTACAGTGTGTTATCCACCAGTGGAGTTTCCCCTCTGTCCTCAAGTATGACTCTTGATAGGAAAGGAGTCGGGGCATATTTGCAATCTCTCATATGGAATCTCTCAAGGAGATCTTATGCATACTTGGCATGAGACAGTAGTGATTGCAAGTCCACATCTGGTTACTCACTCAGTCTAGGTTTTGGGCCCGTCTATTGGTCAAGAAAGAAGTAGGATGTTATTGCTCTATATTTAGCCGAGGTAGAGTACAGAGGGGTAGTTAACATGACCATTCAGTCTATGTGGCTACAACATTTTCTCACTGAGTTGGGCATTTAGTTTCACTGGTCGATCGTCATCTGGTGTGACAACCAGAGCACTCTGAAGTTCTGCATAGATCCAGTTTAGAGGCAGTGAATGAATCACATCAATATCCACATGCACTACATCTGAGACTTAGTACATGAGGGGATCATCGACCTGCAGTTCTATCCTTCAGCAAAATAGACTGCATACATCTTCACCAAGACCTTCACTAAGAAAAAGTCCCATTCTCTGCGTAGTCATGTTGGAGTGAAGGACATAGTTCCCTAGCAATTGTCAATTCTTTTTTGATACATTATACCTTGAGGGGGGGGTTTTCCCATGCGTTTTTCCCTCTTTCCTTGTTTATTTCAGTGTGTCTTTTATTTCCAGGTACCTAACATGGCCTCATTGTCGGGACCCATTCTTTTATTTTCACCATAGTGATGTTTATAGGATGTGTTGGAGATACTTCACACACACCTAGGATTTCTTTTTCCTAAGGTTTTCCCTATGTTTATTAGTCATTATCCAGTCTCCTACATTTTAGGGAGTATATTCATTTTCCTACATTCTAGGGGAATATTCTCTTCAGTTCACACTTTAGTTGGGTCAGTTGAGTAGTCTTAATGCCACATTGGTTCCATCACCATGAAAAATTGGGATCATCACTACTAATGTGCATTGTCCTTGGGATTATGACCAGAGTGGCACATTATTGATGCCATCAGTCAGTTAACTGAGGGATGAAAGGCTAGTTGACTTAGACTAGGTCACAGTTAACTCCCGTAATTGTCGGTGTGTCTCCATATCACTCTAGACCACCACTAAGGTGCATTGGCTTATCTTCCAGTGCACATTAGATGAATTATATAGATTATATCATATGTAAATTATCATTCATTCATTCAGTTAATACAATTATCTTATTCTCTTTCTCTCTCATTTTCGTCTTTTCTCATTTTTCTAGCAATCTGTTGTCACACACCCATGTCGGGCATAAATTTTTTTGATTTTATTAAAGGCCAAGAACTCCATTCATGGTTCCTAATTCGGAAAGTCAGGGAACCAGTCCAACCTCCTGGTCATGGATCTTTCTTAACTCTATTGAGCTGGAGCAGGTCTTCGATTCCTTGCTAGAATCTCACGAACAATCCACAGGACCTTTCTATAAAAAATTTCCTATGTGACTAAGCACTAAGCGTGAGCCTCTACTCCACATGACCACAGCTGTGACCGCATGCTTATGAAAAGGCGCATCGCAATTTCATGTATTGGGACCTTGCGAATGAGCCACTTCGATTCTCCCGATAGTCGATTTTCAACAGGATCTTAGCACTGGCTAGCTCTTCTCGTGTCTTACTCTACGTGACCACCACTTGTGTCCTCCAGCTTAACCTAATGGCACATCGCGTTTCATAGTTTCGATAATATTGGTGTGACCCAACTCCAACACTCCAATCTCCAAACCCCGAAACCCGACTAGGGGCCTAGCAAGTGTTAGCCCTCTCTCCTATGCACTCGATGTGACCTTCCTCTAGGAACTGGGTCCCAGCTCCCAAATATTTCAGAACTTTGCAAATGAGTCAACCCTCAATCCTTGATCCTGAAACTCTGATAAGGGATTAATGTTCTTTAGCTCCTCCCCTTGTCTCTGCTCACGTGACCATTCACCTTGACCACGGGCTCATCCTTCGGATGCGTTGGGACTTCGCATATTGAGAAATTCCAATGCAAATCACTTATATTCTCCTGACTCCCGAAATATCAAAATTTTGGAGCTTCCCATCCGACGGTCCTGGTTCTTCCATGATCTGACGGCTCATATCGCGTTGCAACTTTGCACGTTGGGATATTCTAAGCGAGTCAAATTTGACTCTCCATTCCCCGAAATCTCGATCCCCAAAGTGTCGAAATTCTCCTACGCCAGATCAACGGTTCTTGGCGCTCCAATATCCGATGGTCCACATCCTTCTCGCCTGAATCGGGATTTCTCCTTCTGGGACTTTTGGAGGTAGCTCCCTTCTTTTCTCCCAATTCCCTATTCTCCGAAATGTCGAAATGTCAATGCTCCAGATCGACGACCCACAACCCCCGTGATCTGATGGTTATGATTGAATCATGATTTCATGATTCGGTAATTCTAACAACTCCACCCTTTGACCCCTATAACTTGTGAGTCAGCGAAATGTTGCCTACTCGCCACGCGTCCTTTCCGATGGACGGCCATGATTATTTCGTGAATTCTCCTTTCGCGAACTTGTTCTTGTCTTCACCTCTGATCTCTCGAGGTCTGAAACCCCGATGGCTCCCGGATCTTCGCCACCTATCCTCTGACGATGGACGGTTAGGATCTATTCCTTCTTGTATTGGGACTTTGTGTTTCGCGAAGTTGAAAGACTCCTCACCTCTAGTCTTTCGATACCTGATATCCCAATGTTTGTGTGCGCTATCAAAGAATGTAACCATCATGCACCTTCCTCTGGATCCAACGACTGTTGGTTCACTTGCTCAGATCTATTCTTCCTCTGCACTACCTTTCTACTACCTAGATGTATATTCTACAGTCCAGATCGCTCCCTCTTCCCAATCCAATGCTCAAGGTGGATCAGAGGATTTGTCCCCTACACAATGGTTACCAACGTCCGTCGAACTTGCGAAGACTGAAGGAGTCGAGGCATTAACACCTACACTCCTTCTTCAAATCTAACGGTCATGACAGACCTCAGATCCTCCTGAAAGGATCTCATCCATTTATCTTCCAAATGAAAGAATGTTTCCTTTCACTACTTAAATTTCACTATCCTTCCTGAGCTTCATTAGTTATTAAGGACTTAAGATCTTTGCGATCTTTCTCCTAGACTTGACTCTTAGAAGAGTCTTCTGCGCACCCCTTCCACTCATTCATCAAGTCTAGGACTTAAGTGGGTCTCGGTCTCTACTTTCCTCACAGGGATCTTATGCATAACTGCACTACCTCTCCATAGATTAACAGACTTCATCCTCTAAGGGACTCAAAATGATTAGGAAGGTTGACATGTGTACATGAAATTGTATCCACGGTTGACGAACACACAGGTCGTGACTCTGTCTTATGCCACCACAGGACACAAGCATTTATGGGTATAAAACATGTCCTACCTATACAATTTCTTACTTGCTTAATTATACAACCAAGCAAAAATAGAAGGGATACAATATATCCATTAAGAAATCATGCACATTCCTGAAAACATTCACAGTATAACCAATTCATACACAGTTATAGCTAAATTGCACAGGGCAGGAGATCGCTTATCTATTATATGTTTCCACCAACCAACTGACTATGGGTGTCCGTCCTTTGACCCGACCATAGGCTCAGAGGCATTCATTCTTAGAACTATGACAACCACTGTGCCAAGCCATGATATCACCAGGGAACCCTCACAATTCTCAAGGACTTTCTCCGTTCAGCTTCTTCTTAGGTTCTATTCTCTGCAACTTTCAGATATTTCTCTCTCTGTTATGGCCTCGGTGAGGTTTATCAGATGCTCGCCCAGCATCAAACTCCTAGCCTTCTGTTCATCATTCACTGCATAGCTCCTTGGCTCTCCCTTGTGAGCTTACGCTCTCCTCTCGTTGCCCCCCTCTGTATCTCTCTTACCTTGGAAGGTGTTTGTCGACCTATCATGTTCCTTCTGTCAAAAGGAATCTTAGGTCTATAGGTCTCTACGGTACTTCAGGATGACAGCCCATGTTTCCATTCATGTGGGTGGTTGATTGTTCAACCACCAGTCCTTTCTTCATTAATTGATTTCTCTCCTCTAGTGATATCATGGCCAGTACTTTCAAGGCTTCACCCCCATAGTCAGTTATTGGAAACTCAAACAATAATACATTTACATTTTCCTCACGCCTTATCATGGTAATTCCTATTTTATGATTAATTAGAAACTGGGGGAAACATGGTGTTACAATTCCCTCCCCCTTAAAGGAACACCATCCTCGGTGTTCTTTCTTAAAAACACATGTCATGCCTTTCTTATTCATTTGTTTTAGAAATCTTGATATTTATTTCTCGGTTAGGTCCTTTCTCAAACCCTTAGTCTTGGTAACTTGCTTTCAATAATTCTTGGACAACAAGCACGTTAATCATAGTCTTATGTAAAAACATTGCATAAAAATTTCTAGGAAAATTTTCATAGTCTTAGCACAATAATTATCTGTGGAGTTTGTGGATTTGTATCCACATGGTTGTTTTGTTATCCACGCTCATCACTTTCCTTGACATACCCATTGGGTGCATAATCCCAATCAATAGTTTACAATAACTATCAAGGTTTCATCTTCCTTGCGGTCACTCACCCTCTAGGCCCATGCTCAGCCATCCCCATCACTACTACATAGTCCCTTGGGTGATCCATCTTGCCTTGCCAAGGTTTTCTCACATAGGAAGAAATACCCACCGTATGCATGATCCCAATAGTTTACAAGAACTATTAAGGTAACCTCTTCCTTGTGGTCACTCACCCTCCAAGACCAGGCTCAGGCATCCCCTTCACTGCTATACAGTCCCTTGGGTGATCCATCTTTCCCTACCAAGGTTTTCTCGTGTTATCACTCTGTAAATTCCCAGAGGTTGTTATGAGGTAAGCAGAAACTTATCAGAGGTAAAATTAACCAACCGCTTTGAAACTGGAAGCTAGCCCTACCAGTTTAAGAGAGGGATCTCTCTGTGAGTTCTAGATTTGTTTGAGTGTTCAAAGATTTTAGGCTAGTTAGAAAGAATATAACCGAGTTGTTTGTATTGTTTTTGAATGAAGTGGTTGAATATCAATTATTCTTCCATTGGGATATGGGGTCTATTTTTAAAAGATAGAAGTTAAAGACAACATTACAAGATTTGTTTCACAGGGCGAGATAGTGCTAATGCTGGATTCTCTAGAAATAAAAAATGGTGTATTGTTGAAAAGGTGAGATATCAGTTCAAACAAAAAAGCATTTAAGAATTTCTTTGTTATAACATCAGAGGAAAAACATTTAAAGTTGTAAAAGGTTAAGAATAGAGTACACAATGGTAAATTCTGCAACTTTAACTTCTTTTAAAGATTAGATTTTAGAAAGACAATATGATAACTGAGAAAGAAAAAACTTGTACACAGACAGAGGGAACTTCACCTACAATAGACACACAGGAATCCTGTGAAACTTATGTTTGTATTACTGGAATAACTTCTTGATAAAAATTATAGCAACTAGATCTTGCTTGGGTGTAAAGATCAACAACCCTTCCTACTTCTAAGTGAGAAATATTTATAATAAAAGTTACAATGACCCTGTCATTAATTATCAGGATGTGAAAGAGTCTGATTCTAACTAACTAATCTAACAAGATGCAGAAATGTAGTAACTGATGATGATGTGTTGAATCTCTCATGCTAATTTCGGGGAAGACCGTTGTTGAGTCATTCGGATGACTTCAACTATGTTGGACACTAAGATGGACCCTGAGATGGATGATGAGATGGATGAGGCTCTGCCATTACTCAATCAAATCGCACAGCTCATCCCATCTCTGTGTGCTTGGGATGGTAATTTTCAATAACTGACGGTAAACTTCGTCCATCTCGGTGTATTTAGAAAACGTTGGCTTGATGATGAAGACATACTTGATCTCGTGTTGAATGTTGAGGTCATGCTGCAGAGTCTCCAAGAATGATTTTCTCTTGATGCTGCCCTATATCCCTGAAAACTTGGAACTGTATTTGGCCACGGTGGCGATCCTTTGCTTGTAATCAGACAGGGTCATTAGTTTATCATTTAGGACATGTAGATCAGGAAGACCCTTTTTCTGTAAGGCTTCAATCTTGAAAAAAAAATATTTGAACTCCAATGTCCATGTTCTGAGCCTTTTCCTCCAACTGTAACATCAATCCCCTTTTATTCAATACTCTTTTTACCTAGAGGATAGTCTTTGTTCTGTCTTCGACTTTCAATTCTTCCAACTCTTCTTTGGTTTTGGAGTTCAGAAACTTGATGATATCGTTGGCCACTGAGGGCATCTCACCCAGATCTTTTCTTATCCTATCAATGGCTTGCCTACTCTTTAGCACCAGATCATGTTGCTCGAACATGATTTGCACCATGGGCCAAATTTCATTTATGGATTTTGCAATATATGTCCATATGTTTTCCTTAGCCTTTGGTAATGTCTTACTTGCCACTGTTTGTTTCTAGAGTTGTTGTATTTCCTGCTTAATCTTCTCTGCTACCTATCTCTCAACATTATATCTTGTTTGGAAAGAGGATTTGAGTTACTGGATATTTTCGACCTCCCTTTTCAACCTATTAATCTATGTCTCTTGCAAATTCATTTCCTCCATGGACTTTGCTAGCTCCACAGTTTTTTCCAGTGCTATCAATGGGGTTGTTGATGGAATTTTTGTTGTAGTGGTTGTTGGAACTGTTGTTGTACTTACTTCTACAATGGGAACTGCACTCAATGCAATGACTTCCATTGGTGTCATTTGTTCCTTTTCTTTCAATACTTTTTCCAACTCTATCTCCATTTCTCTAAGTTGTGTGTTCTGATGCATGATAAGCTTCGGCAATTCTTCTTTCTCATTTTCTGCTTTAGCTACCTCTTTAGCTTGTGAATCTTCTGTTGGTGGCAATTTCAATTGTTTTCTCAAAGATGCAATTTCAGCATTCTTTTTCTTCAACATTTCCTCTTCTGCTTTAACATTTGAGGGATCATACCCAATCTTGAGCACCAACTCCTCTAAGGATTTTATTCTATTATCCTTTGCAAAAGAGGATATCTTTTCCAACTTCAATTGGGTCTGGACGTTGCTTAAATATACCTATAACTCAGTTGCGGTAGAGGAAGCATGTGCTAATGTGGAGAAGACCATTTCTCCAGTTTGTCTTTGCAAATCCATCTGGTCAGTTGGATGGACTCATTTAGTGTCAAAAACAATAGTTGATCTCTTGTAGTCAATGATCTCTTTGGGGTGAGGCACCTATGCTTGCAGGAATGTCAGATGCATTCTTCCTTTCTCTGTATCAAAGGATGAAAATAATCTGTGTTTTGTTGTGGAGGTTTGCTTCCAGAACTGGGAGTAGGTGCTATTAGTCAGCATCTAGTTCTTCTTTTTAATCATATAATATTTATCAAAGATGCTTATAGGTGCAGATCTTTGTGGAGTTTGGGTGGTCACAGCTATTTCTGTTTTCTTCTTCGAAGAAGCAGTTGACACTACATGTTGTATTCTCTCAATCATTGTGGCAGAGTAGGGCTCTTCCTCACCAGACATGTGAGTATCATGAGTGGTTTTTGGTTTCTTGTTGTATACCCAGAATTATTTTATTGATACCTCAGTGATTGAAGGTGAATCATCCTTTCTTGGCCTTTTTTCCTTAGGTATCTGAGGAGTAGTAGACGGTGATATAGATATCGAAAGAGATTCCTGTGGCTCTGTATCTACCAGAGTATTTACTTCACATTCTGTCTGGTTCACATATTTTTCGATTTCTAGCTTGAGGGTGTGGGCATAGGGTGAACATTTTTTCTTGGACCTCATCTCTGCAATGATCCCACTGGGGTCATATCTCCAAATAAAACTAGTGTTGAATTTCATCTCCTTCAATAATTTTTTTCCTCTACCCTATCAGCTCGATTGTTGCAGATAAATGGGCCTATTTGTCCTTTGATCCTCATCTGTTGTTTTTTCTTCAGAGACACAAAATGGATTTCATCTGATTTTATCATATGACAAATATATTCCAGTGCGAATATTCGAACAGGCACAAACTTAGGCAACTTGTATGGAGCTAGTTCGCACCCATACACTCTAATTTCTGTGTGATTCTAGTATAGAAACCAATCTCCATTCTTTGCAATATTTGAAAGGTGTGGAACTCTTTGAATTTCTTCATTTATTCTCAGATTAGGTCTTCCACTAAGAATGCCTACAACTAGATGATAAAACAATTCAATGAATTGTTTAAAAGTGAACTTAGTGGAGTTTCTCCTGAGCAGCGACGTCCATAATGTGACTGCTTGAGGTTTTCCTTCCTTGTCCATCTTCTGCATTGAGAAAGAGAACCTATCCGCCTGAAAAAAGATGAACATGTAAGCCATGATGGATGAGTACTAGAACATGCCCTCTGTGGCAAACTATGAAAATTGCTCGTGAATGTTCTCCACCAAGAAAGTGTTGTAGTCGAACTGAGTGGTGGATTTTTTCTCGGTAGAGAAAATGGACAGAAAACCCAATATAGGTTCATCCACCCATGCGTCTAAAAAATAACCAAGCAGACAACAGAGTGATGAAATGACTTGGTTTCCCTTTTCTGAGAATAGGGAGGAAGGATAGGGGGGATTTGATTTTGGGAACTTAGCATCCCGTGGGAGGAAAATTCAAATATTTGGGCTCTTTGAGGAAAATATAATTTCTGGTATAACTCTGTTATGATTTCGAGATTGAAAGGGGAGGAAGATTCATTTCTGGGTATCTGCATCATCTTATCAATGGCCTCTGGCGTGATGAAGAACAGAGTTTCTCCTGATGATGAGACTATGGCTCTTTGTTCGGGAAGGTAATGAGCCTTGCATTTGAGGGAAAATTCAGGGAAATGATGGACCTGGGGGAAAAGATATAAAGGAATATTGGACTCCCAGAGCTCGATTTCGTCACTCTGATCTAAGAAAGTGTCTTTGAGCCATGACTACAAATCTGCGAATTCAACTTTGCACCTTGTGTCTAATATCAGATGATCTTTGTCGTCCAATGGGATCTTGTCGAGGTCAACAAGAGGTGGGAGGAAAGGATTTTCCCCAGCTTCTGCTTTCTTGGATTTTAGCACCATTGTTGTGAAGAGTACTTGCAATTCAAACAAAATGTTAGTGGTAATGGTTGCGGCTGGATGAGGCATTGCAAAGGTGGAGGAAAATGAATCTCTTGATACGTAGGGAATGTGAATGGAATGGGAGATGACCGAAATGGGGTTGAATTTGAGTGGATGGGTATCCGTTTGGGCGAAAAAAGACAGGTCATATGGACAACGGGTATGTCACCAGTCATAAATGGCCAATGGGTCATTTAGAGCGTGAGAGTGAAATATTAAGGACATATGAAGTGTACCTCCGGTCTATGTGTGCACTGGTGATTGGAAGGCAAACAGGAAATATATGACCTGTAAAGGTTAGATGGATGGGACATGCTGACGGGGTCGTGACGTGGAACTTGCAGAGCGTGGTGATGAATTGTAACACTAATAGGTGGTAAATGTTTTGAGAGGGGGAGTTTGGACACAATGAGGTGACATCGTGTTGCGATGGGGCCCGCCTGGATTTGTTTCATTCTGAAACCCCCCCTTCAGTTAAAGGAATAATAGTCGAGGGGGTCCGGGATTCCTTGATGACTGCTGATCTGGGCGAAGCCGGATCAACCATTGATCTGGCCACGTTGTTTAACATCATGTCGGACCCCCCTCCCCTCCCTCCGTTAAAAACAGAATGGTCGAGGGGGTCCAGAATCTTCTGTGGACCGTCTGATTGCATGTTGGTGGGATGGTCGTAGATCTGAGCGCACATCTTAAACACATTTTCGGACCCCCCCCCCCATCATTAAATTTTGAACGATCTGGGGGTCTAAAATCTTTTTAGAGTCGTATATCTAGGCGCTCACCACTCAATCATAGGTCTAGGCCCGATCTTTAATTTTCCAGGGCACAATTCAACATATGGCTTTGGACTTAGGATTAATGACTTTTTATGGGTTTTTCACGCTGCTTCTTCTTCTCTTTATCACCATGGGGTTAGAAAAACACTTCATCATCCAAAATCTTGCATTTTTCATCAGTCATCATACATATTTCTTGAAAAGAAGTTGTTTAACCTATTTCCTAACCTACATCGTTTGCACCTTTAGCCTAGCTTAGACTGTTGGACTAAGAAAATACTCTACCTAGGGGCTATTTGACCAAGATTAGGCTATTTGGTCAAATTTATTCACTAACTAACCTATCATCTTGACTAAGATTAGACAGTTTAGTCAAGTTTATTCACTAAGCCTATCAACATCAATTTAAAAGGACTTGGCCATGGTTAGACTGTATGGATGAAGCCATTGTTATTGCATGGGGATTTATTTAATTTATTTTATGCCCTCTTTTATTCTTTTCTCATTTTCTTTTTCTTTTCTTTTTTTTTTTCTTTTTTTTTTCAGGATGTAGTAATCTCTGCAAATCAAAAACACTAAAGGGAACAAAAATAAAATCAATAGTTGATCCTATAAATTATAGGGTTATAATAGAAGCTCCACCTGGGGATGGTATCCTCCTTGCGAGATGCCAAGAATCATGTTTCTTGTTGTCTTGAAAAACTTCCTCTGGAGTTTCGTTTGCGATCTGACTTGCTTTATTCCAGAAAAGTTGATGACATCTTCAGTGTCTTGGGGCCTTCTCTATGGGCTTCAAACATCTGAACAAAAACACCTACACCTAAAATACGTGTAAAATAAATGATATATACAATGGAATGGAATGGTGATCTCTCTACTGAGGTGGCAAGTAATGCTTCAACATCCTGCCATTTATGGGTCCCCCTAGAAGGTCTGATCTGTCACGATTAGAAAGTAGAAAATAATTATTTCCTTTGAAGGCCTGAATGGTGTAAGGACTCTTCCACAAGCTATCTAACTTTCCATGTTTACCTTTATCTTCATTTTTGGAGTCCCACCTCAAAACTAGATCACCCAATTCAAATTTATCCTCTTTGGTTCTCTTGTCATTGATATTTTTAACATTTTCCTGGATCACTTGAGTTCTATTGTAAACTTCTTCTCTGGATTGCATTAGGTGGATCATTTGATTTATTCTTCACTGGACATAATTTGGTTCTTCTTTTGTTTCCTGCAATAGTTTCATGACCGGAACTCCTAATGAAATGGGAAAAATTGCCTCAATGCCATACACCAATTGGTATGGAGACATACCAATCAATATTTTGGTGTTAATTCTGTCAACCCATAGTGCGAAGACCAACTTATTATGCCATGATTTCTTGTTTTCCTGCAATGTCTTTCTGAGGATGTTCACCGGACTTTTGTTAGAAGACTCAGCTAGCCCATTTCCCTATGGATAATAAGTCGTCGAGTGTCCCAAAGTAATATGATATTGATTACAAAAATCTATGATCCTTTTGGATCTGAAAGCCGCTGCATTATCAGTTATAATTTTTCTAGGGCATCCAAAATGAGACAAAATATTAGTTTCTAAAAACTTGATGATGACAGATTCAATAGCTTGCCTGCATGGTACAGCCTCGATCCACTTGGTGAAGTAGTATGTGGTCGTGAGGATCCATTTATGCTGGCCCGAAGAGGGAGGATGTATTTCACCAATGAATTCTATCCCCCACTATTGGAAAGGAGATTTAATGGAGATGGGCTTCATTGGGAGTGGCAGAAGCTTCCTTTTCCCTTCAAAAATTTGACACTAGTGGCAAGAAGTAACCTTATGATGAACGTCAGCAAACAGAGTAGGCCAATAAAATGCAGCTCTCAGAATCTTGTTAGTCATGGTCTTCCAGCTCAGGTGCCCACCACAATCTCCTGCATGGAAATATCGAATAAATTTGTCAGCTTCATATTTTAACAAGCAATTAAGCAAGATACCACCAGGATCTTTCCAATAGAGATTACCTTCCAGAATACAAAATTTCAATGCTTTCAATTTAATAAATCTAGCTTTGGTCTTAGTCAAACCTGGAGGAGCCTATAAATTGTGGAGTACAAAAATGAGGTCTGCATACCAAGGGGAATTTAAGAATGCCTCTTTTATATTTGGAGTCACCTACTCTTCCGGTCCGTCTACTACAGCCAAAAAGTTAATATCTAAAGCATAAAAATTAGACTCAACCATCAGTTTGGCCAAACCCTGTCCTTTGATCAGTTTAGTAGGTTTTATCTCAATGTCGTATTCCAAAATGACCGCAATCCATTTTCCTCTTCTTCCATCGAAATTATTTTGGGTCAGAATATCTTTAACCACTATGTTTGGGATGTATGCAATTGTGTGAGAATGGAGAATATAGACCCTAAAATATTTTATATCCTTTACCAAGGTGAAGGCTGGATTGTTTCTCCATAATGTTATAATTCAACGTTGTGTCTCTTAAAGCTTTGCTGAAAAAGGCTATGGGTTTCTCGTACCCTTCACTATTTTTCTGCAACAATATTGTTGCTATAGTGTGCTCAGATGCGAAAGAGAAAAGATAAAAGTCTTTGGTATAGTCTGGGCTAATCAGAACTAGAGCTTGGGTGAGAGCATGTTTCACTTGATCAAATGACTGTTTGGACTCGGCGTTCCATTTGATTTTTGTGTCCATTTTGAACATATTGGTAATATTCCTAAGAAGCTCGGCCAAGTTTGGTATGAATCTTCTAAGGAAATTTATTTTGCCAATGAAAGATTGCAGTTCTTTGATGTTCCTAGGGTGTTCCACCTTATGGATAGCTTCTATCCTACTGGGATCTATTTTAATTCTGTCTTTTGAGATTATGTGTCCCAGCAGTTTACCTTCCTCTAACCCAAAAAGGATTTTCTTAGGATTTAATGAAATCCCAAATTTTCTGCACTTCTCAAACACATGTCTGAGGTGGAGGAGATGTTCTTCGTTGGATTTGGAGTAAATAGTTACACCATCCAGATAAATGACTATAAATTTCCCAGTCTCGTCCACAAAGAAAATATCCATTGCTCTTTGGAAAGTAGCTCTAGCGTTCATCAAACCGAAAGGCATCTTTACATACATGAAGGTACCCCAGGGTGTGGTAAAAGTTTTCTTCTCTTGATCTTCCGGGTGGACCAGGACTTCGTTGTATCCAGAGAAACCGTCCAGTAAGGAGATCCTACTAGATCCGACCACCCTTTGTAAAATATGGTCCATTTTGGGTAAAGGGTAATTGTCTTTGAGGGAGACTTTGTTCAGATTTCTGAAATCTATACAGAGCCTGATCTCTCCAATTTTCTTCCTTGTTGTAACTAGATTAGAAACCCATTTGGAAAACCTCAAGGGGACTATAATATTGGCATCATACATCTTCTTGATTTCTTTCTCTATCAGGGGAAGCAACTTGGGATTAATTATTTTAAGTTTATGTCTGAAAGTTTTATGTTCTTCTTTTATGGGAATCTAGTGTTGTATGATGCTTGTGTTATAGGATTTTAAGTCCTCATAGCCCCAGGTGAAAACATCTATATATTCCTTAAAAAGTTCAATGTATTTTCTTTTTTTCTCTGGTGGCAGTGATTTGGACAGTTTTATCATTTTGGGGTTTTCTTCTGTTCCTATGTTACAGTCTTCAACCTCTTTACCACTAGCTTCATTTTTTGGTTATTTGGATACATCGTTAATATAAAACAAGTCTTCCAATGGAACTAAACCTCTAGGTAACACATTATTTTTCAACTGCAAGATATCAGAATCTACATCATTTTCAATGATTTCTTCAGCATCTATTGTATTTACACTACCATCCTCAAAAACAAATTTATTTACAACTTCTTCATCATGTTCTAAATCTATGTTCGTACATTCGAAATCATTTTTACATTGCAGGAAATCTTCAATTTGATCGTCATTTCCAAATACCTGCCAAAATCTGATGTTGTCAGGAATGGTGGGTCTACACTTCACCTCCATAGTGTACTTACGAGTGGGATGAAAAGGGATTTTACAGGTAGCTGCTGACGTGGCTAGTCCATCTGCGAGTATATTTTGTCCTCTAGGCATCACCTGCAAATCAACCTCAGTAAAGCATTGGAGAGCATCTAAAACAGCGTTTCTATAGGCTCTAAGTCTGGGATGTTTTGTTGCATACTCACCTTTGATTTTCTTGATAATTAATTCAAAATCACCCCTTACCATTGTCTTCTTAGCACCAACTTTCTTCAATAATTTCAGGCCGGGCATTAAAGCCTCGTACTCGGCTATGTTGTTAGTACATTGAAAGTTTAATTTATAGGAATGATTCTCGAAGTACGTTGATATGTGGTTATGCACCCACACTCCAACTCCAGCTCCTTCTTTACTCACAGCACCATCAGATTCCATGCTCCAGAAGACTGTTGGCAGTTCCTCATTTTCTTCAACCATGGGGTTTCTTACTTCAATAGTAGCTTTATTATCCTTTGGATCAGGTGCATCATCTTCCAATTGTGCGATTTTTTCTTCAAGATCACCATCGTTATATAGAATAAAAGAATCCAGGTCGGAGTGTGAAGAATATAGTGGGTAATTATGTGGCTTTTCCTGACTAATGACCATATACTTCATCGGTGTTTCTCTATAAAGTCTTCTCTATTGACCAAAAACTGGAATGGTGACGTAGGACATATCTAGCTGCAGGGTTCCTATCAATTTAGCTCCCCAAGACCTTGATAACAACATACCATGATTGGGGGGAATGTCTGCTATGACGATGTCCATCACCAAAATTTTTGTTGGGATTTGAGCCAAGGTGATGCATAAGTCTTTAATCAGGCCTATACATTTGACCTTGCTGGAGTCAAAAGAATTCAAATCTTTGTAAGGTCTAGTGACCTCAAGTCCCAAATTTTCCATCACGACTTTGGGCATTAGGTTGTGAGATGCACCCAAATCCAGCATAGCATTGTGTAATATCAGATTGTGGATATTTAGGCTGATGTAAAAAGCGGCCACGACGCCATTATCAGTTTGACCGTCAACTTCAGGACCAAAAAGGAGCTTAGGTCAGTCATCAGCAAGGTTTACTGTGTCACAGTGGAGTACAGATCCAACATTCAAGGATTTGGTACCTATATTGGGTTTGAGTCTTAAAGATTTTATCACCTGAGGCCTGTAAGAATTCTTGTTCATCAGCTCAGAGAGGGGGATAGGGATCTTCAATTTTGCTAGTTCCCCTTCAAGTCTGAAAGGAGTGATGGTTTTGTTCAAGATATGTACTTTTGATTTATCGATAGGAATTCTATGGGGTGCACCTGTTTGAATGGCTTATGAAACTTCTGTCCGACTTGTTCTCTTAAGGATTCCTGGAATTTTTTGTGCAAGAGAGTCAGCGTCATTCTGCCCAGGGACTTTCTTGGGAAGGTTTTCTGAGGTTTTCTTGGTTTCATCAACCTTCTTCGGATAATTCTCATTAGTCTTCTTACTCCTCAGGTTATATTGCATGTGAACCTGAATTATAGCGTTCTCAAAGGATTTTTGTTCTATTTTCTTAGCTTACTCATTCACCTCTATTTGCGAAAGGAGAAATATTTCATGTTCTTCCTGGGTGAGGAAAATAGACTCATGATCATGATCATGATCACCCATTAGATTTATATGAGCATCATCAAACTCCTCAATAACTTCCTCCCCATCATCAACATAGTTTTCCTAGAGAGGTGGTATAATATGTTGATCAGGTCCTCGTTGTTCCCGTTGATCTCTAGGATCTCTTTGTCTAATATGGGGAGGATTTATCCTAAAGTTTGGGTTTCTGATTTGAGGGGAAGATTGGTTCTCCCTAGGTGGGTTCCTGTCAATTATGGTGAGGCTCTCCATCATTTTCTCCATAGCTCTAGCTAGAGAATCCAATTTGGCATCAAATGAGGAAGTAGAAGGTTCTTCCTTGATGGTGACCCTCTTTTCTATTCTCTGCTTGGCCCTTCTAGCCAAAATATTTGCTTCTACACTGACGACACTTTTTTGCATGTCTTCCAGAGTTGTTGTGTTTCTTTCCCTTAATTGATATGACATGTCAGCATCAAAACCATCAGGGAAATTTATTAATGCCAAACCTTGTGGTGGTTTAATTTCAGTCGGGATAGCATTGTATATATTGTTGAAACGAGTGCAGTAATCATGCGTTGTCTCTCCTTGGTTCCTTCTGATGTTCTCATACTCTGACATAATTTGGAGAGGATTTTTCTTTACCTCCCACCGGTCTAGGAAAGTCTGATGGAAAACAGTAATGTCAATAATGGTAGCAGCACGTAAAGTTTTGAACCACTTTTTCACATCTCCAGTTAAGCTTTGTGCAAATAATCTCATCTTCACATCATCTTAATCTACTTCTTGCAGGTTGAAGTAATCGTTCATTTTTTCAACATGTTGTTGCGCATTCAAGGGGCCGGTACTATCGAACTACGGAAGTCTAGTTTGATAATCTTGGGGAATGTCTTGTAAAGGAGCAACCAATACCAATGGATCATATATTTCCACCATGATTGGTGGAGGAGGCTGAACAACAACCTATGTGACAGGAGCATAAATGCTTGAAGATATAGAGGACGAAGGGCTTGGAGGAATGGAGTGACCTAGTGTAATTTTAGCGGAACCTACAGTGATGGTTAAAACAGGAATTTCGACGGACTGCTGAAGATGGAGCTTGTCTAAGGCCTGACCAAGATTTGTGACTAGGTCTTCGAGCTTATCAGTCTTGGAGTGAAAACGTTGCTCAACTTCAGCTCTAGGAGAAAGTATCTCAGGGGTCCTGGGCTAAAAAACGGTTTGGTCTAAGACCGTTTCACTGACAAAACTGTCAGATTTTGTCCTGAAAAGACTTATTCGAAAGCGTATCTCAGACTCAAGGTCTGGAAGAACAACTAACTTTTCTAGGATGGAAAAATACCTCAGAAGTGGGTTGTTACTCCTCGAAATTTATGCAGTGCCTTTCTTATTTAGTAGTCTTTCGGGATTATCTATTAATTTTGCAGGTTCTGGGTCAGGATGAGATCTGGTAGAAATTATTTTGGGAGACGAAACTATTGATTTTATTCTACCTTTGGATATTTTGGTTATTTATGCACAAACTTTAACAACCTCTGAACATTATTCCTAGGTAAAGATTAGGGTTTGTGTTTTTTCCAGAAATAAAGTCGTCTTTGTTCTAGGGGAAAGAAAACAAGGGGTGGAAAGCTTGTTTCAGTTCGTCCCCAGTGGAGTCTCCATTTATGTTATCACTCTGTAAATTCCCAGGGGTTTTTATGAGGTAAGAAGAAACTTATCAGAGGTAACCTTAACCAACCGCTTCGAAACTGGAAGCTATCCCTACCAGTTTCAGAGAGGGATCTCTCTGTGAGTTCTAGATTTGTTTGAGTGTTCAAAGATTTTAGGCTAGTTAGAAAGAATATAACCGAGTTGTTTGTATTGTTTTTGAATGAAGTGGTTGAATATAAATTACGCCTCCATTGGGCTATGGGGTCTGTTTTTAAAAGATATAAGTTAAAGACAACGTTACAAGATTCGTTTCATAGGGAGAGATAGTGCTAATGTTGGATTCTCTATAAATAAAAAATGGTGTATTGTTGAAAAGGCGAGATATCAGTTAAAACAAAAAAGCATTTAAGAATTTCTTTGTTATAACATCAGAGGAAAAACATTTAAATCTATAAAATATTAAGAATAGAGTACACAATGGTAAATTCTACAACTTTAACTTCTTTTAAAGATTAGATTTTAGAAAGACAATATGATAACTGAGAAAGAAAAAACTTGTACGCAGACAGAGGGAACTTCACCAACAATGGACATGCAGGAATCCTGTGAAACTTCTCTTTGTATTACTGGAATAACTTCTTGATAAAAATTATAGCAACTAGAGCTTGCTCGGGTGTAAAGATCAACAACCCTTCCTACTTCTAAGTGAGAAATATTTATAATAAAATTTACAACGACCCTATCATTAATGATCAGGATGTGAAAGAGTCTGAGTCTAACTAACTAATCTAACAAGATGCAGAAATGTGGTAACTGATGATGATGTGTTGAATCTCTCATGCTGATTTTGGGGAAGACCATTGTTGAGTCATTCGGATGACTTGAACTGTGTTGGACACTGAGTTGGACGCTGATATGGATGAGGCTCTGCCTTTACTCAATCAAATTGCACAGCTCATCCCATCTATGTGTGCTTGGGATGGGAATTTTCAATAACCGGCGGTAAAATTTGTCCATCTCGATGTATTTAGCAAACATCGGCCTGATGATGAAGACATACTTGATCTCGTGTTGAATGCTGAGGTCATGCTGCAGAGTCTCCAAGAATGTTTTTCCCGTGGTGCTACCCTATATCCTTGAAAACTTGGAACTATCTTTGGCCACGGTGGAAATCCTTTTCTTGTAATCGGACAAGGTCATTAGTTTATCATTTAGGACACGTAGATCAAGAAAACCCTTTTTTTGTAAGGCTTCAACCTTGCTAAAAAATATTTGAACTCCAATGTCCATGTTCTGAGCCTTTTCCTCCAACTATAACATCAATCCCCCTTTATTCAATACTCTTTTTACCTCGAGGATAGTCTCTATTATGTCTTCGACTTTCAATTGTTCCAGCTCTTCTTTGGTTTTGGAGTTCAGAAACTTGATGATCTCGTTGGCCACTGAGGGAATCTCACCCAGCTCTGTTCTTATCCTGTCAATGGCTTACCTACTCTTTAGCACTAGATCATGTTTCTCGAACATGATTTGAACCATGGGCCAAATTTCATTTATGGATTTTGCAATATCTGTCCATATGTTTTCCTTAGCCTCTGCTAATGTCTTGTCTGCCACTGTTTGTTTCTGGAGCTGTTGTATTTCCTGCTTAAGCTTCTATGTTGCCTGTCTCTCAACATTATATCTTATTTGGAAAGAGGATTTGAGTTCTTGGAGATTTTTGACCTCCCTTTTCAACCTATTAATCTCTGTCTCTTACAAATTCATTTCCTCCATGGACTTTGCTAGCTCCACAGTTTCTTCCAGTGTTGTCAATGGGGTTGCTGATGGAATTTCTGATGTAGTTGTTGTTGGAACTGCTTCTGTACTTACTTCTGCAATGGGAAATGCACTCAATGGAATGACTTCCATTGGTGTCATTTGTTCCTTTTCTTTCAATAATTTTTCCAACTCTATCTCCATTTCTCTAAGTTGTGCGTTATGCTGCATGATAAGCTTCAGCAATTCTTCTTTCCCGTTTTTTGCTTCAGCTACCTCTTTAGCTTGTGAATCCTCTGTTGGTGGAAATTTCAATTATTTTCTCAAAGATGCAATTTCAGCATTCTTTTTCTTCAACATTTCCTCTGCTGCTTTAACATTCGAGGGATCATACCCAATCTTGAGCACCAACTCCTCTAAGGATTTTATTATATTATCCTTTGCAAAAGATGATATCATTTCCAACTTCAATTGGGTATGGACATTGCTTAAAGATACCTGTAACTTAGATGCGGTAGAGGAAGCATGTGCTAATGTGGCGAAGACCATTTCTCCGGTCTGTCTGTGCAAATCCATCTGGTCAGCTGAATTGACTTGTTTAGTGTCAAAAAAAATAGTTGATCTCTTGTATTCATTGATCTCTTGTATTCATTGATCTCTTTGGGGTGAGGCACTTGTGCTTGCAAGAATGCTAGATGCATTCTTCCTTTCTCTGTTTCAAAGGCTGACAATATTCTGTGTTGTGTTGTGGAGGTTTGCTTCCAGAACTAGGAGTAGGTGTTATTAGTCAACATCTAGTTCTTCTTTTTAATCATATCATATTTCTCAAAGATGCTTACAGGTGTAGATCTTTGTGGAGTTTGGGTGGTCACAGCTATTTCTGTCTGCTTCTTCGAAGAAGAAGTTGACACCACCTGTTTTCTTCTCTCAATCACTATGGAAGAGTAGGGCTCTTCCTCACCAGACATGTGAGTATCATGAGTGGTTTTGGGTTTCTTGCTATATACCTGGAATTCTTCTACTGATACCTTAGTGATTGAAGGTGAATCATCCTTTCTTGGCCTTTTTTCTTTGGACATCTGAGGAGTAGCAGTTAGTGAGATAGATACTGAAAGAGATTCGTGTGGCTCTGTATCTACTAGAGTATTTACTTCCCATTCTGTCTGGTTCACATATTTTTCGATTTCTGGCTTGAGGGTGTGGGCATAGGGTGAACTTATGTTCTTGGACCTCATCTCTGCAATGATTCCACTGGGGTCATATCTCCAAATAAAACTAGTGTTGAATTTCATCTCCTTCAATAATTTGTCTGCCTCTTCCCCAACAGCTCAACTGTTGCAGATAAATGGGCCTATTTGTCCTTTGATCCTCGTTTATTGTTTTTTATTCAGAGACACAAAATGGATGTCATCTGAGTTTATCATCTGATGAATATATTCCAGTGTGAATATTCGAACAGGCACAAACTTAGGCAACTTGTATGGAGCTAGTTCGCACCCATACAATCTGATTTTTGTGTGATTCTGGTATAGAAACCAATCTCCAGTCAATGCCAGATCTGAAAGGTGTAGAACTCTTTGAATTTCTTCATTTATTCTTAGCTCAGGTCTTCCACTAAGTATGCTTACAACTAGATGGTAAAACAATTCAATGAATTGTTTAAAAGTGAACTCAGTGCAGTTCTCCTGAGTAGTGACATCCATAATGTGACTGCTTGAGGTTTTCCTTCCTTGTCCATCTTCTGCATTGAGAAAGAGAACCTATCCACCTGAAAAAAGATGAACAAATAAGCTAGGATGGATGAGTACCGGAACATGCCCTCTGTGGAGAACTGTGAAAACCGCTCGTGAATTTTCTCCGCCAAGAAAGTGTTGTAGTCGAACTGAGTGGTGGATTTTTCCTCGATAGAGAAAATGGACAGAAAACCCAATATAGGCTCATCCACCCATGCGTCTGAAAAATAAGCAAGCACACAACAGAGTGATGAAATGACTTGGTTGCCCTTTTCTGAGAACAGGGAGAAAGGATAGGGGGGGTTTGATTTGGGGAACTAAGCATCCTATGGGAGGAAAATTCAAATATCTAGGCTCTTTGAGGAAAAGATAATTTATGGTATAACTCTATTATGATTTTGAGATTGAAAGAGAAGGCAGATTCATTTATGGGTATCTGAATCATCTAATCAATGGCCTCTGGCGTGATGAAGAACAAAGTTTCTCCTGATGAAGAGACTATGGCTCTCTGGTCGAGAAGGTAATGAGCCTGGAATTTGAGGGAAAATTCAGGAAAATGATGGACCTGGGGGAAAATATATAAAGGAAGATTGGACTCCCAGAGCCTAATTTCGTCGCTCTAATCTAAGAAAGTTTCTTTGAGCCACGACTGCAAATCCACAAAGTCAACTTCGCACCTTGTGTCTGATATCAGATGATCTTTGTCGGCCAATGGGATCTTGTTGAGGTCGACAGGAGGTGGGAGGAAAGGATTTTCCCCGGCTTCTACTTTCTTGGATTTTAGCGCCATTGTTGTGAAGAGTACCTGCAATTCAAACAAAATGTTAGTGTTAATGGTTGTGG
>ML788026.1:516873-544841 GCA_009831015.1 Picea engelmannii | reverse complement strand
CCTTTGCTTCCTACAATTCATTCTTTCCACGGCCAAACAAATTGTTAGTCTCATCTCAACATACCAAACTTTTCAAAATGTAATTCAACATTTCAAAGGGTTTTAACAAATGTGCCAATATCCATGGCCACATTCATACCCAATGCACTCTTGCATTGTTTTTCAAGTTCGTCACACTTTATGACCAGTTCTTGGCCATGGGGTGTTGGAATTTAACCAACCTTTTCCTCATATGGTTTATTCATTTTCTTTCATTCTTATAGCAGGACCATATTGCCTGCTATAGGCTGATCACGATCCCAAATCAGTACACATGAACTCAAAAATTTCACATGAATGCCTTTACGCATTCCTTGATTGTCAATGCATTCATGACATATCAGTTCATGAATTCTTCCAAGGGTTACAAACAGTGTTTACTACCAGAGGTTCATACCTCCATCATTCAGGTTCTCCTTACTGATTCATACCTTACTTGGGTATCCAAGGAATACAACTTCCTTTCAAATTTCATGCATAACACTAAGACAATAAAATATTTCAGAATGGGTTCTTACCAAATCCCTTCATACCTTGTGCCACATAGGCATGAATATATTTATACAGGTTCATGGCTGCTAGCACTCTCTTTCTGATATCTACCTCATCAATAGTGCTTTAACAGGATTTTCACAGTCCTGTCAACAATCTTTCGACCACATCCTTCCCATGGTCACCCTCTACTTGAGGTTTCCCATCATTGGCAACTGTCTTCCTCAATAGCTCCAATTCATTTCTATACACAGCATGCATCATCATAGCCACAATTACATTAGTCATAATATTAAACTGAATTCATGTATCATAACATTCAAATTCATAAACATCTTCAAATGTTTCCACAGTGCAACACAAACAAATTTTGATTGTATCTTTGGCAATACAATCCTTATCACTTATGGTGTCAAGACCTTTTTACTTTTATTGGCATACCAGCTTTCTCATCCAAGAGAAAACATAATACTCAGCGAGTAGAGAATTGAGGACTCTCCCCTTCTTCCAACTCATCCTACACCGCCTGGGAATTTTCAGTCCAGCTGAGTTATTTCTAAGGCCTCACTGTCTTTTCTTGACTTTTGCAATTCTACTCCATGTCAGGATCTTCCTGCTCTTTTCCTTGAGCCGCCTTGGTTAGGCCTCACCCTAACCCTTTTTGGGATACAACAGCATGCTTTAATAGCAACTCTTTGTTCATAATGGGTCATGAACCTATGGATCCAGCACATTACCATTCGGTTATCAAAATGGTCAATATTCATTTATTAGTCTTCTACTCATTACATGATGTTTTTCAAAATGTAATCCAAGATTCGGGTATATATATGTGCACTCATATAAATTTATGGTTTATTGCTTAATTCTCAGTGATCATTAGGGTTGTGACTCTGTTCTTTTGATAGAGTTCTTACACATTTCCTTCACAGGGAACTCCTTCAGCATGAAACTTCCTTATTGCACGTCCATCACTATCTATGATGGCCTCATCCTTGAATTAGCTTATGTTGGTCACTGAGCATTCTTTAAGGAATATAGACATGCATTTCTAACATGCATCATGAGTATGTATCCACACCTATTCTAGTTTTGTTAACTTACATCCATGATGTACTTAACCATATGCATAATCATAAACCTATGTGTAGCTGCCATAGGTATATTTCACAACCCACCTACATCTCTATTTTAAAATCCGTCAACTCATGATTGTTCACAATCATTCTCATGTGGCCTTCAAGGCATAATCGATTACCTCTTGTTATGACAACAGGGCATGTTTGCTCACTTTCCCTTCTATCTAATTATATTAGTATTCCCTAGGGAAAGGGAATACATTCCCCTCAAGCTATTACTTGGAACAAAACTTTCACGACTCTTCAAAATGGAGTCAGCCATGCATCCATAGTATTCGTTTAATCTAGACAAGAGAAATTATTTATTTATATTTCCCTTATCAAGGAAACCATATGGTGCCACTGCCTACAACTATACTCTTTCATCATACACATGCATCACTTGCATGTTTAATATCATTCATACCTAATTGGTATCGATATCAGGCTTCATTTTAAGAAGCTTCACAATGCATTAAACCCATTCACTCAAGCATAATAAAACACAGTTAAGTATTCATCATGCTAGATTATTGCTTACACCTTTTCCATGTCATTCACACACATGGACATATCAGGCTTCCAAATCCCCCTCCCAGGGATATTCCAATCATTCTTATGACAAGCCTCATTAGGATACTCAACACTGAGCTTCCCTCTCAGTTGAGGGCTTGCAGCCATATTATTCTTTTAAGTATGTATACACATAGACGTAGGTGCATCTCTTGCACCCCTTTTTACATTGATATTTTAGTTTCACCATTAATGTTCTTTAGTGAGAGGTTACGAACATTCATATGACTAGTCTTATAGTCATAATTCATATGGACATTGCCCTCTCTTTATGGGAACAACCAACAAGGGTCACTCTTGGGAATTAGCAACAGTCCCAAAGGACTCCTCTTCATCTTGCCCAGATAGATTATCCTTGTTGTCGGTTTTAACCATTATAGGTCAAGTAATCTGACCCTACATATTTTCATTAGTCCTCTTGGCCATGAAGAGTTATATACTCAAGGTTTAGTCTTTTAATAATGTAGTAATTATAACTTTCTAAGGATCCTACCAGTCCTTACCAGATTTCCTTAATCGTGAAGGAATTCTTCATGAGGATCTTAATCATTACATAACCATCCATCTCAAATGCAAGAGACTCTACCTACTTTGGTAAGTAGACATTGCCACACTATAATAGAACCACTCAGTTCATGTCCCTTGTCTGGATCGTGCAGTTTCATAACATAATTTATTCCACCTTTTTCATTCACATTCAGGTCTCATCAATAATATTGATCATCACATCCATACTCCTATGAGAGTAGTTATCACTTTGTCAAAGGCACAATATAATTCCTTTGTTGGGATTCCGTAGGAATTCCCAAATTACAGTTGCATTCTGCAGTCCTTCTCCTTAAAAAGTTGATGCAAATAATAAACCTTCTTCCAAAGGT
Organism: Picea engelmannii; assembly: GCA_009831015.1. Classification (NCBI taxonomy): domain Eukaryota; kingdom Viridiplantae; phylum Streptophyta; class Pinopsida; order Pinales; family Pinaceae; genus Picea; species Picea engelmannii. The sequence continues at coordinate 541,741 of ML788026.1, read as the reverse complement.
AGAATTACCTTTCAACATGCATCATCTTGACCTTAGTGAACATAATCTCATGAGTGTTCTTTGGCCCATCCAAGCCTGTGTCTGAATCATGCCCTGCTAGATAGGGTAGGGTAGTACGCCCTCTCCCTTAAAGTTTTCTAAGAAAGAAAAACACTCGACTCTTTCATGAGCCCAAGCAGGCCAAGTGTTGTAACCATTCTCTGATACCATTTTGTCACACACCCGCGATGGGCATAAATTTTTTCGATTTTCTTAAAGGCCAGGAACTCCATTCATGGTTCCTAATTAGAAAAGTCAGGGAACCAGTCCAACCTCCTGGTCATGGATCGTTCTTAACTGTGTTGAGATGGAGCAGGTCTTCGATTCCCTACTGGAATCTCACAAACAATACAAAATACCTTTCTATAAAATTCTTCCTATGTGACTAAGCATTAAGCATGAGCCTTTTCTCCACACGACCATGGCTATGACTGCACGCTTATGAAAAGGTGCATCGCAATTTTGTGTATTGAGACCTTTCGAATGAGACACTTCGATTCTCCCGATAGTCGATTTTCGACAGGAGCTTAGCACTGGCTAAATCCTCTCGTGTCTTCCTCTACGTGACCACCACCTATGTCCTCCGGCTTAACCCAATGGCACGTCGCATTTCATGGTTTCAGGAATATTGGTGTGACCCAACTCCAACACTCTAATATCCAAACCCCGAAACCCGACTAGGGGCCTATCAAGTGCTAGCCCTCTCTCCTATGCACTCGATGTGACCTTCCTCTAGGAACTGGGTCCCAGCTCCCAAATATTTTGGGACTTTGCAAATGAGTCAAACCTGAATCCCTGATCCTGAAACTCTGATAAGGGCTTAAAATTCTTTAGCTCCTCCACTTTTCTTCGCTCACGTGACCATTCACCATGACCACGGGCTCATCCTTTGGATGCGTCGGGACTTCGCATATCAGGAAATTCCAATGCAAATCACTTCTATTCTCCCAACTCCCGAAATACCAAAATTTTGGAGCTTCCCATCCAACAGTCCTGGTTCTTCCACAATATGACGGCTCAGATCGTGTCGTGACTTCGCACATTGGGATATTCTAAATGAGTCAAATTTGACTCTCTATTCCCTTAACTCTCGATCCCGGAAGTGTCGAAATTCTCCTACATCGGATCAACAGTTCCTGGCGCTCCAAGATCCGACGGTCCACATCCTTCTCGCCTGAATCGAGATTTTGCCTTCCGAGACTTTTGGAGGTAGCTCCCTTTGTTTCTCCCAATTCCTGATTCTCCAAAATGTCAAAACATCGATGCTCCAGATTGACTACCCACAACCCCCGTGATCTGACGGCTATGATTGAATCGCGATTTGGTGATTTGGGAATTCTAACAAATCCTCCCTTTGACCCCTCTAAGTCGTGATTCAGCAAAATGTTTCCTACTCGCCACACGTCCTTTCTGATGGACGGTCCTAATTATTTCATGAATTCTCCTTTCGCGAAATTGTTCTTATCTTCACCTCTGATCTCCTGAAGTCCAAAACCCCGATGGCTCCCGGATCTTCGCCACCTCTCGTCTGACGATGGATGGTTAGGATCTGTTCCTTCTTGTATCGGGACTTCGTGTTTCGTGAAGTCAAAATAATTCTCACCTCTACTCTTCTGATACCCGATATCCTGATGTCCGTGTGCGCTATCAAAGGGTTTAACCCTCATGCACCTTCCTCCGGATCCAACGATTGTTGGTCCACATGCTCAGATCCATTGGCTCAGATCTATTCTTCATGTGTGTTTCCTTTCTACTGCCTGGACGTATATTCTACGGTCCAGATCACTCCCTCTTCCCGATCCAACGGTCAAGGTAGATCCTGATAGATCCTTGGATCTATGGTCTAGGTCGCATTACGAATTTGGGTTTCGTGGGTTTCAGAGGATCTTTCCCCTGCACGATGGTTACCAATGTCCATCGAACTTTCGAAGACTGAAGGATTCAAGGCGTTAATGCCTACGCTCCTTCTTCAAATCTAACGGTTGTGACAAACCTCAGATCCTCCCAAAAGGATCTCGTCCGTTCATCTTCCAAACGAAATAATGTTTCCTTTCGCTACTTAAATCTCGCTATCCTTCCTGAGATTCATCAGTTATCAAGGACTTAAGAGCTTTACACTCTTTCTCCTAGACTTGACTCTTACAAGAGTCTTCCACACACCCCTTCGCTCATTCATCAAGTCTAGGACTTAAGTGGGTCTCGGTCTCTACTTTTCTTGCAGGGAGATTGTGCATAACTGCACTACCTCTCCTGATCTTAACAGGCTTCATCCTCCAAGGGACTCAAAACTATTAGGAAGGTTGATATGTGTACATGAAACTGTTTCCATAGTCAACAAACACATAGGTCGTGACTCTAGCTTATGCCACCACAGGACACAAGCATTTACGGGTATAAAACATGTCCTACCCATACAATTTATTACTTTCTTAATTATACAACCAAGAAGAAATAAAAGGGATACAATATATTCATTAATAAATCATGCACATTCCTGAAAACATTCACAGTATAACCAATTCATACATAGTTATAGCTAAATTGCACAGGGCGGGAGATCACTTATCTATTACAGGCTGTCGCCAACCAACTAAATGTGGGTGTCCGTCCTTCCACCCGACCATAGGCTCAAAGGCATTCATTCTTATCACTCTATCCACCCCTGTGCCAAGCCATGATATCACCAGGGAACCCTCGCAATTCTCCAAGACTTTCTCTATTCAACTTCTGCTTGGGTTCTGTTCTCTACAACTTTCAGATATTTCTCCCTCTGTTATGGCCTCGGTGAGGTTTATCAGATGCTCACCCAGCATCAAACTTGCAGCCTTCTATTCATCATTCACCGGAGAGCTCCGCGCCTCTCCCTTGTGATCTTACGCTCTCCTCGCGTTGCCCCCGTGTGTATCTCTCTTACCTTGGAAGGTGTTTGTCGACCTATCATGTTCCCTCTGTCAGAAGGAAGCTCAGGTCTACAGGTCTCTATGGTACTTCAGGATGACAACCCATGTTTCCATTCATGGGGGTGGTTGATTGTTCAACCACCGGTCCTTTCTTCATTAACTGATTTCTCTCCTCTAGTGATATCATGGCCAGTACTTTCAATAATTCACCCCCATAGTCAGTTATTGACAACTCAAACAATACAACACTTACATTGTCCTCGTGCCTTAGCATGGTAATTCCTATTTTATGATTAATTACAAATTGGGGGAAATAGGGTGTTACATCTGTCATCTCTGATACCATGTAAATGTGGATGAACTTGCACAGATAAGATCTAGCTAGCAAAGGGCATACACAGTTTGTAGAAAAATTAGAAAAGATGGAAACAAGAGAGAGAGAATCAAATAATTGTATTAACTGAATGAATGAATGATAATTTACACATTTTATACTTTGTATAAATCAACTAATGTGCATTGCAAGAGGCCTCATTGTCAAACCCATTGTTTTATTTTCACCATAGTGATGTTCAGGGGGGTGTTGGAGATACTTCACACACACCTAGGATTTCTTTTTCCTAAGGTTTTCCCTATGTTTATTAGTCATTATCTAGTCTCCTACATTTTAGGGAGAATATTCATTTTCCTACATTCTAGAGGAATATTCTCTTCAGTTCACACTTCAGTTGGATCAGTTGAGTGGATTTTTTATGCCACATTGGTTCCATCACCATGTAGCATTGGGATCATCACTACTAATGTGGATTGTCCTTGGGATCATCACTACTAATGTGCATTGTCCTTGGGATTATCACTAGAGTGACTCATTATTGATGCCATCAGTTAGTTAACTAAGGACTGAAAGGCTAGTTGACATAGACTATGTGGAATTTAACTCTGGTAACTACCGGTGTGTTTCCATATCACTCTAGACCACCACTATGGTGCATTGGCTTCTCTTCCAATGCACATTAGTTAAGTTATACATAGTATATCATGTGTAAATTATCATTAATTCATTCAATTAATACAATTCTTTGATTCTCTCTCTCTCGTTTCTGTCTTTTCTCATTTTTCTAGCAATCCATCGGCTCTGATACCATGTAAATGTGGATGAACCTGCATAGATAAGATCTAGCTAGCAAAGGACATACACAGTTTGCAGGAAAATGAGAAAAGACAGAAACAAGAGAGAGAGAGAATCAAATAATTGTGTTAACTGAATGAATGAATGATAATTTACACATGGTGTACTCTATATAACTCAAATAATGTGCATTGGAAGAGAATCCAATGCTCCATAGTGGTGGTCTAGAGTGATATGGACACACACCAGAAGTTATGGGAGTTAACTTCCACCTAGTCTAATTCAACTAGTCTTTCAGTCCTTAGTTAATTAACTGATGGCATCAATAATGCGCCACTCTAGTGATAATCCCAAGGACAATGTGCATTAGTAATGATGATACCAATGATGCATGGTGATGGAACCAATGTGGCATCAACACTCCACTCAATTGATCCAATAGAAGTGTGAACTGAAAAGAATATTCCCCTAGAATGTAGGAAAAGGAATATTCTCCCTAAAATGTAGGAGACTGGATAATGACTAATAAACATAGGGAAAACCTTAGGAAAAATAAATCATAGGTGTGTCTGAAGTATCTCCAACATAAATAACTTGCATAGGAAAGTACAAAGCTACAGACTAGGTAATGAAAAGTTGATAAAGGACTCAAGGAGAGCAAAGCCAAATTGGTATTCAGATTCTATAGATCCTAAATAACTTATAACTTCATATCACATGGATTCTCACATGGAACATGAAGCCAACAAGTGAAGGATGTATTTAGTAGGCACTGGTAGATAAGGGAGACCCCTTCACCTTGAATGTAAAAATGTATTGATGGAAGCAAAGCTTGTTGTAAAAGAGGGAAAGAATATCATGAGGTGATATGTTATCCATGGGATGGGAAATACATCTCTATGTGAGAACATAGGAATGTCGGGAGAAGAGTTGCAAGCCATAAACCAACAACTTCTATATGAAAGTATTCAAGGAAATAAATCCCCTTATAATCAGAGTTCATAGTGGAAGCGAAATATAGGTGAAAGGAATTCAATGGATGAAATAATGAAGATTCAATTCACTTTTAAGTGCCAATGGAAAATATAGCATTCCATTGGGAGAAGATTAGTCTTGAGTAGGCGAACAGGGATTTGCAAGAGATTACTAAATGAAGTGAAGGAAAGTATTCAAAATTGAGCAAGGCCGATGGATAACTAGAGGTAATGGCAATGGATTCCATAAAGAGAATAGTTAAGATGGCTAGAAGATACTGCAACATTAATATGATGGAATGATATAATTTATATCATTCCAATGTGTTGGAAGGTTCCAACAAATTAAGGTTGGGGCATGGTCTCCTAAGCAAAGGCAGTGGCCAATGAAGAATATTGGTTGGAAATGAAAAACAACTGAGTGGGGATTGGATAGAAAAGGTTCATATCATGGGATAATAATGCATGTATGAGTAGAATGATAGTGCAGAAGGCCCCAAGGATCTATAAGGATTCAAGAACGACTACATTGAGCACAAGAAGCTAAACACAGATATGAACTAGAGTGCATTATGGAAGTGATGCATGATGCATACAATGAAGCTAGAATGCATGTGCATGAGTAGGCATGATGAGATTAAATGCTTGGTGCATATTGATGTGCATTAGTGCATGTGGGAATTCCTAGACATGCATATATAGAATAAGAGTAGTTTGTTGATATATATGTCAAATAATGAAGTTATAAGAATTGAATATGACTAATGATGGATTATGTATCTAGGAAAGGTTCATGGAATGATTGAAAGTGATGGTGATACCACTGCATATGAAAACCATCCATATGAATAGAAATGAGGATGGAAAGAATGATGATCAAGAGGTTGGTCAAGGGAGCCTGTGAGCTTCTACAAAATACCAGTTGATTAAGTAACATAAAGTAATGTGATAACAACATACAGGTATGCATTTGGGTTTCTTATGATGTATAATTACTAAAGGGAATTGAGGTAATAATTCTCTTAGTTAAGCCAATATTTGTATTGATGAGTAAAGGAAAATGGACTTGAGTATACAAATGTTTTTTAATGATTGAATGCAATTATATGATATTTAATTGCATACTATGTTATGTTGGTTATGAGATCATAACCAAGTCAAGTCAAGAGACACACTCTTTTTATAGAAATGAATGCTAATGGATCTAGCCATGTGTGAGGCCATATTGTGGTTGGATATGGAAGGGATATAGCATCGTACAAGTGTGTAATGGTCTTCCTCCTATATAACCAATGTTTTGGTTGCAACTTTTTTGTCGACACTGAAAATAACTAAGGGATTGTTATCCTAGTGTTGTGTAAGGGTCAAAGAGGAAGGAATTCAAATGGTTGAACAAGTAAATGGGGAAGAGTTTGGATGATGTGTTGAGGCGTTGACTAGACATTCCAACTTACCATGGTGTAATACATGGCATAGATATGTGGTATTCTAGAGTCAATGCAAGGAAGCATTGTGTAGATGTGGCCATCAGTGTTGGCACATTGGTTTATTTATTGGTAAAGTTTGTTTGTGTTATGAAAATCTTGGTGTGCTAGATAATGCATATGTAATGAATGATAGTTCCATTCCATTTAATATGAGTAATAGTTGGAAGTGATCGAATTGTCGGTAAGATACAATTCTGAGATTATTTCATAATCTATCATAAATGTTGCAATGAAAGCATAATGTGCATAATTAGTCACAATTTGTTTGATTGAATGAAAGTTGAGGGAAAATTGTAGGAAGAGTGGTATTGAATATGGAAATGGTGTAATCCCATAAGGAAGACCAATGTCTATTGTTGTGAGAGTCAAACATTATTAGAGGGAATCTCATGATTGAGAAATTTGATTTCATGTATGAAACAAATTTGGAAATTAATAAGTGAAATTGGTATAATGATGTCTCATGATGATTGTATGTGTATGATACAACTGAGATGATGGCTATTGAAGCTAGAAATCTCAGGAAGAAGAATATTGTTAGGACACTGGAACCCTATGATTTACATAGGGTGCATACCACTAGAGGGTGTCTGGTGATGAGTTGGCGCTCTCTTTGCATGTAAAATTCTTGGCAAGATGGATCACCTGAGTGATTGTGTAGCAGTGAAGGGGATGCTTGAGATTGAAGGGTGAGTGTAGAAAGAAATATGCATCTCAAGAATGCATATGGAATGGTTGATAGAATCATGAGGGTGTGCCTCAAAGGACAATGAGTTGAATTCTTGCTCATGGAAACGTTGTGAAACAGAGCAATAACCATATAGATAAGTGTTGGTTTACGGTTACAAACTTACTCTTGAGTAAATGTTGCATTGTAGAGTTGAGGAATCTTGTGCAAAAGATAATTTCTATATGGTAATATCTATAACATGTATGTTTTCATGATGGTTGTATAGGAATAGATGAAGAACAAAGACATGAATCGGGTACTTGGAAAGAAGATCACTAAAAGGAAATGGAGTTCAAAGACAAGGGAATGGAACAAGTATAGTCCAAAGGACTTATTACATCTTGGAATAAGAAAAGTGGAGCTAAGGATGAAATGCGGGAGGCACATTTGCAATTATTTGAATGTTTGGAGATTCCATTATCATAGTTGGAGTTCTTGGAGCCACAGCTCAGAGACTTCCTGTCAAACCTTGTGTTGGAGCCCTAGAGGGAAGTGGTAGAGCCTAAGGGACTGTAGTGTAGAGAAGGGGGTACACTTCCTTAGGTTTTTCAGATTGAGGGGAATGAGAGACTATTGGTTGGAATTTCTACAGGAATCGACAAATTGTGAAAGTTGTTGCAGTTGGAAATTCCTAGAGTTGTATCTCCGAGACTTTCTAGCTAGTTTGTGTTGGGGCCATGGAGGGAAGTGGTACATCTCAAGGGACTGTAGAGTAGATAAGGGGGTAAAATTCCTTGGGTTGTGCTGATGGAGGGGAAATAGAGATTGTTGGTTGGAATTTTTGCAAGAGTTACTGAATTGTGAAACCATTATATATGATTTTGGGGTCGGACAGCCTATGTGTACCTGTTTTGGGGTTGGAGCGTCTATGTGGACATGTTTTGGGTTGTAGAGCCTATGTTATATTAGGTTAGAGAGATTATATGTTGGTTAAAGTTTGAATATCCTAGCATTATGATATGTATGTGCACGCATATGGTGTTGTGCATTGAGGATAGTGAAAAAATAAGGGGGGGGAATGTAACATCCCTAGTTTTAATCCCTGCAATTTAATGCATGTAAGAGGTTGGGTGAGGAAGTCACCTCTCCTATTTATTGAGAGAATGGGCCTAAGTACAATCAACCTTAGTAAATGGGAGAGTCAACATACATGGGAGAAAAGGAAATTCGAATGGGGAAAGAGGGCATTTTTTACTTGTTGATTTTGGAGAGCAAGAAGAGAGTTGGGTGTTGAGAAGAGCACCAACCATGTTGTTATTGAGGAAAACCATTATTGAGTTGTGTTTATGCTAAAACGGTGGCCTATGTGCCTATAAAAATAGGTAGTGTTCATGTGCTGCATTTTCTTGTTGAGGAAATGGCTCAAGAGCCTTGAGAAGGTTGATGTGAGCACTCTTAGAGAAGTTGAGAGTTCTTGGAGTCCCCAACTATGATATTCCTATATAATCGATTGCACTGGAACCCTAGAGGGAAGTGGGAAGGCCCAAGGGACTGCATGGAAGAGAAGGGGGATCCCATTCCTTGGGTTGTGTAGGTTGAGGGGAAGAGAATTGGTGGATTGGAACTATTGTTGGAGTAGAACCTAGGTTTTTGGGGTGTTGAATATGGAGAGTGGATAGACAAGAGGGCCAGACCTCCTTGTGGACTCATAGTCTCATCTTGGAGGTGGCTTGTTGTTGAGAGAAAATGAATACCAAGCCTATGGCTAAGAGGAACGCCCCCTGTATGCAACCAATTAGTTCAACAATTTAAAATATAAGTTTATGTTGTATTATATATATTTATTCTATTGTGTGTGTGTATGAATGTTATTTCATTTTATAATTAGATGCATTCATGGTTTTTATTATGTCATTAATTGTATGTGAATTTTATGGGCCTTCTTCCCTGTGTTTAATTTATTTACACTGGGGCATTTAATTTTGTATTCAGTAGGAAAGGGTATTTTACAATTGGTATCAAAGAAAGTTTTGGTTTTTCTAGTAATGGGTATGTTACAAGAGTGATCGGCTATCGATGATGAATGTAGCTCCTTTAAGACTTGTTTTTTAGGGTCGAATATTTTTCTAGAACAATTTTCGCTTTATGCCACAATGTATCTTGTTGTCATGTATAACTTTTAGATGGGTTAGGATCTACCTGAATTCGTTGTATGAGTTGCCTTAAAGTGTTGTTTGTTATCCATTCCTCCTGGACTTAGTAATGGTAAGGCAAAGAGTGACCCATCCTCCTAATTTTTTTTGGATAAATCATTAGCCACAACATTCTCCTTACTTTTATTATATATGATCTCATAATCACACCCCAACATCTTGGTGACCCATTTATGTTTCTCTGATGAAGACAGGCGTTGTTCAAGAGAGTAATTTGGACTATTATGGTCAATATTTATATGAAAAAACCTCCCTATGAGATATGGGTGCCAAGTATCCAATGCATGAAGGAAAACCACCATTTCCTTCTCATATGTTGGCTTTCCCAACTTGTGGTCACACATTTTCTTACTGGTGAATGCTAAGGGGCGTCCTTTTTGCATTAACATTGCTCTGAGACCTCTCCCTAAAGTATTCCATTCCAAGACAAAAGTATTATTAAATTTAGGTACTGCTAATACTGGAGTAGTGCACATGGCATCCTTTAAAGCAACAAAGACGTGTTTCTACCTCACTCCAAACAAAGGAATTATTTTTAAGGAGTGAAGTTAGGGGAGCTGCAATTTTCCATAATTTTTCACAAATTTCCTATAGCATATCGTAAGTCCTAAGAATCCCCTCAATATCTTTAGTGTTTTGGGATGGGGCCAATCTTGCATAGCTGTCAATTTTTTGGGATCAACTCATACCCCCTCCTAAATGACAATGTGACCCAAATATTCAACCTTAGGAGCCCCAAAAGAACATTTGGAGTGATTCACAAATAATTGTTTGTCTCTCAAGAGTTGCAAGGACTTATCAACATGCTCTATGTGTTATTTCCATGCTTTATTGTGGATCAAGATACCACTAAGGAAAACTAGCACAAAATTGCATAGGAAGGGTTTGAAAATATTGTTCATGAGACTTTGGAAAGTGGATGGAGCATTACAAAGGCCAAAAGGCATTACTAGAAACTCATAATGACCTTCATGTTTTCTAAAGGCTATCTTTGGAATGTTTTTCTCTTTCATCCTGATTTGGTGGTATCCTAAACATAAATCAATATTAGTGAAAAAAAAATCTCCATGAATTTCATCAAGGAGACCATCAATGACAAGGATGGGAAATTTGTCCTTGATTGTCAACTTATTGAGAGCCCGAAAATTAGGACACATGTTCCAAGTCCCTTCCTTCTTTAATACCATGACTACTGACAATGAGTAAGGGCTTGTATTGGGACCTATGACCCCTACCTGCAATATCTCATGGATGATCATTTATATTTCATTGTTTTGTGAAAAAGGGTGGTGATAAGGATGTACATTTAGTGGTTAACTTCCTGAAATCAAGGGAATGACATGGCCATGCTCTCCTTGATAAGGGGGTAAAGCATTTGGTGTCTTAAAGATATGATGATGTTTATCAAGGAATAGCTACAATTCTGGGTGGATTTCTTATGTTGGGTTATCCATAACCTGTATACCAATAAATTGGGAAATAATGCCATATTGTCCCTTCTCTAATAACTTCTATATACGATGAGAGATGACTATTTCAGGGGAGCCTACCCGAAGCCCTCGAAGGGTGTGTACATGAACCTCTTTAGTGAAACTCATATAGATTTCTTTGAAATTTATGATGACTAGTACCAACATGCATATCCATTTTTTCCCCAATACTATATCACACCCACCCATATCAATGAAAAATAGATGCGTTTTTAGTTGATAGTCTCCCATCTGGAGCCTAATATTTTCACATCTTCCCCCATATTTCATAATACCTCCATCAATGATCATGATTTGAAAGTTGTGCACTGGGTGTACAAAAAAATGGGCTTCTTTTACCACTCTATTGTTAATGAAATTGTGAGTACTTTCACTTTCAACTAGGACTATGACTTTCTAGTGCTTGATGTAACGTATGAGTTTCAAGGTTTGTGGAGTTGAAATTCCTGATAATGCATGTAAGGAGATAAGTGGTTCTTCATAAGAGAATGGAGGTTCGACATCCGCCTAATATTGAGTGTTGGTGTCTTCAACTTGTAACTATGGTTTCTCTTTGATACTTATGTCTTTAGTCATGGCCTAAGTGGTCATATCAATTTGGAATGGTTTATGTTCATTACACTGATGCCCTAGAGCATATTTTTCATCACAATTATAGTAGAGTCCTTGTTTTGGTGATCTTTCGATCCCCCATTTTCGTTGGAGATAATCTTTGTGCTTTCAAGGGATGATTAGGATTTGTGCTTCGAGAAGTACCCTTGGGAAGGTGAGTGTGGGTAATGAAGGTTGGTTTTTTTGTTTGTGAATTGATCAATGTCCTTGGTTCTAGGTCCCTTTGCATTGCTTCCAACCATGTAGTAGGACGTTCCATTCTAACTTGTGCTCAAATATCCTCCTTAAGGCCACTAATGAAACATTCTTTATAGAAAGAATTTGTTAAGTTCTATGTACAGATAACTAATTTCTCAAAGGTCGCCACAAAGTCTATGACTGAGCCTGTTTGGTGTAACTTGGTAAGCCACCCCAAATAGTGAGTATCTTTCTTGAAATGTGCATAGATAGCCTTAACAAAATAACTCCAAGCGATATAGCCTACATATGTTTTTTTATGCCATTCCCACCATTGACATCATTTTGGATCTAGATTCAAGACCCCCACCTTGAGTTTCATCTTGCCATCAGAAATATCTAGAGGGTGAAGTAATGTTTCATTTGGGTGGCCCATCCTGATGGATCAAAACCATGAAATGTTTTTAGGATGTTGCCATCCATTAATATTTTTTTGTGTGGACCCAAAAAGGGTTGTGAGTGGCTAAATAGTCCCGAGTTGGAAGATTTTTCCTTGTGTGGCACAATGTGTTGTGAAGTCCAATGCTCTTCTTTTAGTATGTCTCTAGCTATATGAAGCACCAACTTCACAATCACTCTTGCTTCCAAGTTTCCTAACTTCTCATCCAACTTTTTTTCCAACTTATTGTCCACTTGTCATCCAACCCATTTATGTTCTCCTCGAGTTTATTTATCTGAGCTTCCACAAATTCCAACCTTCCTGTAGCAAAGTGGGTGGTCATGTTGTCTAAGGAAGTATGAGGTAGTTTATAGGTATTATCGTTCATGGGTGAGCTTACTGGAAAACGTTACTAAGTCTTTAGGACAAGGGAGTGTCAAGTGTTATATCTCTCTGATATACATGTGAGGTCCAATAATAGTACTCATCCCAATATATTAGGGAGATAACTAAGGAGACTCAATCATGCCTTTATCCGTGCCACTCAACTACACAGGTACTAGAGAGTTGTCTCCTCGAGTGTTATTCTTAGTGTACTATAGCAACAAGACAAATTATTAGCTTATCTAAAGGTGGTTTTAGGTATACCAAGGGGTCTTCCTATATACCCAAGGGTACATGGAAGTGAGATTCCCTATACAGGTACTTCGTGATGCGGTACTACTCAAAGGGGTACCAATAGGGGTTACAAGGGTTTATAACAATGTGATTCCACTTGTATTTCATGTGTGTATTCTTCCCCTACTACAATTTTACCCATTGAACAATAGATCACTATGTTATTTAAAGATGTCAAAACACATCTCTAAAAAATTAAAAATTCATGAGTTTGTTAACCCCAAAAAAATCTCTTAAAATCACCAGAAAATAACTAATGTAAGGTAGGGCTTGAGGTCAAAGAGTTTCCAACAATTTGATTCCATTTGTATTTCGTACATGTATTCTTTCCCTGCTACAATTTTAGACATTGTATAATAGATCATTGTGTTATTTAAAGATATCAAAACACATCTCTAAAAAAAAAAAAAAATCATGAGCTTGTTAACCCCCAAAAAAAAGCTCTTAAAATCACGAGAAAATAACTTATACAAGGTAGGGCTTAAAGCATAAAATCTAAAATGATCGCAAGTTTAGTTATACTAGGTTGCAGAAATAGTATTGCATTCACAATTGAATCTTTCAACTTCTTTATATTTTGTATTCATTTGTGAATATATTCATTCCTTAAATTTTAGAATCCAACTTTTATTCAAATAGTATTTTTCCACTAAGCATTGCAACAAGAGATGTGATTTTGAATTAGTAAGTATTAATTAAGTTAAGACACCACATCAAGATATTTATTTTTGGTTTAATTTTTGTGAAGTTAATGTACTTGTGAATTTCAAGCTAATACTTGGGTTGTATAAGGTTAAATATAATAGACATGGGACTAGACCTTCATTTCAAATCACTTTTAGGTTTTTTTTGTTTTTTGGTTTAAATTGTCTTTTCATGCATGCTCTGCAGCATGGACTCACTCCAGTAAGGCTAGTTTGGTACCGAACCATTAAAGTCATGCCTTGGCTAGGTCGATTTGGTACCAAACCCATCGAATTATGCCTTGACTAAGTCGGCTCAATACCAAAGTGGCCCTCCAAACCAATCAAACCCATTGAAATATGCCTTGACTAAGTCGGCTCAGTACCAAAGTGGCCCTCCAAACCAATCTAGTGGCCAAGTCAATATGTTCAATGATTAACTAGTCCAAGTTCGCTCACTCCCAGTTAACTAGGACCAATTTTTAAAACACTACTTGGTACTTGATGATAGCATAAAAAAATATATATAACTGTTTTTTTCCAAAAAGAAAATTTCTCCATTATATTAGTAATATAACTATTACATCTCAAGGATTACAAAAACTGTCCAAGTGTGACTATAGAACCGAGTCACTAAAAAAAAAATTAAGTGTAGCCAAAATCTTATATCACTAGAACATAGCTTCAAACAAGACAGGGTAGCAATAAAACTACCAAATCACTAACAAAAGGCAAGACTAGAAAAGGGAGATGTGTTCTCTATGGCCCTCATTGCCATTTTCCCGGTTGAAAAAGGTGATCCTGCCTTCAGGTTTCGTAAGAGATTTCTTTGATAGAATGTCATCCTCTTTGTTGTGTGCCCTGTAGATATGATGGAAGCTTATATCCTGAAAAAAAATTATTAGGCCCTGAACTTTTCCCTTCCAACCCTCTATGGCGCAAGCTTGTAATCTGCCTCTTTTATTTAGCCAGTCTATGACCACCTTTGAATCGCCAAGGATCTGCAATTTTGTATATGAAAGGTGTTGAGCTATAGTCAGCGATGCCCATACACCCAAAAGCTCAACTTTTGTGTTTGTACCTTGTCCACAATTCATTATCCATCTGGTAACATTGGAACCATGGGATTTTAGATATCCTCCTGTGCCACAAAGATTCCCATCTACACTGGCAACCCCATCAAAACATGTTATGGTGAATCCTTCTCGGTGTGTAAAGTCACATGGGCATGTTTGAAGAGGCTTTTGAAATCCCAACTTCCATTGGAGAGTGCCCATTATTTCAATGAAAACCCGACTGACAGAAGGAGGAGTGTCCTCAAATAGAGAAGAGTTTCTCTCCAACCATAAAAACCAACAGGTGAGAGCCGGTAGGAAGGGGATATTTGATTTGTCTGTTGTCCATAGATTATAACAATCCATCAGTGAAGAGCCCTTCCAAATATCCTTAAGTTGTAGGAGTGATTTTAATCTCTTCCAAATAGAAATGGTGAAGCAGCATGAGATAAATAGATGGTTTATATCTTCAGAAGAACAATTGCAAAGTGTGCAACGACTTGGACCCTCCCATCCTTTCCTCTGTAGATTCTCCCATGTGTGTATCTTCCCCTCAATTGCCAGCCATGTAAATAATTTAATTTTTAGTTGAATTGCCGATTTCCAAAAGCCATGCCTCCATCCTTTTATGGCATTGTTGTCCTGTGTGGTAAGAAAAGCCAGATAAACATTTTTTGTTGTTAATATACTGGAGTGGTCTCCTCCCGTCCACATCAAATTGTCGTTGTCGTCACCAATGGAGACACCAGAGCTAATAAGTCCCTTTATGTAGCGATCCCACTCCATCACTAGTGGGCCTGAGAGGTCCAGGTCTATAAAATTGTACCAGGTGGGTGAGTGTTTGGATCGTTCCTCCCTTTTCCAAGCCTGTGAGAGAACGGTGATCTTCTTTTGTTTTAAGATTGTAATCAGTTCAGGTGAGAGGAAAGAGTTGTCCTCCAGCCCCATAATTTTATCAATGCCGACCACCACTAGATGGCCCGACCCCGGAAGCCAGCTAAGTCAATGAATAATCAAGTGAATTAATTTTAATAAACCACCCCATATCTTGGAAACTGACGTCGTGGAGAAGGATGGAGATCTGAGACAATTAATGATCGTGGAGGATGAGAGGTACTTATCCTTAATTACGTCATAAATCACTCTCAAAAGTCTTCAAATAACCCATATTTGAAAAATTCTTGTCCTATTTTCTATTAACATATAAAGAAAACATAGTTATATAATATAATTTTATGAAATATTTCTCTTTTTATAATATAATTTTATAAATCACTTGAGGAATGAATGAATGGATTTATACTATTTTTAATAACTAAAGATAAAATAATTAAAGATAATATAAAAAAAAACATAATTCCATAACCCTTAATAATCACTTCACAATAAAATACATTGATTTATTTCATTTTAATACAATCAATTTACAATAAATATTTATTTCATTTTAATAGAAGATAACATTTGGAGAAGCTATAATTATTCCACTTTACTTGCGAACTAAAAAACAATGCAGATTCCAAAACTCGATATATGACATTTATTGGAAATATGTGCCCTTGAATGAGACATGCACCAAAAATTGAAGCTGCCACGCACAATGGAAGCTGATTGACATTTATTGGGAATGTGACCTTCATTAGGTATTTAGTAAAATTGAAATTGCCACCTACATTGGAGGTTGATTGAACTCGAAGGATGGAGAAGACACATGCCCAGTTAGCAACATTTCACATGCAGTTAAGCATTGCATTTGACTAATCGATTCAAAAATATGAATGAGATGTCATAGTTCATGATTTCAACCTGTGTTTTTTAGGAGAATGAATTTGACCATGATTTCAACCTTTTTTTAGGAGAATGAATTTGACCATGACTTCAACTTGTTTTTTTCAGGAGAATGAATCTGACCATGATTTCAACTTGTTATTTTAAGTGAAGGAATCTGACCATGATTTAAAAAAGGATTTTGACATTTGACTGATCGATTCAAAAATATGAATGAGATGTCATAGTTCATGATTTCAACTTTTTTAGGAGAAGGAATTTGACCATGATTTCAACTTGTTAGTTTAAGTGAAGGAATTTGACCATGATTTCAACTTGTTATTTTAAGTGAAGGAATTTGACCATGATTTAAAGAAGAATTTTGATTTTGTGGAATTCGACTAAGTGTTATATTTGAAGATGGAACTTGAGAATCAAATTATTTATAAAATTTCATTTTTATAGTTTAATAATAATAAAAAAAATATGATTAATACAGAAAACAGTATATATATGAAATCAAAATAGTAGTATTGATAAATAATGATGGTTGCTAAATTTCAACTCTTATTATTAATTTATCAACAATATTTTACATATCATAATTAAACAATGCATTTGACTATTATTAATGATGAAAAATATGAAATGGGATGTCCTAGTTCATGGTTTCAACTTACTATATTTAAAGATGGAATTTGATAGCATGGTTTCAATTTTGCTATATTCAAAGATAGAATTAACGCAGAAACATAGTTTCAATTTTTTATATTTAAAGATGAAATTTGACTATCAAATTATTTCAGAAATTTTATTTTTTACTATCAAATATAAGGAAAAGATCTTATTATATAATCATGAAATCAAAAATATTAAATTGATAAATAATTATGCTTTTCAAATTCTAACCTTGATTGTTAATTCATCAACAACATCTCACGTGTCAAAATGAAGCATTGTTGATTATTATGAATGATTAAGAAATATGAATGGGATGTTGTAGTTCATGGTTTCAAGTTGCTTAAATATGAATAACTTTTGGAGTGTCAAAATTAAGCATTGCCTTTGACTATTATGAATGATTGAAAAATATGATAAGTTGTACTAGTTCATGATTTCAACTTGCTATTTTTAGATACAGACTTTGATAATGTGGTTTCAGTTAACTATATTTAAAAATGGAATTTGATCAAGACTTTGATAATGTGGTTTCAGTTGGCTATATTTAAAAATGGAATTTGATAAAATATAAAAGCATGGTTTCAATTTGATTATTATGAATAATTGAAAAATATGATGAGGATGTTGTATTTCCAAGTTATTATATTTAAATATGGAATTTAATATCATAGTTTCAATTCAATATATTCAAAGATGGAATTTGATCATATATATATATAATTTCAATTTATTATATTTAAAGATGTAATATATTTATTAATGTAATTTGATTAAAAAATATGAATAGAATGTAATATTTTTGATAATATGATTTTAATTTGCTATATTGAAAAATAAAATTTAATAAAAATAAATATATGATTTAAAGATGGATCATATTTAAAGATGAAATTTCACTTTCTAATTTTTTTTATTAAATATACAAAATAATCCAAATCGGCAAATTAGTAGAGAATGATAGTTGTCAAATTCCAACCTTAATTGTTAATCTACCAATCATTATTGGTTTATTACTAAGTTAGCCCAATTATAACAAACTATGCTTAAAAGAAATGATACATTGAAAAAAATTATCAAATAATTAGGTTAATCAACCTAAATATTTAATATAGTTAAGTTAGCCAACCTAAAGAAGATACAATGTAATGTAACTAACTTTCAAAGGTTTGAAAGAAATCTGTTGTAGAAGTATTGAATGGAAAAGAGAGAAGCAAGTTGTTGACATATTGAATGGAAAAGAGAGTACAATGTCACTTCATTTTCAAAACTTGTATATCCTTTTGGAAAAGGAAAATGACTGTTCATTTCAAAACTTTACATATGAGCTTTATTGGAAAAGTGTGACATTGAATGAGAAATTGGTTCTTGAGCTATGGAATGAAAAAAAAGGAATCCAACATTAATGTAATTTTCAAAACCTAGATATCACTTCTAAAAAAGAAAAGAATCTCAATGTAGATTCCAAAACTCTATATGACATTTTTTGGAAATATGTGACCTTGAATAAGACATTGAGCAAAATTGAGACTGTCACGCACTATGAAAGGTGATTGAGATTTATTGGAAAATGTGACCTTCATGAGGTATTTGAAACTGCCACAGACATTGGAGGTTGATTGGATTTGCATGATAGGGAAGACAAATTCTCAATTAAGCATTGCATTTTTCTATGTTTATTTGACTGTTATTCATGATTGAAAATATGAACGGGTTGTAGTTTATGATTTCAACTTGCTATATTTAGAGATGGAATTCCATAGTATGGTTTAGACGATCAAATTATTTACAAATTCCACTTTCTGTAGTCAAATATAAGAAACAAATCTGACTAATACAGAAAACGACATATGATCATGAAATCAAAACCACACATTGACCAATAATGATGATTTCTAAATTCCAACCTTGATTGGTAATTTATCAACAACAAGTTTTCACATGCCAAAATTAAGCAATGCATTTGACCATTATTAATGATTGAAAAATATGAATGAAATGTAGTAGTTCATGGTTTCAACTTACAATATTCAAAGATGGAATTTGACTAAAGACAGAAAAATGGTCTCAATTTCTTATATTCAAAGATGGAATTTGAATATCAAATTATCTAAGAAATTTTAATTTTTATTATGAAAAAATATGATTAAATGCAAAAAAGAATACATAATCATGAAATCAAAAACATCAAAAGACGGTAATTTTGCAACTCATCAGGGACCTCTTGTGATTAGCTTAGATCCAACCTTACAGTCTCATTGATTCATCTTGCGACCTCTTTGTTGGCTTAGTTCCATTCATACCTTTGACGATTCAACCTTACAACCTCAAAAGAGATTTTATCATAGCTAGGGAAAGCGAGGTATCTCCTCTAAGGGTACTTGGGTCTCTCTACTCATAATTTTTTTGTTTTTTTAATAATTCAGACTTGAGGAATTGGTAACTAAATTGAATCATGCTTGTGAGACATGGATTTGAATCCATTAGGCTGCCACTATAAACCCCATATTTTCACACAAATCCCGCAATTAGGCACCTAGGTCGGGAAGGATTTGAACTGAGGTGGGTGACATTAACATTATTAATCCCAACCACTATGTCTACCCCTAACAAATGGTAGTATATCTAAGTATTATATGGATGCATATAGATATATTATATCTTTGTATTGGATATCGGGTGTAAGTCTTGATTGGAGCTACCTTGTATAGGATCTTTCAAGACATGGATCACTCTTGGAGACTTATCAAAACTCCCCTTTTCATCCCAAGCAAATACATCATGCAATTATCAATTTTAGGTGAGCTTTTTCCATACTTCTCTTTGTGTTTCTAGCATTGATATTTATAACTCATAAAAGGGATTGTCAATTAATTAACCATAGTGAGTTGGTTCACTTTTGAGGTTTGATTAGTTGGTAAAACATAATCTAAAACCCAAGTGAAGTACCCTAATAATACAGAACGATAGGTTAACATAATCAATATCTTAATATCCTAATTAACCTAGTGGCATCCCCCCTCCTTTTCACCCTCTTGTCTTAGGGTTTCTCCACTTAGCCCTAAATCTACTAGTAGCTCCTCTCTTGATCCAGATTATTTTCGGCACGAAATGAGAGCGGAGATATAATAAAGAAATGCACAGAGATATCATGGATATCCAATAATATAAAAGAAATGTATCAGAGATGCAACCATAAACATAGAGATATAGTAATACACGATTTCTATTGATGAAAGAAATGTACAGAGACTGTAAAAATACAGAGTGAAAGACTCACTAGAATGGTGGCATCTTATCTCTGAGAAGAGATGTGACGGCTACTCGCATTCACAAGAAGATGATTACAATGAGGCTTTGAAGGCCTTTTTACAATAAACAGGAATGCCAAAAACCTAGACATCCAAAAACCTAACCCTAGGAGATGAAGCACCAAAAGTCATGTGGACCCTGTTTGGGTAAGTTAGTACATCAACTTCCCGGGGTCGTAACTTTTGCATACGATCTTCGTTTTAGGCGCATGATATCCCGTTGGAAAGGTATCGTCGAGGAGATTCATTTTGGAGGAAATATTGAAGGGACTTTCATATTTCTCCCCATTTTCCCAAAAACGTCATTTAGGGCCTCAAAATGGCCCCAGAAGTTAAAAACTGCTAAAAATAGTAAATTACCAAAATTGCCAGAAAACTGTTTTGAGCCAATTGGAAAAAGGTGAGTGGCCACCGATATCCACCTGGATCATCCTTCTTCTTTAGGCATTTTTAGTAGTGCATGTGTTTGGGTGGTCTTCCATCCGCATCCTCATCTTATGTGTGGTAGCACGGATCCATTCATTTGCTACAAGTTTTTATTATTAGAGAAAAAAATGTGGTTTTATTTAAAAAATGATATTAGCATGTAAAATGATAAGACAAATATTTTTGCTTATTCCACAAGTAGATAACTAAGTTATTTAAAACATTAGCTCAAGGACTATGTTTAAGTACAGTAGAGGCATACGCTTAAGCATGTCCAGCAAAGTCCTAGGAAAGTCTTTCAATAGTTCATATTTGAAGAAGTGTTGCCCTAATTCTTATTGACTTATCTCAATTGGTACCAATATTTTAAAACTTGGATTCCGAATTGGAATCACTCAAGGGTCAATTCGGACTTAGACTTAGAGTCAGAAGCTCTCAATGGTCAAATCATACTTGGATTCATAATGACTCAGAACTATGTGATTTCAAGGACTCAATTTACTAAAAAATACTTAAAATATTTAAATTTTAATGAATATATATATTAAAGATTCCAACTCATTTGAGACAAAATATGCAAGGCTTGCTCATGTGTATACCATGTAAGGATGAATATATCAAAATAGCATCCAATACAATACATAGAAGTAGTGGTAACATCCTTACCTGAGTCATCTCCACCTGTGATGGAGGATTTGGATGTGCTTCCGGGATATCATGAATCGGAAGGAGAAGAGACTACCCTGTCGGATGTTTTGGACTCTTACTTACCATTCATCCGGGACAAAGACTCGTCCATTAATCTGCCTATTTATTTGGGGAAGTCTGCAGTTACATTGCCACAGTAGGAGGGGGGGTTAACTCATCCTTTTCACTTACTGGCCGAGAGGGAAAGAATTATGCCTAGTCTCGTGGCCTTGGCTCTGAAATTTGCCTATAAAAACTAGAAGTGCGAGGAAGAAAATTATTTATATTCCAACCACTGACACACAAACTACTTCTACTTCTGAAGGGGGGGCACTTAGAGCAGTTAAAGCCCTTGCTAGGGTTGTTTAATGATTTGTCTTTCACTAAATCTTTAGGGGACTGGAGGCACCCAGAAATTGGCCTCCGTCAGAAGAGTTTTGGATAAAACTCGTCCGGATTTAGTTTGTTTACAAGAAACTTTGGTTCATTCTGAGAAGGCTAGAAGGTTTTTGAGTTTGATTCATCCTTATTGGTATTGTTGTGCAGTCAGCTCTGTCAGAAATTCGGGTGGCGTGTTAGTTGCTTCGGATCCGTGTGTATATGAATTAAATGCCTCTCTAACCTGTGGTGGAATACTTCTGACAGGTCACATTATAGTAAGCAAAAGGATATTATCGATTTTAAACATTTATGGACCCTATACAGAGCAAAGGTTGTTTTGGACTAATTTATCTACTTTCAGAATTTTATCAAAGAAAAATCTCATTATAGTTGGTGACCTCAATGTGACACTATCTACGGAAGAAGTTTGGGGAGGTTCTAATTTTTCGGCACACACAGCGGGTTTTTATAAGTCCCTCTTTCAGGTGAATCATCTCATTGATCTAGCCCCGGACAAATTGGTACCTACTTGGAGAAATGGGCGATCAGGGGCAACACTGATATCCAAGAGACTAGATAGATTTCTTATAGCAGAGGATTTATTGACAGGGATTGGTCTATACAGAACTTGGGTTGAGTACCCGTACATATCGGACCATGCTCCGATAGTCCTTCAGTTAGAGATGCCTCCTTTATATAAATCTTTCCCTTTTAAACTCAATCCTTATTGGCTCCAGTTCCAGGATTTCGACTTATTGGTCCAGGATCTGTGGACAAAACCTCAATATTATGATGAATTAGACTGTCAAAAAAGACTTCTATGGAAACTTAAATATTTAAAGGAGCGGACCAAACAGTGGCAAAAAAAAAGACTGGATCAATCAAATACTCGTCTTAAAGAATTGGAACAGGATATTACAATTCTATTAACTGAAGCGACTACAGATCTGCTTACAAAGGAAAAGGAAATTGAATTAAAGGAAAAGGAAGGGATGAGAAATAATCTTTTAAAAGAAAAAGAGGAGATATGGCGTCAAAGAAGTCATGCCATTTGGATCAAAAGCGGGGATCAGAAAACGAAATTTTTTCACAATTTCGCAAATTACAGGAGAAATAGAAAAATTATTTGGGAGATCACAGATGAGACGGGTATGTTACAGACGGGTCAGAAAAATATAATGGAGGCAGCAAAGAATTATTTCAAAAATTTCTTCAATGAATCAAATGAAAATTCCATTACAAACCAAGTAAAGGTGGCTGAGTATTTCCCAAAAATGGTGACAGAAACAAAAGCTGAGAATTTATACAAGCTGGTAGGCCTGGAAGAATTAAGGAAGGTTTTAAAGAGTTTCAAGGTTGATAAGATCCCATGCCCTGATGGCTGGACAGTGGAATTTTTTGTCCACTTCTTTGATCTGGTAGGTGAAGATTTATTGAACATGGTTGAAGAGACGAGGCTTAAAGGTAAGATCTGTGGGGGTCTGAATTCGACTTTTATTGCATTAATTCCCAAAGTTAATAAACCTCTTGGATTTGGGGATTATAGGCCGATTTCATTATGTAACCTCTTCTATAAAATAATTTCTAAGATCATAACAAACAGGATAAAACCTTGTTTATCCAATTTGATTTCAGAGGAGCAACTGGGTTTTTTAAAGGGATGTCATATTCAGGATGCCATAGGGACTGTTCAGGAATGTTTACATAGTATAAGGAAAAAGAAATTAAAGGATTTAGTATTAAAAATGGATCTACAAAAAGCCTATGATTGCGTCAACTGGGACTTATTGAGGATGATTCTTATTCAAGTGGGTTTGGGCACAAAAATGACAAACTAGATCATGAGTTGCGTCGACACTACCACCTTTGCTATATTAGTAAACAGAGAGGCTTTGGAGTTATTTAAAGGAGGTAGAGGCCTAAGACAAGGTTGCCCCTTGTCTCTTTATATTGGTTATAGAGGCATTAAGCATTTTACTGAAAGAAATCCATCGAGAGGGGAAGCTGTTTGGTATACAGGTCTTGAGAACTATTAAAAAATTTCTTATATTATTTGTGGATGATGTTATCATAATGTCAAAGGCTACATACTAGGAATGGTGGGAGATTGACAAGGTTTTAAAACTGTTATGTTTGGCATCAGGATTGAAGATCAATACTGTAAAATAAACTTTTCACCATGAAGGATTATCGGATCTGGAGTTAGATCCTTTTAAATCCCTTTATCCTTATATTTTCTCAGAATTGGCAATTGGCTTCAAATATCTTGGGCTGTTCATCAAGACTGGTACTCACCGTTTAGAGGACTGGCTTTGTCTTATTCGGAAGATGGAAAAAAAAAGATAGATAATTGGTGTTATCGCTAGCTATCACTAGAGGGTAGACTTATTCTTTTAAAATATGTCTTAGAGAGTCAGTCGGTCTACTGGTTATCATTAGCAATTATTCCAAATTCTATTTTGAATACTCTGAGAAATATTATGATGAACTTTCTATGGAATGGGAATCGGGAAACAAATCCCATTCATCTCTGCAAGTGGGAACGGATATCAGTACCAAAGGGCAATAGGGGATGGGGTCTGAGAATTTTTTTGGATTTTAAACAAGCGATGGCTACAAATTCCCTTTGGAGAGTTTTAACTAGTCCTAGCATCTGGCACAGAGTTATAAAAGACAAGTATTTATCTCATCTGTCAGTTATAAACTGGCTCAGATCTTTTTCCTTTCAGGCTCGGTCATCCTCATGCATTTGGGGAGGCCTTTTAAAATCTATCAATCTTATCCTTCAGTGGTTGTCTTGGAATTCTGGAAAGGGCCAACTTATAGAATTAGGGAGAGATAAGATTATTGATATAGGGGAGAAATCTTTTTTGTTTGATATTTTAATTTCATATCTTCATGAAAGACATATTGATTCTTTAGCACAGGCCCAGCGAACAGATGACAGATCTTATTCTTCTTTTTCGTGGGTAAAGAGTTATGAAATTGGACTAACTGGTACTTCAGCAACAAAATGGGACAGATTCAGATTGGACTTAATTGATGCGGGGACCTTTCTACAAGACATAGAGG
>ML788026.1:505578-516823 GCA_009831015.1 Picea engelmannii | reverse complement strand
AAGATAAATTTGATTAATATAGAAAACAACATATGATTATGAAATTAAAACCATAGTATTGACAAATAATGATAATTGTCAAATTCCAACTCTGATTTCTAATTTATCAAAAACATTTCACGTGTCAAAATTAAGCAATGTATTTGACTATTATTAAAGTTGAAAAATATGAATGAGATGTAGTATTTCATAATTTCAACTTACTATATTCAAAAGATGGAATTTGATAGCATGTTTTCAATTTTGCTATATATTCAAAGATAGAAACATGTTTCAATTTCTTATATTCAAAGTCAAAATTTGAAATTTGACTATCAAATTATCTAAAAAAAAAATATTTTTTATTATCAAATATATATAAAAAAATAATTAATTAAATACAGGAAAAAATATATAATCATGAAATAAAAAATATTAAATTGATAAATAATTATGCTTGCCAAATTCTAAACTTGATTGCTAATTCATTGACAACATCTCACATGTCAAAATAAAGCATTGTTTTAACTATGATGAATGATCAGAAAATATGAATGGGATGTTGTAGTTCATGGTTTCAACTTGCTTTATTAACAACATTTGGAGTCTCAAAATTAAGCATTGTTTTTTACTATTATGAATGATTGAAAAATATGATAAGAAGTCTTAGTTCATGGTTTCAACTTGTTATTTTTAGAGATGAAATTTGATAATGTAGTTTTAATGGATATACTCAAAAATGAAACTTGATGAAAGATAGAAATAGGGATTCAATTTGATTATTATGAAGGATTAAAAAATATGATGAAGATGTTATAGTTCCAAATTATTATATTTAAATATGGAATTTAATAGCATAGTTTCAATTTCAAAGATAGATATATAATTTCAATTTATTATATTTAAAGATGGAATATATTTATTAATGTAATTTGATTGAAAAATATGAACAAAATGTAATATTTTTTATAATATGATTTTAATTTGTTATATTGAAAAATGGATTTTAACTTAAAAATAAGTATATGATTTAAACATGGAATATATTTAAAGATGAAATTTCACTTTCTAATTTTTTTTATTAAATATGAAAAATTATCAAATTAACACATAATAATGATGGTCAAATTCCAACCTTATTAATATATCAATAATTGTTAATTTATAACTAGATCAGTTAAATTATAATCAACTATGTTTAAAAAAAATGATACATTGAAAAAAATTCATAATTAAGTGAATCAATCTAAATGTCAAATACTTGTTAATCTATCAATCATTATTGATTTATAACTAGATCAGTTAAATTATAATCAACTATATTTAAAAGAAATAATAAGAAATTATACATTTAAAAAAAATAATAATCATAATTAAATCAATCAATCTAAATGTCAAATAATTAAGTTAGTCACTCCAAATATTTAATATAATTAGATTAGTCAATCTGAAAAAGATACAATGTAATGTAACTTTTAAAAGTTTGAAAGCAATCGGTCGGTTATTAAGATATAGAAAGAAATAAATTCTTGAAATATGGAATGGAAAATAAAATACAGAGTAGCTTCATTTTCAAAACTTATATATCTCTTTGGAATCCAAAGAAACTGACTGTTCATTCCAAAACTTTACATATGAGCTTTAGTGTCAAAGTGTCACATTGAATGAGAAATTGGTTCTTGAGCTATAGAATGGAAATGGAAAAATAAGTTCTAGATAAAGAACTATTCCAAAACTCTATATACGACATTTATGGGAAATATGTGACCTTGAATGAGACATTCTGCCAAATTGAAACTGCCACGCACAGTGGAAGGAGAATGACATTTATTGGAAAATGTGACTTTCATGAGGTATTTAGCAAAATTGAAACTGCCACTGACTTTGGAGGTTGATTGGATTTGCAGGGCAGAGAAAACAAATGCCCAATTAGCAACATTTCACATGCAATTAAGCATGGCATTTTATCATGTTTAATTTGATTGTTACTCTTGATTGAAATATGAATATGAATAGGATATTGCAGTTTATGATTTCAACTTTCTATATTGCTAAATGGAATTAGATAATATGATTTTAATTTATTATTTAAAGATGGATATCACTGTTTCAATTTGTTTATTTAAAGATGAAACTTGATTAAAAATGGAAGTATAGTTTTAATTTGTTATATTCAAAGATGGAATAAAACCATGTTTTCAATTTGTTATATTTAAAGATGGAATAGAACAGATGAAAATGAACGATCAAATTATTTATAAAATTTTCTTTTTTTAGTTAAATATAAAAAAGAAATATCTGATAAATACAGTAAACTATATATTATTATCAAATCAAAACCATACATTGATTAATAATGATAGTTGCTAAATTCCAATCCTGATTGGTAATTTATCAACAACAAATTTTCACATACCAAAATTAAGCCAAAACCATACATTGACCAATAATGATGGTTGCCAAATTCCAACCTTGATTGGTAATTTATCTAACAACAAATTTTTCACACGTCAAAATTAAGCAAATTTTCACATACCATAATTAAGTCAAAACCATACATTGACCGATAATGATGGTTGCCAAATTCCAACCCTGATTGGTAATTTATCTAACAACAAATTTTCACATGTCAAAATTAAGCATTGCATCTGCCTATTATTAATGATTGAAAAATATGAATAAAATGTAATAGTTCATGGTTTCAACTTGCTATATTCAAAGATGGAATTTGATAACATGGTTTCAATTTTGCTATATTCAAAGATGGAATTTGACTTTAAAATGGTCTTAGTTTTTTATATTCAAAGATGAAATTTGATTATCAAATTATTTAAAAAAATTTACTTTTTATTATCAAAAAAATCTGATTAAATACAAAAAAGAATATATAATTATAAAATAAAAATAAAAACAAATTAATAAATAATGATGATTGCAAAATTCTAAGTCTGATTACTAATTTATCAACAACATTTCAAGTGTCAAAATAAACCATTGCTTACTTTGATTATTATAAATATTGAAAAAATATAAATCTATGTCAAAATCAACCATTACTTTGACTATTATAAATGATTTGAAAAATATGAATCTGATTTCAGGGTCAAAATAAACCATTGTTTGCTTTGACTATTATAAATGATTTGAAAAAAAATGAATCTGATAATGTTGTAGTTTATAGTTTCAACTTTATTTATAACATTTGGAGTGTCAAAATGAAGTTTTGTTTTAAAACAAACATTTATAATATTTGGAGTGTCAAAATGAAGTTTTGTATTTTATTATTATAAGAAAACAAATATTAATAACATATTGGAAAAATATGAATCTAATTTATTAACAACATTTCAGGGGTCAAAATAAACCATATTATAAATGATTTGAAAAATATAAATAAGATGTTGTATTTCATAGTTTCAACTTTATCAATATTTGGAGTGTCAAAATGAAGCTTTGTTTTTTACTATTATAAAGGATGGAAAAATATGATAAAATGTAGTAGTTTGTGGTTTTAATTGGCTATATATATTGAAATGGAATTTGATAATATGGTTTGAAATTATTATATTTAAAGATAGAATTTGATGAAAGATAGAAGTATGGTTTCAATTTGATTTGATTAAGATATTATAATTCATGGTTTTATATTTTTATATTTAAAAATAGAATTCGATAAAAGTTAAGTATATAATTTCAATTTATTATATTTAAAAATAAAATTATATTTATTAATATAATTTTTTATTTTTATTTTTTAATAAAATTTGATTGAAAATATAAACAATAATTTAATATAATTTTAATTTCCTATATTGAAAATGAAATTTAAAAGGAAAAGTACAGTTTACAGATGAAATTTCACTTTCTAATTAAATACAGAAAAGAATCAATCAAAACCATCGTGCCAAATTCAAACCCTGGTTGTTAATCTATCAACCATTGGGGTCACTCGGATTATAATTAACTGTCCTTTAAAAAATTATACATTGAACCAAAAAAATGTCAAATAGTTATGGTTAGTCAAACGATATTTAACTGTGCTTATCAGAAATTTCATTGAACAAAGAAAATGTCAGTTGGAAACGGGAAAATCAATATGTATGAGGTATAGAGTGGGCGGGAGTAATCTTTTAGCATGAGTTAATTTTTTCACAAGTTTTTTTTGTCATGAATTTTGGATTGATCTAAAAGTTTAATGGATTTTTTAAGTATTTGGGTTGGTTTAAAATGGAGTAAAACCCCAAGGTAAAGAATTGAAATACATGGAATTTTCATCTATGTCAAATTCAAACTATTTTGAAAATCTAAAAAATCTCTGACCGGATTCAAGCCCATCTTTTACCTGAAAACCTAAAAAGAGGAAAGATTGCTCCCATCTTTTACCTGAAAAAAGGGAAGATTGCTCCCTAAGTAACTTACTCCCTGAGGAATTTATATATATGTACGTGACTTTCATGATGTATACTCGTTAAAATCTAGCCCGAGCACAGTTTGGATAGCTTAGATAAAAGTCTTCCGGGTCTGGATCGTCATAATGTATACGTTACCATGTCGGTTCTGGTTATAAAATATTAATATATATGTATGTGCGTGACGCAGTCATGGAGATCCACTCCATGACTGTACGAGAGTATCGGATTCTTTACTTTTTACTGGACAGACACACCAAACTATTTAAAGTTTTTATGAGAAAACTGAAACAGAGGACAGCACGCAGAAAGCTTTGCAAATTATAGCACGAAAATGGCTGCAAACAGTGGCAGA
Organism: Picea engelmannii; assembly: GCA_009831015.1. NCBI lineage: Eukaryota > Viridiplantae > Streptophyta > Pinopsida > Pinales > Pinaceae > Picea > Picea engelmannii. Next base: position 512,080 of record ML788026.1, on the reverse strand, counting down.
AATGGATTCTTGCAGTTGCAACCAGAACACACAAACATAGAAAGTTTCTAAGAATGAAAGAATATAGAATTCGATTGCTGTGGAAGAATTCTGTACAATAATTAATTGAATCAATTTCCCTCTCAAATCAAATCCAAAACCTTAAAAAAAATGAACAGTCTACAAAATCTCTTTAACCACAGCCTGTCTCTCGGCTCCCAGGGGTTGGGTTCTCATAAAACACAGATATAGAAACCACCCAATTGAATCCGAAACTCCAGAAACAAACAGTCCCCGTTATGCGTCGTCCGATGTAACAACCAACGAAGCGCTCCTGGACATGGCCACATTAGTGCAGATAGCCACGGCTCTCTCCAGATTGGTAACAACGTCGCTCATGGAGGGCCGGTCTTTCCCTTCTAAGTTAACGCAGAGGACTGCAGTGTAGGCCACGAGTTCGACGGCCTCAATTTCGTGGGACTCCGGTGGCCGGACTCTGGAGTCCAGAACGAACTGCAGTTCATCGGAGAGAATTCTGGGCACCGCGTAGTCAACAACGCTAATTGGACCGGCGTCTTGCTTGAATATCGCCCGTTGCCCGGTAAGGATCTCGAGCAACACCACGCCGAAACCGTAGACGTCGCTCTTGGTGGTGAGGTGGTGAAGTCTGTAGTATTCGGGATCCATGTAGCCCACGGTCCCTGCGGCCATGGTGGAGAGGTGCCCGTCCTGGACATCGGGGCCTAAGAGCGAGAGCCCGAAGTCTGAGACCCGGGCGGTCCAGGTGCCATCCAGGAGTATGTTGGAGGATTTTATGTCGCGGTGGATTATGGGCGGAACAGCGTATGTGTGGAGATACTCGATCCCCCGCGCCGCGTCCAGGGCGATTCTGATCCGGGCGGTCCAGGTCGTCATGAGCATCGAGGCTTCGGAAGTCTGGGGCGTTTTGTGCAGGTGATCATATAGAGCTCCGTTCGACATGTATTCATAGACCAGCATTCGCTCGTCTCCTTCTTCACAGTAGCCGATGAGGGAAACGAGGTGCTTGTGATGGAGCCGCGACAAGAACGCCAGCTCCGATTGGAATGCCGTTTCTTTTTCCTGGAATATCCTTGTAACGCCCATGCCGGCTCGTTTTATGGCCACCTCGCGCCCGTCTGCGAGTTTTCCTCTGTAGACTGTACCGAAGCTACCCGCGCCGATTCTGTTCGATTCTGAGAAGCTCGTGGTCGCGGACTCGAGCTCGGCTAAGGTGAATTCCTCGGCTCTGTCTCCGTGCTTGCTGCGGGTGGAGGACGTTCCACTCCGTTGCCGCCTTATTGCCCGGGAGGGCTGGCGCCTGAGAGAGCCAGAGTGGAGCTGGGCAACGGTCGGCTGGACTGAGTTGTGGACTCGGCCTTGGCGACAGCAGGTTTTGTGCCAGACGCACCACAGAACCGTGCAGATGCCCAGCAAAGCCCCTACCGATCCCACCGCAGCAAAGGCTACGAGGCCCCGGTTTACAACTTCTCGTTTCCCGGGCGGCCCCGAAACCGTAACTGGATACGGTGAAGGACCCGATATCGGGGCTCCTCCTAAAAACGGGTTCACGGCAATGCATGACAAACAAATGTGCTCAGAATCAGAGCAGAAGCTCTCGGAATCCGGATACACCCCGCAGGTACATTCGGAAACACTGCAGGAACCTGGTAGAACCTTTGGCAGGGATAACAGTCTTCCAGATTGGAACCCGCGACCTCCCCAACAGAAAACAGATAAATTACTGGACAACACACCGCAGGTATAGACATCCCCTGCAACAATAGACTCAAATGACTCGTTTCTTGGATACCCCAAGTTCGATTCCCCGCCCCAGCAAATCACAGTCTTGTTCTCTCTCCAAATAGCACAACTGTGACGTTCCCCCAACGCTAGGCTCACGAACTTAAAAGGCGAACGCGAAGGCGCATTTGCTTGCCCAGCATCGTTGCTTCCCCAACAATCCAATACGCCGTCCTCTCGAATCCCGCAGTAGTGACCGCCTCCTGCAACAAGCAATCTGAGCCCGAAATCTGATTCCGTCGGGATGTCTGTTCCATTGATGTCCCAGCAAGCGGCGCTTCGGTTTCCGGATATCCCACACGTGAGATTCGAACCTGCGCTGATCGATTCAAAATGCCCAGTCTTCGGAGTTCTCACCTTATCGCCTCTCCAGAACAGAACATCGCCAGTTCCATTCACCAATCCACAGATATGATTTCTTCCTACAGCTATTTCTGATAACGCCGTGTCCTTCGAAATCCTCTTGTGCTTTATGCTCGACAGCCCGTTCTCAAAATTCCAACACACAAGTTGAAAACCCCCTTGCCTCAGCCCGCAGAAGAAACCTTCCCCTCCAGAAACCCCCACAAATGAAACATTCGGCCAAACACTAACCTCTTTGCTATCTTGCACACATCGAATCCCCTGCACACCACCACTTAAAATCCCGCATACTGTAGCCACCGCCGATCCATTCCAGCTCGCAGCAATGGTGGACATGGATCCCAATCCATTCACCCCAAATATTACAAAGCCCAACAATGCCAACACCACCGCATACAAACACAAACCGCCCCTCATTTGCTCATCATCTTCACCTCTTCCTTAGTCCTCAAGATTCGATCCACGGACCAGGCAATGCTATTGAGGCAACCATTCCCCTGACATTATTGGACCTGTCAACAATCTACGCAAAATACAGAGGAGCCTGAAAGCAATCACTGATCACAGATGAAGAATTATCCTTACAAAAATAACTGATCGGAAAAATATAAATACAACGGTGGTTGGGCGGCGAATAATGCGTGCTTTCATTAATTAACAGAGATCTAACAATGGCGATCGCAAAAGCCGCGAGAGTCGATCTCGGACCCTGTTCAGACTTCTTCTCTTACAAAACCTGTTGCCTTTTATTCCCTGGGACCCTGTTCAGACTTCTTCTCCTACTAAATTGGTCAAACCAGCGTTTCTGACCCTCTGGAAGATACTACAAAGCGCCACTAAATTTGGCGAAGCTTCATAAGATCGTAACTAACTTTAGCCACAGCGAAAAGTGTTCAAACTGTGACCGTAGGCTTTATGCTACGGCCCCTGTCAGAAGTCTCCGTTCACATGAGTCGTCAAACCGTGGCAATAAATTTGCAATATTAAAAACTCCGTCCACGGTAATTGCCAAAATATATAATTACAAGAAAATCCACTTCGTAATCGTCCACTTTAATATTAAAGAACTCCGTCAATTTACTGCGGCCACTCAAGTATTTAATTAGTAAATTACAATAAAAGACGCTTGGTATTCGCCCCGTTCACATTAGTCGTCAAACCGTGGCATTTAATTTTAGTCTTTTACGACTCCGTCAATTCACCACGATTGCTTCGTATTCGTGAAGGGGCGGGTTCTGTCAATTGAGTATCATACACGCTGAGTTGACGTTGTTTAATGGGTCGTCGTGCATGTGCTTTTGAACATGACACGTATTACATATGAATTGAGAATGGTGACGTGGCAACTGTTCGTTTATGCCTTAGAAATTCTCTTAGGCATTACACGTGTGAATGTAAACTCAAAAGTGGATGATGACGAGGTAGCACCACGTTGGCCACTTTGAAGTTCTCTCAAGTGAGGAGACTGCTGGTGTTATTTTAATATATAAAATGTAGTCAGATAAATGCCTTCTAACTACCTAAATATTGTTCTTCCTTTTTACAATATTTAAAAGAGCAACTATATACTTGTGGACAATATCAAAGCATGTTTTCTTTTAATATGGTTTAGAAGTTTTTAATCTTTAATAATTTATATAGGGAGATTCTAACTACCTAAATATTGTTCCTTTTGACAATATTTATAATATTTAAAAGAGCAATTATATAATTGTGGACAATATCAAAGCATGTTTTCTTCTAATATGGTTTAGAAGTTTTTAATATTTAATAGTTTATATAGGGAGAGGAATTGTGAAATTATAAGTTTGAAAATTTTTAATATGGAGTAGAAGTTTATATTTTTTAATAGTTTTTTAGTTAAAAATTAAAAGAAATTTTGAAATTTCATGTTTAGAGAAATCTTAATATTAAGTAAATTAAATAGAAGAAGTGGTCAAGAATATTCATCTATTTATATTAAATTTTATAAATTGTATCGTGTTATTTAGAAAAAAATAAATAAATAAATTATAATTAATATTTATAAAGTAATAAGTTATTATTTCATAGATTTAATAGAGAGATGTGAAAGATCGTAACCAACTCCATTCATGAATACTTTTTAAAACCTTTGAAAAAATATTTGAAATTTTTTAATTATTTAATTTTTTTTAAACTTATAATGCTTTCTTTATTAACTTTAAATTGTACAAGTCAATATTATCCCAAAAAGTAAATATATTATTTTAATGTAGTGACAAATGAAAGGTTATTATTTTATTGTTGTATTGCCTTCTAGAATGTCTAAATATATTATTTTAATATAGTGACAAATGAAGGTTATTATTTTATTGTTGTATTGCCTTCTACAATATCGATGGTTATTGAGAGAATAAAGAGTAATAACTCCACATAAACTTTATTTAAAAATGATTATAAATTTATATATTTAAAAATGAATAATAAATTCATATTATATTTTCTTTTAAAGCTAGTTATTACTTAAAAGAGGTATTTCCAATATTAAGAGTTAAGGGAGGCCAAGACATGTATCCCTTGAGGCTTAGGTGGTAGGACGAGGGCATCATGGTCGAGTGTGTGAGGTTGAAGAGAAGCACGAGGGAGGTGAACCCTAGCAGAGAAGCAACCATGCCACATAGGGTCGGCACGTGTATTAGGGTGCCACGTGGCATTAAGGTGGAAGCGAAGGTAAAAAGGGTCGAAAACTTTGGGGTGATGTAACTTTTGAACCTGACATAATTATAGTCATTAGAAAGTTTTGGATGAGCATAACCAATTTATGAAGTTTAGTTGAGGAGATGAATAGATGGAAAAATTGAAAAATTTGGGTAGGCTATGTTACAAAGTGCTATTAGGTGTTGAGGCCGTTTCTGGCAGGCCTCTTCTGGTCTTTACAGGGCAACATTGAGCTAGAACTTTTTACAATACTTTACAGAGCAATGTTCTTATGTTGTTGGAGTTTTATTGAGGAGAAAGGTAAAGTAAGAGGTTTATTCACAGTGTTAAAGGTTGACAAGGAGGTTTGGATTCAAAGGAAAGTTATGGTCCTATATGTAGAAGGAAGGTGACTTAGCACCACTTAAGAAAAAACCATAGTCTATAAGGTAGGTCATAATATATGTATAAGGTAAGCCATAGTATATGTAGAAGGAATTGGGAAAGGGATTCTAGGTTCTTGCAAGTTCTTTGCCTTATAAAATGATCATAATCAAGTATCAAGTATGAATGTTCAATAAGAGAAAAGGAAGTTGGCTGGGAAAGCAACTTCCTAACAAGAACTCCAACATAAGTAACTCTACCAACAAGACAACTAGAATGAAATTGGAAACCAAAAAAGTTGCAATTATGCATGACAAAAGATTCACCCTACAAATTAAGATAGAGGTCAAAATGATTAAATAAATAACTAAGGAGAAACGAGCCAATAGATTTTATAAGGCCATTGATGTTGAATTTAAGAACTGGATACTGGAAACAAATTTCCCATTCACCAAGGACACAAAATATTTTAGGCAGATTAACCTCTAATGACACAACAAATCCATTGCTACCCAAGTCATTAAAGAACAATGCATTTAACAAAAGGTCATTGTGAATAAACTGGATTATTTGGACCATAAATATGAGCCCTTTGTTTTTTGTTTTTTTTTAACCATGGGAACAACAACCTCTCAAGAGTATATCCAACAGCCCGCAAGCCAGATATACCAATAACTTGTGACTCAGCAGGGGCCGAGACGTCCCAAATCCCACCGAAGTGAACCTCTATCCCAGGGGTCATCTACCCTTCCAGCCTTGTCACAACGGGCCAATATGAGCATCCCTACCCCCGCCGATTTTGAACTTCGGTGGGACTCGAGACGTCTCGGCCCCTGGATATGAGCCCTTTGTTAAAGCTCATTGGATATGGAAGCAATAGGAAAAGCTCACAATTAAGAGGACCAAACTCAATTCAAAAACGCCCCTAAAAAGATCAAAGTTTCTTTCATGTGCGTGGACTCAAACTTTGAAGATGAGGACCAAGTGAAAGTGAGTATGATCTTAGCTCTCTTTTGATTTTTCTTTTATGCTTAATTCTAGGAAAAGTATATCTTCTGTTATGAACTCTATATTAGAAAATTGGTTTGTAATTTTTTTGGGGGTTTAAAAGCAACTAATGCAATTATTATATGTTTATAGCAACAAATGCAATTATTATGTCTCTTAGGTTCGATAATTACATAGATCATATGAAAAACTTGGATATTGAAGAAAATCAAGGTTAACTAGCAGAGCTTTAGGGTGCCTAGAAAAAAGGTTTTTTTTTTTTAAATAATTAATATATGAGTGGTTAATC
>ML788026.1:475095-489001 GCA_009831015.1 Picea engelmannii | reverse complement strand
AAGATAAATTTGATTAATATAGAAAACAACATATGATTATGAAATTAAAACCATAGTATTGACAAATAATGATAATTGTCAAATTCCAACTCTGATTTCTAATTTATCAAAAACATTTCACGTGTCAAAATTAAGCAATGTATTTGACTATTATTAAAGTTGAAAAATATGAATGAGATGTAGTATTTCATAATTTCAACTTACTATATTCAAAAGATGGAATTTGATAGCATGTTTTCAATTTTGCTATATATTCAAAGATAGAAACATGTTTCAATTTCTTATATTCAAAGTCAAAATTTGAAATTTGACTATCAAATTATCTAAAAAAAAAATATTTTTTATTATCAAATATATATAAAAAAATAATTAATTAAATACAGGAAAAAATATATAATCATGAAATAAAAAATATTAAATTGATAAATAATTATGCTTGCCAAATTCTAAACTTGATTGCTAATTCATTGACAACATCTCACATGTCAAAATAAAGCATTGTTTTAACTATGATGAATGATCAGAAAATATGAATGGGATGTTGTAGTTCATGGTTTCAACTTGCTTTATTAACAACATTTGGAGTCTCAAAATTAAGCATTGTTTTTTACTATTATGAATGATTGAAAAATATGATAAGAAGTCTTAGTTCATGGTTTCAACTTGTTATTTTTAGAGATGAAATTTGATAATGTGGTTTTAATGGATATACTCAAAAATGAAACTTGATGAAAGATAGAAATAGGGATTCAATTTGATTATTATGAAGGATTAAAAAATATGATGAAGATGTTATAGTTCCAAATTATTATATTTAAATATGGAATTTAATAGCATAGTTTCAATTTCAAAGATAGATATATAATTTCAATTTATTATATTTAAAGATGGAATATATTTATTAATGTAATTTGATTGAAAAATATGAACAAAATGTAATATTTTTTATAATATGATTTTAATTTGTTATATTGAAAAATGGATTTTAACTTAAAAATAAGTATATGATTTAAACATGGAATATATTTAAAGATGAAATTTCACTTTCTAATTTTTTTTATTAAATATGAAAAATTATCAAATTAACACATAATAATGATGGTCAAATTCCAACCTTATTAATATATCAATAATTGTTAATTTATAACTAGATCAGTTAAATTATAATCAACTATGTTTAAAAAAAATGATACATTGAAAAAAATTCATAATTAAGTGAATCAATCTAAATGTCAAATACTTGTTAATCTATCAATCATTATTGATTTATAACTAGATCAGTTAAATTATAATCAACTATATTTAAAAGAAATAATAAGAAATTATACATTTAAAAAAAATAATAATCATAATTAAATCAATCAATCTAAATGTCAAATAATTAAGTTAGTCACTCCAAATATTTAATATAATTAGATTAGTCAATCTGAAAAAGATACAATGTAATGTAACTTTTAAAAGTTTGAAAGCAATCGGTCGGTTATTAAGATATAGAAAGAAATAAATTCTTGAAATATGGAATGGAAAATAAAATACAGAGTAGCTTCATTTTCAAAACTTATATATCTCTTTGGAATCCAAAGAAACTGACTGTTCATTCCAAAACTTTACATATGAGCTTTAGTGTCAAAGTGTCACATTGAATGAGAAATTGGTTCTTGAGCTATAGAATGGAAATGGAAAAATAAGTTCTAGATAAAGAACTATTCCAAAACTCTATATACGACATTTATGGGAAATATGTGACCTTGAATGAGACATTCTGCCAAATTGAAACTGCCACGCACAGTGGAAGGAGAATGACATTTATTGGAAAATGTGACTTTCATGAGGTATTTAGCAAAATTGAAACTGCCACTGACTTTGGAGGTTGATTGGATTGGCAGGGAAGAGAAAACAAATGCCCAATTAGCAACATTTCACATGCAATTAAGCATTGCATTTTATCATGTTTAATTTGATTGTTACTCTTGATTGAAATATAAATAGGATATTGTAGTTTATGATTTCAACTTTCTATATTGATAAATGGAATTAGATAATATGATTTTAATTTATTATTTAAAGATGGATATCATTGTTTCAATTTGTATTGTTTATTCAAAGATGAAACTTGATTAAAGATGGAAGTATAGTTTTAATTTGTTATATTCAAAGATGGAATAAAACCATGTTTTCAATTTGTTATATTTAAAGATGGAATAGAACAGATGAAAATGAACGAACAAATTATTTATAAAAAAATAAATTAGTTAAATATAAAAAAGAAAAATCTGATAAATACAGAAAACTACATATTATCATCAAATCAAAACCATACATTGACTAATAATGATAGTTGCTAAATTCCAACCCTGATTGGTAATTTATCAACAACAAATTTTCACATACCAAAATTAAGTCAAAACCATACATTGACCAATAATGATGGTTGCCAAATTCCAACTTTGATTGGTAATTTATCTAACAACAAATTTTCACATGTCAAAATTAAGCAAATTTTCACATACCAAAGTTAAGTCAAAACCATACATTGACCAATAATGATGGTTGCCAAATTCCAACCCTGATTGGTAATTTATCTAACAACAAATTTTCACATGTCAAAATTAAGCAAATTTTCACATACCATAATTAAGTCGAAACCATACATTGACCAATAATGATGGTTGCCAAATTCCAACCCTGATTGGTAATTTATCTAACAACAAATTTTGGCAAATATGAATCTGATTTCAGGGTTAAAATAAACCATTGCTGGCTTTGACTATTATAATAATAATAATAATAATAATCTATTTTTAAGGTCACGGCCAAGCCAGCACACCAAATTTGGTGTATGAGACCCCCTTGTTTGTGGGACAAGGGACCCCCCTCCGCCCAGCGATTTGACTGGTAAAGTCTACGAAGGTATACATACCCTACCCCACTTTGGATTTGAACCTGTGACCTCTTAAGAGGAAACACATGTTCTTAACCATTAGGCCCACTCAAGCTGTAAATGATAGGAAAATTATGAATCTAATTTATCAATAACATTTCAGGTTTCAAAATAAACCATTGCTTTGACCATTATAAATGATTTGAAAAAAATGAATATAATGTTGTAATTCATAGTTTCAACTTTATCTATAACATTTGGAATGTCAAAATGAAGTTTTGTTTTTAACTATTATAAGAAAAACAACATTAATAACATATTGGAAAAATATGAATCTAATTTATTAATAACATTTCAGGGGTCAAAATAAACCATATTATAAATGATTTGAAAAATATAAATAAGATGTTGTATTTCATAGTTTCAACTTTATCAATATTTGGAGTGTCAAAATGAAGCTTTGTTTTTTACTATTATAAAGGATGGAAAAATATGATAAAATGTAGTAGTTTGTGGTTTTAATTGGCTATATATATTGAAATGGAATTTGATAATATGGTTTGAAATTATTATATTTAAAGATAGAATTTGATGAAAGATAGAAGTATGGTTTCAATTTGATTTGATTAAGATATTATAATTCATGGTTTTATATTTTTATATTTAAAAATAGAATTCGATAAAAGTTAAGTATATAATTTCAATTTATTATATTTAAAAATAAAATTATATTTATTAATATAATTTTTTATTTTTATTTTTTAATAAAATTTGATTGAAAATATAAACAATAATTTAATATAATTTTAATTTCCTATATTGAAAATGAAATTTAAAAGGAAAAGTACAGTTTACAGATGAAATTTCACTTTCTAATTAAATACAGAAAAGAATCAATCAAAACCATCGTGCCAAATTCAAACCCTGGTTGTTAATCTATCAACCATTGGGGTCACTCGGATTATAATTAACTGTCCTTTAAAAAATTATACATTGAACCAAAAAAATGTCAAATAGTTATGGTTAGTCAAACGATATTTAACTGTGCTTATCAGAAATTTCATTGAACAAAGAAAATGTCAGTTGGAAACGGGAAAATCAATATGTATGAGGTATAGAGTGGGCGGGAGTAATCTTTTAGCATGAGTTAATTTTTTCACAAGTTTTTTTTGTCATGAATTTTGGATTGATCTAAAAGTTTAATGGATTTTTTAAGTATTTGGGTTGGTTTAAAATGGAGTAAAACCCCAAGGTAAAGAATTGAAATACATGGAATTTTCATCTATGTCAAATTCAAACTATTTTGAAAATCTAAAAAATCTCTGACCGGATTCAAGCCCATCTTTTACCTGAAAACCTAAAAAGAGGAAAGATTGCTCCCATCTTTTACCTGAAAAAAGGGAAGATTGCTCCCTAAGTAACTTACTCCCTGAGGAATTTATATATATGTACGTGACTTTCATGATGTATACTCGTTAAAATCTAGCCCGAGCACAGTTTGGATAGCTTAGATAAAAGTCTTCCGGGTCTGGATCGTCATAATGTATACGTTACCATGTCGGTTCTGGTTATAAAATATTAATATATATGTATGTGCGTGACGCAGTCATGGAGATCCACTCCATGACTGTACGAGAGTATCGGATTCTTTACTTTTTACTGGACAGACACACCAAACTATTTAAAGTTTTTATGAGAAAACTGAAACAGAGGACAGCACGCAGAAAGCTTTGCAAATTATAGCACGAAAATGGCTGCAAACAGTGGCAGAAATGGATTCTTGCAGTTGCAACCAGAACACACAAACATAGAAAGTTTCTAAGAATGAAAGAATATAGAATTCGATTGCTGTGGAAGAATTCTGTACAATAATTAATTGAATCAATTTCCCTCTCAAATCAAATCCAAAACCTTAAAAAAAATGAACAGTCTACAAAATCTCTTTAACCACAGCCTGTCTCTCGGCTCCCAGGGGTTGGGTTCTCATAAAACACAGATATAGAAACCACCCAATTGAATCCGAAACTCCAGAAACAAACAGTCCCCGTTATGCGTCGTCCGATGTAACAACCAACGAAGCGCTCCTGGACATGGCCACATTAGTGCAGATAGCCACGGCTCTCTCCAGATTGGTAACAACGTCGCTCATGGAGGGCCGGTCTTTCCCTTCTAAGTTAACGCAGAGGACTGCAGTGTAGGCCACGAGTTCGACGGCCTCAATTTCGTGGGACTCCGGTGGCCGGACTCTGGAGTCCAGAACGAACTGCAGTTCATCGGAGAGAATTCTGGGCACCGCGTAGTCAACAACGCTAATTGGACCGGCGTCTTGCTTGAATATCGCCCGTTGCCCGGTAAGGATCTCGAGCAACACCACGCCGAAACCGTAGACGTCGCTCTTGGTGGTGAGGTGGTGAAGTCTGTAGTATTCGGGATCCATGTAGCCCACGGTCCCTGCGGCCATGGTGGAGAGGTGCCCGTCCTGGACATCGGGGCCTAAGAGCGAGAGCCCGAAGTCTGAGACCCGGGCGGTCCAGGTGCCATCCAGGAGTATGTTGGAGGATTTTATGTCGCGGTGGATTATGGGCGGAACAGCGTATGTGTGGAGATACTCGATCCCCCGCGCCGCGTCCAGGGCGATTCTGATCCGGGCGGTCCAGGTCGTCATGAGCATCGAGGCTTCGGAAGTCTGGGGCGTTTTGTGCAGGTGATCATATAGAGCTCCGTTCGACATGTATTCATAGACCAGCATTCGCTCGTCTCCTTCTTCACAGTAGCCGATGAGGGAAACGAGGTGCTTGTGATGGAGCCGCGACAAGAACGCCAGCTCCGATTGGAATGCCGTTTCTTTTTCCTGGAATATCCTTGTAACGCCCATGCCGGCTCGTTTTATGGCCACCTCGCGCCCGTCTGCGAGTTTTCCTCTGTAGACTGTACCGAAGCTACCCGCGCCGATTCTGTTCGATTCTGAGAAGCTCGTGGTCGCGGACTCGAGCTCGGCTAAGGTGAATTCCTCGGCTCTGTCTCCGTGCTTGCTGCGGGTGGAGGACGTTCCACTCCGTTGCCGCCTTATTGCCCGGGAGGGCTGGCGCCTGAGAGAGCCAGAGTGGAGCTGGGCAACGGTCGGCTGGACTGAGTTGTGGACTCGGCCTTGGCGACAGCAGGTTTTGTGCCAGACGCACCACAGAACCGTGCAGATGCCCAGCAAAGCCCCTACCGATCCCACCGCAGCAAAGGCTACGAGGCCCCGGTTTACAACTTCTCGTTTCCCGGGCGGCCCCGAAACCGTAACTGGATACGGTGAAGGACCCGATATCGGGGCTCCTCCTAAAAACGGGTTCACGGCAATGCATGACAAACAAATGTGCTCAGAATCAGAGCAGAAGCTCTCGGAATCCGGATACACCCCGCAGGTACATTCGGAAACACTGCAGGAACCTGGTAGAACCTTTGGCAGGGATAACAGTCTTCCAGATTGGAACCCGCGACCTCCCCAACAGAAAACAGATAAATTACTGGACAACACACCGCAGGTATAGACATCCCCTGCAACAATAGACTCAAATGACTCGTTTCTTGGATACCCCAAGTTCGATTCCCCGCCCCAGCAAATCACAGTCTTGTTCTCTCTCCAAATAGCACAACTGTGACGTTCCCCCAACGCTAGGCTCACGAACTTAAAAGGCGAACGCGAAGGCGCATTTGCTTGCCCAGCATCGTTGCTTCCCCAACAATCCAATACGCCGTCCTCTCGAATCCCGCAGTAGTGACCGCCTCCTGCAACAAGCAATCTGAGCCCGAAATCTGATTCCGTCGGGATGTCTGTTCCATTGATGTCCCAGCAAGCGGCGCTTCGGTTTCCGGATATCCCACACGTGAGATTCGAACCTGCGCTGATCGATTCAAAATGCCCAGTCTTCGGAGTTCTCACCTTATCGCCTCTCCAGAACAGAACATCGCCAGTTCCATTCACCAATCCACAGATATGATTTCTTCCTACAGCTATTTCTGATAACGCCGTGTCCTTCGAAATCCTCTTGTGCTTTATGCTCGACAGCCCGTTCTCAAAATTCCAACACACAAGTTGAAAACCCCCTTGCCTCAGCCCGCAGAAGAAACCTTCCCCTCCAGAAACCCCCACAAATGAAACATTCGGCCAAACACTAACCTCTTTGCTATCTTGCACACATCGAATCCCCTGCACACCACCACTTAAAATCCCGCATACTGTAGCCACCGCCGATCCATTCCAGCTCGCAGCAATGGTGGACATGGATCCCAATCCATTCACCCCAAATATTACAAAGCCCAACAATGCCAACACCACCGCATACAAACACAAACCGCCCCTCATTTGCTCATCATCTTCACCTCTTCCTTAGTCCTCAAGATTCGATCCACGGACCAGGCAATGCTATTGAGGCAACCATTCCCCTGACATTATTGGACCTGTCAACAATCTACGCAAAATACAGAGGAGCCTGAAAGCAATCACTGATCACAGATGAAGAATTATCCTTACAAAAATAACTGATCGGAAAAATATAAATACAACGGTGGTTGGGCGGCGAATAATGCGTGCTTTCATTAATTAACAGAGATCTAACAATGGCGATCGCAAAAGCCGCGAGAGTCGATCTCGGACCCTGTTCAGACTTCTTCTCTTACAAAACCTGTTGCCTTTTATTCCCTGGGACCCTGTTCAGACTTCTTCTCCTACTAAATTGGTCAAACCAGCGTTTCTGACCCTCTGGAAGATACTACAAAGCGCCACTAAATTTGGCGAAGCTTCATAAGATCGTAACTAACTTTAGCCACAGCGAAAAGTGTTCAAACTGTGACCGTAGGCTTTATGCTACGGCCCCTGTCAGAAGTCTCCGTTCACATGAGTCGTCAAACCGTGGCAATAAATTTGCAATATTAAAAACTCCGTCCACGGTAATTGCCAAAATATATAATTACAAGAAAATCCACTTCGTAATCGTCCACTTTAATATTAAAGAACTCCGTCAATTTACTGCGGCCACTCAAGTATTTAATTAGTAAATTACAATAAAAGACGCTTGGTATTCGCCCCGTTCACATTAGTCGTCAAACCGTGGCATTTAATTTTAGTCTTTTACGACTCCGTCAATTCACCACGATTGCTTCGTATTCGTGAAGGGGCGGGTTCTGTCAATTGAGTATCATACACGCTGAGTTGACGTTGTTTAATGGGTCGTCGTGCATGTGCTTTTGAACATGACACGTATTACATATGAATTGAGAATGGTGACGTGGCAACTGTTCGTTTATGCCTGAGAAATTCTCTTAGGCATTACACGTGTGAATGTAAACTCAAAAGTGGATGATGACGAGGTAGCACCACGTTGGCCACTTTGAAGTTCTCTCAAGTGAGGAGACTGCTGGTGTTATTTTAATATATAAAATGTAGTCAGATAAATGCTTTCTAACTACCTAAATATTGTTCTTCCTTTTTACAATATTTATAATATTTAAAAGAGCAACTATATACTTGTGGACAATATCAAAGCATGTTTTCTTTTAATATGGTTTAGAAGTTTTTAATCTTTAATAATTTATATAGGGAGATTCTAACTACCTAAATATTGTTCTTCCTTTTGACAATATTTATAATATTTAAAAGAGCAATTATATACTTGTGGACAATATCAAAGCATGTTTTCTTCTAATATGGTTTAGAAGTTTTTAATATTTAATAGTTTATATAGGGAGAGGAATTGTGAAATTATAAGTTTGAAAATTTTTAATATTGAGTAGAAGTTTATATTTTTTAATAGTTTTTTAGTTAAAAATTAAAAGAAATTTTGAAATTTCATGTTTAGAGAAATCTTAATATTAAGTAAATTAAATAGAAGAAGTGATCAAGAATATTCATCTATTTATATTAAATTTAATAAATTATATCGTGTTATTTAAAAAAAATAAAAAATAAAAATTATAATTAATATTTATAAAGTATATAAGTTATTATTTCATAGATTTAATAGAGAGATGTGAAAGATCGTAACCAACTCCATTCATGAATAATTTTTAAAACCTTTGAAAAAATATTTGAAATTTTTTAATTATTTAAATTTTTTTTAACTTATAATGCTTTCTTTATTAACTTTAAATTGTACAAGTCAATATTATCCCAAAAAGTAAATATATTATTTTAATCTAGTGACAAATGAAAGGTTATTATTTTATTGTTGTATTGCCTTCTAGAATGTCTAAATATATTATTATAGTGACAAATGAAGGTTATTATTTTATTGTTTTTTTTTTTTCACGAGAGTCTAGCACATCAGCCATTACAAATTTCGTCCCGGAGACCCAGCAGGGTTTGACCTCGAGACCTCCTCCCAACACTTGGAGGAAGGTCCTGTCTTTACCAATCGCGCTGGACTCGCGGGACTAGTTATTGAGAGAATAAAGAATAATAACTCCACATAAACTTTATTTAAAAATAATTATAAATTTATATATTTAAAAATGAATAATAAATTCATATTATATTTTCTTTTAATGCTAGTTATTACTTAAAAGAGGTATTTCCAATATTAAGAGTTAAGGGAGGCCAAGACATGTATCCCTTGAGGCTTAGGTGGTAGGACGAGGGCATCATGGTCGAGTGTGTGAGGTTGAAGAGAAGCACGAGGGAGGTGAACCCTAGTAGAGAAGCAATCGTGCCACATAGGGTCGGCACGTGTATTAGGGTGCCACGTGGCATTAAGGTGGAAGTGAGGGTAAAAAGGATCGAAAACTTTGGGGTGATGTAACTTTTGAACTTGACATAATTATAGTCATTAGAAAGCTTTGGAGGAGCAGAACCAATTTATGAAGTTTAGTTGAGGGGATGAATAGATGGAAAAACTGAAAATTTTTGACACCCCATCCCTTAAGGGGTCAGCTATGTTACAAAGTGCTATTAGGTGTTTGAGGCCTTTTCTGGTCTCTACAGGGCAACATTGAGTTAGAATTTTTCACAATACTTTACAGAGCAATGTTCTTATGTTGTTGGAGTTTTATTGAGGAGAAAGGTAAAGTAAGAGGTTTATCCACAGTGTTAAAGGTTGACAAGGAGGTTTGGATTCAAAGGAAAGCCATAGTCCTGTATGTAGAAGGAAGTTGACTTAGCATCACCTAAGCAAAAACCATAGTCTATAAGGTAGGTCATAATATATGTATAAGGTAAGCCATAGTATATGTAGAAGGAATTGGGAAAGGGATTCTAAATTCTTGAAAGTTCTTTGTCTTATATCGTTGAAAATGATCATATTCAAGTATCAAATATGAATGCTCAATAAGAGAACATGAAGTTGGATGGGAAAGCAACTTCGTAACAAGAACCCCAACATAAGCAACTCTACCAACAAGCCAACTAGAATGGAATTGGAAACCAAAAAAGTTGAGATTATGCATGACAAAAGATTCACCCTACAAATTAAGATAGAGGTCAAAATGATTAAATAAATAGCTAAGGAGAAACGAGCCAATATATTTTATGAGGCCATTGATGTTGAATTTAAGAACTGGATACCGGAAACAAATTTCTCATTCACCAAGGACACAAAATATTTTAGGCAGATTAACCTCTAATGACACAACAAATCCATTACTACCCAAGTCATTAAAGAACAATGCATTTAACAAAAGGCCATTGTGAATAAACTGGATTATTTGGACCATAAATATGAGCCCTTTGTTAAGGCTCATTGGATATGGAAGCAATAGGGAAAGCCCACAATTAAGAGGACCAAACTCAATTTAGAAACGCCCCTAAAAAGATCAAAGTTTCTTTCATGTGCGTGGACTCAAACTTTGAAGATGAGGACCAGGGGAAATTGAGTATGATCTTAGCTCTCTTTTGGTTTTTCTTTTATGCTTAATACTATGAAAAGTATATCTTCTGTTATGAACTCTATATTAGAAAATTGGTTTGTAATTTTTTTTATTTTTTTTTTTCTTTGGGCTCAAAAGCAACTAATGCAATTATTATATGTTTATAGCAACAAATGCAATTATTATGTCTCTTAGGTTCGATAATTACATAGATCATATGAATAACTTGGATATTGAAGAAAATCAGTTTAACTAGCAGAGCTTTAGGGTGCCTAGTAAAAATGTATTTTTTTTTTAAATAATTAATATATGAGTGGTTAATCATATATATATCCTATTTACATAAATTATGGATTTGTATATGAAGGTGTAAAGAGAACTTTTAAGAGATATTGAAAACAGGGATTCCCCTTTCTGGAAGGGGCTGGTCGCTTCTTCCCCTGTTATACTTCACTGGCTCCGATGGAAGCCGGGCACAGGTTCTGAGATTAAGTTAGGACGGGATCAGATCATAGGTCTTGAGGGCAGCTCGCTCCTTTCTCCAACTCTTTGTTTGAAGCTCGACTCATTGCATATTATAAACCTTGCATAGGCTAGAGTACAGACAGACTCCCCTGCATTGCCGGATAACTGGCTGAAAAGTTGCGACTTGTCCCTTGATGGTCTGTGGGCTATTGAGTGGTCCGATTACACTATGGCATTAAAAAGAGCGGGCGTTTTTCTTTCTGAACAGCCGGACACCCTCTTGTGGTCTGGTGGGGATGCCTCGGGCATCATTACCGTGAAAAACATCTACGCTGCCCTACAAATTTTGCAGGCTAATAGTTCCGTTCTATCATGGTTCTCACAGCTTTGGTCTTGGAAAGTTCCTTTAAAGTATAAGTGTTTTATTTGGCTGGCCGGAAATGAAAAAATTCTGACATGGGATTCGCTGCGTCGGAGAGGTTGGGAGGGACCCGGTGTCTGCCCTCTATGTCGACATGCCCAAGAAGACATCCACCATCTACTGATCCATTGTGACTTCTCGGCGGAGGTGTGGAATCGATTGCAATCTCATTTTCATCTTCTTTCATCCTGGCGAGGTGACACTGTATCAGATTGCTTCAGTGCGTGGCACTCTGATTGCTCCTCCCCGATTTGCTTGGCAGTCCACGTTAGCTGGAATCTTTGGATTGAAAGGAATAGAGCTCTTTTTGATGACCGATCACCTTCCATCCAGGCTATTTTATTCAGAGTTCTTGCCTCTTTCAACTGGAAGCAGCCTACAGTCAACTCTATCCTTCACAAAGAAATTGATCTGAGCTTGTCGGAAGGATTCACCCTTGCCTGCTTTGATGGAGCTGCCCTTTCATCTGGTTTTTGCTGCGGGGCAGGAGGATTTTTCAAATCTCACTCGTCGAGAATCACAAAATGGTTTCTCAACTGTGGCCTGGGATCGAATACAAAAGCGGAGCTTATGGGGCTTTGGACTACCCTCTTTTTAGCTTCCTCTTGGTCAATCAAGCATTTGTTGGTCCGGGGTGACTCGAAAGTCATCATAGATTGGATTACTCTTAAATCCAATCTTCACACAGTCCAGATTGAGTGCTGGAAACAAAGAACGCTGGAACTTTCAAAAAACTTCAATACTTTAAACGTCCAACATTTCCCTAGATCTTTCAATCGAGAAGCGGATGCTCTATCTAAAAGAGCATTAATTGAGGTAGCAGGGAAACTCACAATCTCTCACTGTGATGAGGGGATCGAGAGTCCTCCATCCTTTCTTAGTATCTTCTGATTGATCTGCTGTCCATCCCTTTCCCTCTGATTGTCTGTCATTTTCGCCTCTTGCTCGCATTGTTTTGGCGTTCCTATGGCACAGACAGCTCAGATTTTCATTGATTTTCAAGGGCATTTCATGGTCGCCGGTCTGTTTGTTAGGAGGATCCTTTGAATCGGATGGCTCACTATTTTTGGAGCGCAAGGGCACTTCATGGTCGCCGGTCTGATTGTAATGATGGTCCATTGTAATGGATGGCTCACTGTCAAGGAGCGCCGATACACAGTATACTCGCTGCTGATACTCGTTTGTAAATGATTTTATACTTTTTATAAAATTGAGACAATTTTTTTCATGGAAAAAAAGAGATATTGAATTATCAAATTATGAATTTTTGTTTGGTGTTGTATTTTTTCTTTATATTATATTTATTTACAAATTTTTTGAGGTGTAAATTTTTTCTCAAATTTTTGTAATATAAAAAGTTTGTGTCTCATTGAATTTGATCTTTCTCAAAATATGATTAATTCAAAATTAAGATAAATCTACTCTAGTATAAAAGAAAACAAATTGAAAATAATTTTGAACTTAGCATCATTTGTCATTTTCATAACCATTGAAATTAAATTAATACAACTTCTATAATTCTTTGAACTCCCTACATTATTAGTATTGCGTTTGTAAATCTATGCTTTATAATCTATTAAGAGTTATATACTTTATTAAAACTATATTTATGTAAACTAGAGTTATATACTTTATTAAAACTATATTTATGTAAACTAGAGTTATATACTTTATTAAAACTATATTTATGTAAAGTACTTGTACATTGAACACCGAAAACATTATACCTCTCCCATATCTCAATACAAAAAGACAAATTATATTGATATTCTCGTTTTATACTATCTTTAGTTTACTAATCATTATTTAAATGAGAAACATAATATATATTTGTATATTATGTATTTAACAGGTTTTTACAATTAGTAATACTACTGTTTGAACAATAAATATATTACATTTCATGTGTAGGTGTTCACAAATAGTAATAGTACTGTTTGAACTTTTTAGAAATAAAGTGCTTTACATTTCATCACTGACATTAAAATTTTTAATTTTAAAAATGATTAATTTTAACATTAATAATAATTTAAAAATTGACCTTATTATTTTACTTCTAACATGAATAATTCCTGGTTGAAAAAGTACACCTCATTTGTTTTGTATCACCTGCTACTCACCTTTAAAGGCTACTTCTGCCAGCTTTGCAGAGTTGTAGGTAGGTACTAGTACCCCCTCCTTGGTAGGACCATTTTATACCACGTTAACTTTTATATTTTTCAGGGTATTTATTAGATCATGACACGTTATGCAGTGATCAGGAAGTCAATGCACCGACTATTTTCTATATTTAA
>ML788026.1:453263-470453 GCA_009831015.1 Picea engelmannii | reverse complement strand
TATACCATGGTGTCCCTTTTTGAGTAATTTTGTCATGCTATTAGAGCTTATCACCATAGAGGGTTTCCCTTGGATACCTATAAGAAAAATTTCCTTGCCATCTAAGGAAAATATCATGAAAAGATCTTGAAAATTAAGGGCCAATGTTCCCAATGATTGTAACCATCAGACCCTTAATACAACATCATCAACACCACCCATTTATATGGAAATCAAGGGACTATCCAAAAAAAACTCCCCCATGTTGATCTTCATATTGTGGCACTTCCCAGAAAAATTTATGGTACCTGCATATGCAATCATTACTTGAAACTTTAGTGTTAGATATATGAAGCAATTGAGATATTTTGTTAGTTTCATAATTGATGAAATTATGGGTACTGCCACAATCAATCAATATTGTTACCTTTTACTTTTTGATGTATCCTTGTATCTTGAGGGTTTGTGGAGTACTAATGTCGGCCAATGCATGACAAGATATTGTTGGAGTAGTCTCTTCTAGATCTGGATCTTGTGGCGGTTCTAATTCTTTATCTTCTTCCTCTTCATAGCATATGTAGAATACTTTCTTCTCCTTTGTTCCATTCATTTCATAACTACCGAGTTCCACTGTCACCTTGAACTCTCTTCTTGTGCGCTTTTACTCATTGACTTGGCACAAATCCCTTTCTAGTAGGGGGGATGATATAGCTCTCTCTATCCCTTATTCCCCTATGCAGGTTTCTAACATCTATGTCAACTTTCGCGCAACATCAATATCGCTTAAAAATCATAAAAAATAATGCAAGAAGTTACTTACTTAGTCCTCAAACTCTGTTTTTCAACCTAATTCACACAGTGCTTCTTTGGGTGATGTGTTCTTTAGCTCCTCATGCACATGTTCCTTGATTTCCCTTTGTTTAGCACATCACAACTCCTCTTATATGTGCACTTCTCCCAACGACTTATGCATCGTGCACTGTATTTCTTTGTGCATGCAATCTTCTTCCAACGACCTCTACGTGGTGCGCTGCAATTCTTCATGGGTACGAGCCTCTTACAACAACCTTTGTGTCACTCCTTGTACTTCCTCATGGATCTGGGCCTCCTCAAGCGACCTCTGTGTCACGTGTTGCAACTCTTCTCATTCTCTTTCTTCCTCTATGACCCTTTGTGTGTCGCATAGAAATTGCTTATGTTGATCATCATCAAACTTAGGAGGGGGCTGCACCACCTTTCTTATCTTTCCCTCTGACCTTTGACCTGATCTTTCACCATGATCAAAGTCCATTCCCATCTTTTCTCCACCTCAGGTTATCACCCATACATCAACTTCATCATCCTTTTTCTAATTCCCACGTGGCTTTGTAGTCACCATATTGCAATGTGTCTTATTCACTTCCCACTTCTTCAGTAAGTCAGGGAAATCCTCTGTAACATGATCCAGGTTGTAGCTGTATGCATAGAGAGCATGTGGTTTGGTAAAAAATATTGACATGTGACCTATTTCTCCACAGTTAAAACAAGTAGGGGGTCTACCTCTCCCTCCTCCATATCCCCGTCCGCGACCATGTCCATCTTCGCCTCTGGGACCTCCTTGATATCCACCTCTCTCAACATCACCATGGTCACCACACACATCATGGGTATAGTCTTGCATAAGATGGAGTCACCGACAATTGTTCACATCGTGTCCCATGGACTTGTAGAATTCACAGAATGGAGTATTATGTGTCTTATGATATTTTTCCAGTGTTGGGAAATGTGGTGGTATATGGCCCCACATCCTGTAAATTTTTCATCACTCCGCCCAAGGTCCAACCAAGAATGGACTTGGCGCACCCGTTTCCATATAGTTTCTTAGTGTAGGACATTCATCTCTACGATGCCCCTTTGACTTGCACATTGTGCACCATACTTTCTCACACATGTCTTTTGTTTTTTCCATATTTTTCAATGGCATCGTCATGTTGGCTAGCTAAGACTGTACTTGAACCAAACCTATCGATGTATCTCCTCCTCCTTGTGTAGCCTCTAGGTGCATCAAAATCTCCATTGCTTATGCTTGAGTAGTCACCTTATGTTGGGTAAGCGAGACTCAGATATGGGGAATCAAACCTGTAATGAAACATTCTCTATGTTACACATCCTGGATCTAGAACGTCAGCCTATCCAACAAAATATTGAACCATAATCCCACATGGTTTCTCCCAGGTTTTTCTTAATCTCCTTAATCTCTATAATGCATTGAGACTCTGACTTAGTATTTTGGAATTCCTTAAGCATATCTCTCTTGATCTTTGTCAAGGACCTGAGCTATCTTGTTGGTGCAGTGGCCTTGCACTTCATATACCACGTCAGGGATCTGTCCCTGAATGTGGTCTCTAGATGTGCAATCTTTGGTGCCTCATCTATGATCATCGTCACAGACCATATCACCTCATAGGTGAACCAATACTTCTCTACACCATCTCTACATGTTCCATGGAACACAAGTAAACTCAAGGTACTATCTTGATTCACCATCCTCAATCTCAAACTATGTCCTCCAAGCTGAAAATTGGGTGTCTAGGATCTAGGTATTGATACTCTTCTTGGCGAAGTAGCATTGACTTCATCTTCTTCCTCTCTTGTTGCTTCTGTTATTTCTTCTCCTACTCTTGCTTCTACTCTTATCACCTCGTTGTCTTATGTTATTTATCCTTGGATACAAATGCACAAGAGGGGGGGGGGGTTCAAAGGGAGGGTAACTCCATCTTCTTCTAACATTTCTTGTGAGGGAACCTAGAGAGCTTCCTACCTGCAGTTGCACAAGACCATCCACTGTTGCTAACTCTTGTCCCCCACCACTAGGGGATCCTCCATCTTCCTCTCCTACTTTTGTGACTCTTATTTTCGACTCATCTTCCTCCAAATTTGTGGCACTCTGCAACAACCAAGGGGTTTGGACTTCATCTTTTGGCCCCCTACTACCACTACTACTGGTATCTCCACTGGATACCCTACTCTCAATGCCGCACCACTTCACATGCCTATCCTCATCTGTGATCCTCTCTAGAATAACAAACTATTTTTCACTTCCTCATGGTGCAGTATCCCTCCTCTTCATTTTGGGCTTGACCCCTCATTGTGCACCCCTTTCTATCTTCCTTTCGCTTCTTTGTTCTTCTCTCCTCCTTAACTCAATTCTTCTTGTGTATCTTTCAATTCTCTCTCCCCTTCTCCTCTGGGTCCATCCTACTCCTCACATCATATTAACAAATTTTGGATCCTCCTTAATAGATCCATATCCTCTCTCACTTTTCCTCCATATTTTCATTTCCCCCCAGTGCTAGGGGAGTCTAGTCAACTATCCTATCAGGCTCCATGCGCATCAACCCCTTCTCTATGAACAACTTTTTTATCCAGAGTGGTATTTCTTCAAGCAACTTTCTCCTTGGACCTTTTGTGAACTTTCTTTTAGCCTCACTGAAAGAATCAATGTACTGAACAACACATTCAATTATATACTCTTCCTTCACCTACGAAAACTAGAAATCGATGGCTTGAGTCCACTTGTTATCCAATGCCTTCAGCCTATCGATCATGACTTGATCCCAAACCAATGGTTCTTGTGACCTCAAAGAAGTATTAGTAGCAGTCTACCTCTTCAACCATTCGTACAACATATAGGGAAATTCATCAAATAAAATCTCACGCATATCATAGTAGAGATACATATCCTTCCATCACTTCACATTGGTATTCAAACCTTGAATTTCCTATCATGCAAATTAATCTTCTTTTGAAGTCAACCAATCTTGAATTTCTTCCTGATATGGATACCACCTCATTCTTTTCCTTCATCATTCAATACAAAACCTTTAGGTCCTGGAAACAAAACCGTTTGTTGGATCATTCACGTTTTCAAACATCCTTCTTAATGCTAGGGTGTTGAGGACCCAAGGTTCGTCCGGAGTTGACCAACAAAAACCCCAAGGCATTGACATATCAATCCTCAGCCAAAGACTGAAGAAGTTCACACCCGAGATTCCATGAGGATCATAGAGACCATTTGATCTTGTGTCGGTGATGAAGGAATAATTACATAGAAATCCACCTGGGTCGGCATTTAGACTGTTCATTGCAAACTACTTAACAACTAACAATATACAACAACAACACACACATTCAATTGACACATGATCAACACATCATATGACCATAATCACTACAACTTTATTATCTTCATTCAACCATCCAAAGACATGCATTAAGTAACTCATCAATTGACAACAACCGAGCCTTGCTCTCTTATGCATTTTCCTAGTGTTACATTACATAGCACCATGTGATTTCCTTCAGACTCTGTGGATATGGCAGACTTAGGCTTACAACCAGAGACATTACAAAACATAGGCTCAGAATGAGCTCAAAGGTATATACTAACAACAACAACAATACCCACAACTATCAACTAGCAACCAACTGACTAACTCTCTTTTTGTTGTCGTTTCTCCCTTTTATCTGCTTCTCGGCTCTGGTGCTCTATCACTTTTGATTCTACCCCACTCGCTCCTCTGACTGCCAGTTTCGCATGCTTCTATCACCCTCATGCATCCCACATAGCATCTTTGGAATCATGGCAATATCAACTACCTTTCCATATCATCTTCTTACTACTCCATGTTCCCTCATGTTGAATGTAGTAATCATTTGGGGAGATTTCCTGAAGATTCTTTTCTCGATTTCAGCATGCATGCATTGTCTTCTTTATTTTTGGTGTGCATAAAAAACCTTAGACTGGCGCGCATTGGAAGAAATTGAATTGACATGCATTTATAAAAATTGATCTAACGTGCATGCCTCCTGTCACCCCTCACACAGTTGCTTGAGCGCGCACAAAATTGGAATAGGCATGCACAAGTTGGTTTGTGCACACATGCGATATTTACCCAAAACTTTGGATGCCAACATTAAGTCCACTTAAAATTTCCTTGTTATCAGTAGGTTGTTCAACATGAATACTACCTTTATTTTCATGAGTTCATTTAATGTTGATATCTCCTTTACAGAGTCTCTTATCTAGAGCCTGAAAGATCATGGAGGACATGGAATTTTGGATTTCTTCTTTATTTTCATCCATCTTCTTTTTCATGTCATTTTTATTTTGATCCATATTTTGATCCATATTATTTTCCATTTCATCCATCTTATGTTTCATTTGTTCCATATTTATTTTCATCTCTTCCTTATTTTGAGTGATCTTCTTTTCCATTTGTTCCCTATTTTCAGTAATCCTCTTTTCCACCTGGTGATAAATATCTTGGATTTCATCTTCAGTCATGGTTTATATCTCTGGAGGTTTATTTGGTGAAGTAAATTTTGGAGGAGCCTTTGGGTCCATGTGAGAAAATAATAATTCTCCTCTTTTTCACAAATTTTGAATCACCAAAAAAAGATATTCCAATAAAAAGTTATGTCAATTGTAAGTTGCATACCTTTCAAACCTTTAATTTGGATTTTGTCCTCCTGTCGACCTTCCTTCTAATGTATTTCTGAAATTTCAACCCCTTTTAGTCTGAAATTTCAACATGTATTACTCTGATATGTCTCCTCTGCAATGCCACATGTCTAACCAAAATTTTATGTGCAAGTGAAAGTTATGGTAACTTTCCCAAACCTTTTTGATTTTGGGCCTTTTCTGGAGAGAGAACTTGTAAATAATTCCACATGTCCAATATTTAATAACTGATTCTAAAAATTGTACCAGAAATACTATGGATTGTCCTCTTTCAAATTCAATCGGTGTGACTAAATTTTGATCCTCGCTGAAGAAGATATGATTGTTTTACCCGTAACACATGTTTGAGACTAGTTAAAGGACTAGTCAAAAACCCTATCTTCCACAGGGTATATCTATGACAGTATAACAACCCAAAAGTTGAAATATTTACCACAGGTACCTTGGGATGTCTTCTAAATAACCTCCAATTTTCTCAGTCTGATTCGTCTCAGAATTTTTTTTATGAATCATTTAAAATGAAATTCAGGATGAGTCAAGAACCCTATCTTCCACAATATATTGAATTGTCCCAGAAAAAAAAAAAATTGTAGAGAAAATTCTAATATGACTTGCTTGGAGAAGAAAAACCCTAGGATCGATGCTCTTATACCAAATGTTATGATCCAACACCTTAAAAATGATAAAAATTCAATGAATACAGTCCACTTCGAGGGGAAACCTCCTTTTAAAATACATCCAATTCAAAATACAATATGAGATGAGATAAGATGATTCTAAGACTAGGTCTCCTTGATATATATATATATATATATATATATATATATATATATATATAGGAGACACAAAGGGTATAATTATGATGAAAGGGTGCAATGAAGGGTTCTAGCCAACCTACACATATAACACTAGAAATGTAATAATTCAATATCTAGGGTTTAATAAGGGGTTTTATACATAACATGGGGCCTTGTATAGGGCGTAACAATTTTAGAGGAGAGTGTGTGACAAAATTAGGCATGACAAGCATAGTTTAGGCAAATGTGAGTTTAAGGTGCATGACAATGAGTGTGCATCATGAGCTTGGATAACTTGTGTAATAGAGGAAACACACTAAGGGAGGATGAAAAGTCACTATAATCTGAAGTGGAAAATGACATGACGAGTTGCAGTGAGGAAATAAAGAGTTCGAGAAGATAGATCATGAACCAACAAAATATTAAATAACATAATTGTCCTTTGATTCGAGTTGGTTAGCAAGATTAAAGTGAAATTGAGAGATAGTACTCTAGAGAGTTGACCATTGACCATAAATAGAGCATGAAGGTGTACACTACAATTTTTTTATATGTAATGTGATTTATGAGTAGTGAGAGTGAGTGGACAAATTCCCTTATGACTATGTGATCTAGTTTTGAAATCTATATATGTGAATGTTGAGAATTTAAAGATTTAAATTGTATCTTTCTTCTAATATTTGTGTTGTATACCTTTGCTCTAAGTCTACGGAGTTGGGATTTTTAAGATCTGGGTCCATTGTACCATTTAGTATCAGATTGGTTTGAGACTCTAGTAGAGAACCAAGTGAGTGGAAGGCTAAGAAAAGTGATAGTGGTGTCATAAGGAGAAGAAATGGAGAGAATAGGTGAATGAAAAGCATGTGAAGAAGGGATTATAGGAACTCAAAAGAAGAATTGAGGAGTTATAAACCACATAGCACGGAGAAGATAAATATAATGACTTTGAACCAGAATTATATAGGAAGAAGACACAAACATGAAGTAGATCCCATGACATACTTTTTAAGGTTCTTAAAGAATAAAAGGGGAGCAAGAGTTAAATTTCCTTACTACAAAGGAATCTTGAAGTAAGAGACATTAGAGATATTAATATGGAGTGCTACTTTAAATTCAAGAGAATGGAAGATCCACAAAGAACAAAATCCAGTAGTACAAAGCTAAAGGGACAAATTTCCATGCTGTAGGATTTTGTGTAGCACAATAATGTTCAAAAGGGTAGAGAAAATATACAAATTTTGAGAAATATGGTCACAAATATGCATGAGAAGCTCTAACCAATATATTGCCAACAAAGATTGTTAAAGAAGATGCATAATATGAGATAGAAAGAGAAGTTCACAAGAGTAACGCCAAATCTTTTTACAAGATTTCAATATGTGCAGGACATGAAGACCAACATGTTTCAAGGTATGTAAATGGCCTAAAGTTTATTGTTCAAGATGAGATAACATAAGATGCATTTGATTGAGGATGCATACCATCCACGAGATTCTTAATATGAAAAACAAACAATATCAAAGAAATAACATTTACAATAGCTTACAAGAAAGGAATGATAGTAATTAAACATGCGAAATGGAAAAATTGATATTGATATTATAACTAATAGTAATGTTCACAATGTCACTTCGAGCGGGAAACCTCTAGAAGCAGAGAACTCCAATGTAATTTAAAATACTTCACATCTCTTACACTGTTATTTGCACCTATAAATAGCTTCTAGCAAACCCTAACCCTAACCACTAGTTCCCCCTACATTAAGCATTGAGCCATATTACATTATTAAATGTCAATTACCTAGTGGGCCTTATTTAATGAGGTCACATTACATTATTTTGTACACACACCAACTACCTAATATTGAGCATTCTTTAATAAGACCACATTACATTATTAGATTATTGAATACATAAAACAATTACCTAGTGGGACTTCTTTAATGAGACCACATGACATTATTGAGTACAAACTCCATCTACCTAATGGGTGTTATTTAATGAGGATGGCCACCTTATATTAATTAACAAACCTAAGTACTAGTAACCATAGTCCTTCGGGGTTTTGTCTTTAGGGGAGATCTTCACACTACAACAAAACATGAAATTAACGCCGGAATTTAGTGTATTTCAGTTCACAAATTGGACACCTTTTCCGGTGCAAAATTGGGCACAATTTGGACTGTTTATAATTGCACCAGATTTAGTGCCAAATTTAGCGCCATAAATAATGCCAGGAATAACGTAAAAAATAGTGCCAGGTTTAGCTCCAGGAATAGCACCGAAAACAACGCCATGATTAGCGCTAGATTTTTCTTCCAGTTTTACTTCTGATATGCCTTCCAATTTTTCTTCTAGGTTGGCTTCTGGTTTGGCTTCTGGTTTTACATCCAGTTTTTCTTCTAATATCGCTTCCAATTTCTCTTCTAGTTTATCTTCTGGTTTGGCTTCCAGTTTTACGTCTAGTTTTGCTTCATGTTTTGCTTCCAGTTTTGCTTCCCGTTTTTCTTCTCATTTTGCTTCCAATTTTTCTTCTGGTGTGGCTTCCAATTTTGCTTCCATTGTTGCTTCCTTTTTTGCTTCAAAAAATGCTTCTTGTTTTGCTTACAATTATTAATTTAATATGTTTTATTTCAATTTAATTAGTTAAATATACTATGTCTCTTAAATAACTTATATGATTATACAATAACTCATATAAATGCATTTGAAATATTTTATAGGATAACATTTATAAAGAATTTTTAGCGAAACATACATCCATACAAATTAACAACATCATTATACTTATTAAATATCCATCAAAATAGAATTTATAACATCCAGTATATATAAAATAACAAGATAATTATTATAACATGATCAACATCTATAATTAAAACAAGTGAGTCAAATATCTATAATTTAAGTGACTTTGACAACATCCATTATGAGCAGTAAATCAAAACCATCGTATGTAATAAATATGCATCCAAAAATCATCAACTACTTTCAATATATAAAAATTGATGAGTCAATACAGATAAGATCATCATCATAAATAACTAAAACAAGTGAAAGTAAAATATGTCAGTAGATCAATAACATGTGAAAATTATACATGTCCAACAATCGACATAAGTCAAAATGATACATCATGTACAAATGATATAAATAAAAAAGAAAAATTATGAAAGACAAAATGATACATGTCAATATGACACGTCATGTCCAAATGATATAAGTCAAAATGACACAACTCAATAATATGGTACCGGTGGCCGTGAAAATGATACATATGATAGTAACCATGAAAAGAGGCATTATAACAATATATAAAAAACGATCAATGATGCAGTCTATATGATCATGAATTTCATTGGCTGCTACTAACAACTGCCTCATCATCATCATCACCATCGTGATCATAATCATCATCATCATCATTTGCATCGACATCGGCCTCATCATCTGTATATGTGTCATCATGAGCATCATTTTCCATCTCAGCATCGGACCCAACGTGATCTGGAGCTATTTGATGAGGATCATCCAGATCTTCTGGAAGATCCTTGTTCTTAAAAAAAAAACATTTAGAGTGAAAATATATTATTTATTTTATGCAATAATTAATTTCTCCGTTATATATCTAATATTACAACATATGAAATGAAACAATAATCATATTACATCATATCAAAGTTCACATATGATAATAAAATTTCAAATAAGTTACATATAAGATGTCATTCCAATGATGTAAAACATGCAACAATTCCAATAAATGTTAGTAAAGATCATAAAAAAAATTGTTATACATTTTAACTATCAACTGTAAATTCTATTACATAACCATAAGTGCCAACCCTCTCCATTTATTTCTATATATGATTATGTTTTCCTATAAAATCCTTTGAGAGTTAACTGGTCTATATATCTTCTTCTCTTATATTTCACAAATGAATATTTTTCTAGGACATTTTGACACTGTAATATGCTTCAAAGGTACTTTGAGAATTCACTAGTTTATAGGTAATTATGAAGATGCTCTCGATAATTATTCAATACCACGTCCAAATGTCAATCCTTCCAAAGAAAAATTTCAATACATCAAACTTTAAAGGGCTGAAAATTATGACAGAAATGTAATTAAAAGTGTCAAGGTGTATTTCCTTGCCTTTTCTTTCCATGCCATGCTTTTGCATGTCTTTCCATGCCATGCCTTGCATTGTCTTTCCTTGTTGTTATCAAATTCCACATACATCATCGAAACACACAACACAATGACCATCACACAAAGCCTAGCGCATAAAGCACCTAGTCACAATGAGGAGAAAACACTCATGCAATCATTGGGTTATATATAAGGAATCAGGAGCCGAGCAAAGTCAAAAGGAGTAAAAGTTGGGATGTTTTCATCAGACTCTACCCTACATCAAGGCTATATCACATGCCAAGATCACATTACCAGTGCCAACAACCATAAGAGGCAACTTATCTTTTGTCAATGCGTCGACTTAAAACTTGAGCACTTATGTGTATAACGTGTGATGATATGAAATTTTTAACGCATGTGGGATATGAGTCTATACATAAAAACTAAAGTGCCACGAATGAACCCGCTGACTGCCAAACAATTATAATCTAGATGTCAATAATGGTGGTGCGCAGGTGTTGAAGGTGAACGATCACAAAAGTATTGAAAACATATTCAACAGGTCAAAAGTCAAAAGTATGAATGCCTGCGGTTCAAGATCTTCCTCTTTCTTCTTGTTGTCAAGTGAAACACCACCAACAACTCTCAATAAGTATCAACAAGTCTACTTGCATTTTGATGGTGCATCATTTTCAATTGCAGAGAAGAATTCCAAGGGAAAAGAGAAATGATCTTGGGGTTTATAGCAAAAGTATCCATCCGAGACATTTTCCATAGGCATAATGTCAAAGTTGCAGGGAAAGTGAATACATGGGCTATATATTGGGTTTCTATTTCCACTTATTTGAGCACTCAATCTCGATATATAAATTTGTTCCTCAAGATATTGAGTAGTAAGAAGGATCCTTGTGTAAACTATAGTTTCGATAGTCTCTGATCTTTCATAAAGGATCACATGGTAAAATGTAACAATGTGAAGGATACTTAGGTGCCAAGTTCCACATTGAAACATACAATCACAAGGTGCCATAGTGAAAGAGCTCAATGCATTGACAAAGTGTGATATATGAAAGATACGAGATCACCAAGCAAATTTAGTTGCTCTCAGGTCAAAAGTTTGGGAAAATTAGTCTTGGCACATATGTTTACATTGTCAAACCATTTTACGCCTAGTTTTGTATTGAAAGGTTATGATAGGATTGATAAGGTGCCAATGGTCCCCGTATGGGGTGACATGTGGCGAAGGCGTGCCAACTAGCTTTGCATTAAGCCGGGGTTTAAATGCTGGAGGCCGTCCACTTAACACTCGCATTACGGATGCAGGACAACCATAACAGCTCTGCGATGGGTGGACTCCTCCCGTGAGCGAGCATTTACGAGCTTGGTAAGCGCAATGTTAAAGGTGGTCATGGGATTTTGCAGTCTGATTACTTGTTTTTTCTTGCTCCGGTCTCGACTCTGCTCTGCGTTTGCAGGTGCTGGTGTAGCTCTATGCTCCTTGCGCCCTGGTACACCATCCTTCCGTGGAGAATTGATGCTGGTGCCTGCGCTCTCAATTGGCTTCCGCCCTCGTCCCAGCCTGTGCGTATTCCCTGGAGAGCGCTCTGCAATATGCCAAGGAAACGAGGAACGCCTCGCCGGGGTTCTGCTTGGTACGCTCGCAAGGAGCAGCGACAGCGTAGAGAGAAACTCGAACGTGCTCTGGTCATGGCTACTTCTCTGTTGAGAAAGAAGGTCCGAGTCGAGGAGAAGGCTCTGCTCTCCACCATCGTCGAAAAGGAAATTGGTCGCATCAGTATGGACACCGTCATGTTGGAGGGCAGCACTGAGCAATTATACCCGACTTGCATTGTAGAGGAGGACCCGACTCTAGGGGACCTGACGCCAATGGAGGCGCCTTGCGATATAGGGCAGTCTGGTAGTGGGGAATGCAAGCTCAATCTGGGTTTGGACGCCGATCCTCCTGGTTGCATTGTGGAAGAGGTTCCTTGGCCGGACCTGGAAGATGTGTTTGATGCTGGATGTGCGACGGGAAAGGCAGGGTGGCAGGATGATGTGAAGCGAAGAACGCCCGACGACGAAGGTGGTGACCTGCATGGCTTTCTCCTCCGTGAGGAGCACCTGTCCTTGGTGTTTGAGCTCTGAGGCCACATGTCTGACCTGGAGCATCATTCCCTCATCATGGGCCAGCGACTGGACATGCTTCTCGATACCTACTCTGGCGCTCCAGCTCGGCGAAAGTGTCCCCTCTGTGCGCAGTCTTTCGCCATCCCGACCGGCTCCACGTGGAAGCCAAATGCAGGCGACAGGTCACCAATTACATAGGTTTTTCATGACTCTATGGCTATTTAGTTTTATGCTTATGTTTTATGTTTTCTTAGACTTTAGGCACCTGTCCTGGTTTCCTCCGGGCAGGATGGGTGCCACTAGTTTACAGCTGTTTTAGCTATGTACCTATGCTGGTTTCCGGTTTCCGGCAGCATTTTGGTTTACTAAGACTCTTGACTATGTACACTCTGATACAATTTTTTGATAATATATTATAGCAGGCTCCTCCCTTTAAAAAAAAAAAAAAAAAAAGATAAGGTGCCAATGGTTCCAAAAGAATCGTGGCAAGAAATGTATCCATCCTGATGAAAGGTGAAATAGTGAACTGTGTATGAGAGTTTGGTGTGCCATAAAATCTTCAAGCTCACCCAAGAATTTAGAAGGACACCCTGCAAAGGAAGCTATTCCTATTACAAACCAATCTGCAAATACAAAAAGACAATGTTCGTATTGGCAAGATGCTTTATCAACATCATACAGTGTTGAGAATCCCATTTATTATGTTATTCAACTTGCATAGACAATCATGCATAGTTTGTTATAACATATCTTGATGTTTGGAGGTGTCTTTGAGGAGTCAAAATTTATAGAGGATGTTATCAAGATTGCTTCTTCTCATATTTCTCAACCAATTAATGTTGGCAATAAATCGAATAAACCTACTCCTTTCTTCAATTCAGAAACCAAATGTTTTATGAAAGAGTGCTTAAAATAAGCATTTCCACTCCAAAACCTAGCAGTCAAAGATTACCTTGCAGAATTTGAGGAGTTTCTCCAAGTTTCAAGTAGTTAATTCAAGGAAGAAAGGTATTCTAGTTCCATATTTAGGGGCATCAGTTGAAATTTCAAATTGACTCTAGATTTGATAGCAGGTGGAAGGAAATTTATTAGTCAAAGGAAAAACTCCATATTTTATGCATTTAACCAAGCAACTATAGAATTCCATCAAGCCTAATCTTATCTAAATCATTGAAGATCCAGCTCTTGAGGATTCAAATCAGATAGATAAGATATTTTAGGCATTCCAGATCATTATCAATGCCTAACGAAGGAGAAAACTCACCAGTTTGGAAGATTCCAAATTACAGTCGGTGCCTTATTACATTTCCAACTTGCTTTTTATGAGGGATCTTTATATCATTTCTAGATTTTTTGTGATAAAGCTAACAATTTATTTGATTCTAGTTACAATTATTATTATTATTCATTGTAAGAGAGGTTCAAGAGGGAAGAGTTGGGAGGACTTTATTAATGAAAATTTCTCAAGACAAAAGTGCATGAGCAATTCAAACTCAGAGATTCATGTGCCAATGTTTTCTTGGTATGTGATTTATTTTGTGTATGCTATCCTTTCCTAGATTTCCATTTAAATGTGTTGTCTTTAGTATTTGAATGAAATTATATGATTAAGAATTCATCCTCTGTTAGATGCTATGTTTCAACACATTCAAATATTTTCACCTATTCTTCTAAAGTTAATGCATAATTCATCCTTTTTTAGATGCTTTGTGTTAATGCAATGTTTTTCTTAATTCAACCACCATGCTAAAGCGAGTTAAATTTCTATGAGAACATTGTCTATCTTACCTCTAAGATTGTTTGCTCTATTTACTAGTTCTTGGTAATTTTCTGATTAAACACCCAAGTGTTTTGACTCCATGCCTAATGGTTTTTTCCTCAACCCTATCAACCACATTTTAAACCCTATCCTTATCTATATATATGGCCATTGTGACTAAATTTCATTGAGGGAGCCCCCTCTAGTTGGAAAGGCTAGTTTCCAGCCTAAAGATTGGTTTGAAAAGGTTACCTTGGGAATTTTTTTCCACAGCCTAGGAAAATTACCAAGTGATAACACTTGCCATGCATTGTCTTGCCTTACCATGGCATGCCATGCCTTGCCTTTCCATTCCTTTCCTTTCCATTCCATGCCATGCCATAGATTTAATTTGCATCCATCCTAAGAAACAAGACACGTCCAACTAGGGTCCTATTATCCACCATCTATGCAAAGGTATCTTATGATGACCATGATGATGATGATGGACCTAGGGATTATATGGGTACTACATAAGGATGGTTTGATGGTGTAAGTATAATTTTTGTTGTGATCTTTGTATTTTCTTGTACAACAATCAACAATTACAGGAAATCTCTCCATTTAAAAAAAAATCCGAGTGAAGAGAAGAAAGACATTCAACTTAAGGTAAGGGTGGAAGAAGACTTAAGGTTTACATGTTCAATATTTTTGTTGGTAATGTTGTACCCTTGAATACTGGTGACCAAGTCCCCACAAAATGGCATTCTTATTACTGGACATTCCCTGTCAATTGACAAATCTAGTGTGACTGGGGAGAGCAACTATGTTGATACAAATAAGATAAAACCCCTTTATGTTGTCGGGTTGTAAGGTGGAAGATGGATATGGGACCATGCTAGTAATTGATGTGGGATTAAATATTGAGTGGAGTGTATCGATGGCTATCATATCAGAGGATAATGGGGAAGAAACTCCCTTACAGATATGCCTTAATGGTGTTGCTCCTTTTATTACTAAGGATGGACTTACAGTTGCAGTTGTAGTCTTTGAAACTAACCTCTTGATTAGATTATCTACTGGACATACATAAGAATCCAATTGAAAAACCCATATTTCAAGCAGGAAAGACTAAGGTTGGAGATGCAATTAATGGAATCATTAGAATCTTTGCAATTGCGGTCACCATTGTTGTTGTTATTACAGTTCCAGAAGGACTTCCATTAGTTGTCACCTTGAATTTAGCTTATTCAATGAAGAATATGATGGTTGAAAATGATTTGGTACAAAGGTTTGTTGATTAATTGGGTTGGTTGTCATTGGTGTCAACCCTTGAAGAAAGTCCGGTAGCAAATTTCGGTAGCACAACGGTTTGGGTAATGGACCCAAGTTTGTTTGATGGATAATGGTATGTGTTTTGATATATTTTAAGGAAATACTATTCTAGATGAATAGTAAATGTCATGCCATTTCCGGTGGTATGTGGAACGCCACATAACTCCTCACGGTTAGAGAGTTATGGCCATGTGAAGTTGGAGAACCCTCGTGAGTCATCTAGAAGCCCCAAAAGGTCAAAGTAGTCAAAGTGGTTGCAAAGAAGAAATTATTTAAATAATAAAGTGAAGTGATGAGTGTACTCTAAGTCAAAGTGGATACAAAATAAATTATTTAAATAATAAAGTTAATGGAGAAATTACTAAGTGGACAAGTGGTTAGAAGTGGGTTGACCATAAAATAAGGAAAGTGGTTTAAGATATTTTAGAACGTAAATAATAAAGTGAATTGATGAGTGTAATATAAGTCAAAGTGGATACAAAATAAATTATTTAAATAATAAAGTTAATGGATAAATTACTAAGTGGACAAGTGGTTAGAAGTGGGTTAACCCTAAAATAAGGAAAGTGGGTTAAGACTGTTAAAAGGTAACCCCTTGAGGAAGCTACATGAAAGTATCAATAAGAAGCAAGGCTCTTTCATTTTAATCACACTTGAGCATATTGAATATCTACAAGTGACTGAGGTAACCAAAAGATATATAAGATCAATTTCAGAGGGAAGGTGAAGTAAAGAAGGTCAAAATTCAAGGGAGGATAAATTCTTTTGATGTTGTTTTCTAAGGTGTGTTATTTACAGGTCATCTCACCATTTTTGCAATAATTTTTTTTTATAGAATGATTCAGACCGTGAAATTGGGAGGCCGTTGAGGAAACATATCCAAGTAGCTGTGATAAAAATTTCATCTTGTGGGTCGTTGTATTTTTGGATTTACACTCTGTGGAAAATAAAGTTCGTGGCTAGTCCTGAAACTAGTCTAAAATAGGTGTTTCAGGTAAAAACGTCATAACTTCTTCATAAAATATCCAAATTAAGTAAGATAAATTGTATTGGTTAGAGTATAGTCTTTATCATTTTGTGTACCATTTTCATATCCATACAACAAATATTCCATGCGGGTAACACTATACAAATTTGTTCTCTAGAATAAGCCAGAATTCAACAAAGTATGGCATTTTTTCTATAACTCCTTTTCTGAGAGGTTCCAAGTAGTGAAACCTGGAGGAATTGCATAAAAGACACTAAATAACATTGTGTACTATTTGAAAATCTTTATTCATTACAGGTACGTAGTTATGATTATTTCAATTTAGGGTTGTTGACTAATCCAAAATTAATCACGTGAGACTAAAGTAAAGTTTGATGAAAATGATAGTCTCTTATTGTTAAAGTTAAGGAAGATTTGTAGGTATGTGATCATATACACCAGGTCTTTTACAGAGTTACAAATCAGATTTGGATGATGAAATTGATGATGGCTTTTGGTTGAGGTACATGTTGGGTACATGGTTGAGACAAGTAGTTGATGAGTTGGCACATACATGAGGTGTATAGTTGATGATGTTGGTACATATTGA
>ML788026.1:428947-445190 GCA_009831015.1 Picea engelmannii | reverse complement strand
CATTTGCAGTCGTCTTTTTGATGCTGTCATTAGCAATGTTTTCTACATGGATGATAGTGGCTTCAGTAAGATGTAACAGGGTTCAAATGGCTAACAATATATTGTCAGTTGTCATGATTGTGTTACAGTTGATCTTGATGAGATAGGTGCACAGGACAGAGTTCATAGACCGAGAGCAAGCCGGGTGGCCTATCCCGAGCTTGTTGACTGGTCAATAACCTTTTGGGGACCAAAAGGTCTTATTGTGGGGAGGTGTGATCCGAAATCGAATCTAGAAGCCCGACAGGGCTTGAAAAATGCTCAAAAATGAAAGTGCTCGGAATGCAACGAAACCTATGCCATTGCGTCCGTCTTGTCTTCCTGATTCCGGTGGTATATTTACTTTGTCAAACAGACTTCGTATGGAGAAGATATCACATTCTGTCCGAAAAGTCAAACAAGTAAAAAAGGGATGATTGTACAGTCCGTACAGTCCACGTGTCATGTTGACTGTGCAGACCATACGGTCCGTACAGGTGATGTGGCAGCTCCAATAGATGACACATGGCAGCCTCGGATGACGACACCTGGCAGAGTATGATAGGTCGGTTTGGCGTGCGGATGGACCAATGCAGAGGTGACACGTGTCACCACTGGAAGGGTGACATGTGGCACGGATGACGTCAGCATCTGACGTGGCAGAGGTGACGTGGAATGATCATACGATGACATGGCAACATCTGGTTGGTTTTTGAAGGCGAATGATATCGTGACACGTAGCGTTTTGTTGGTCAATGATTGGGTGCCACGTGGCGCAATCATGGGCTGCCACGTGGCACCCCGGTATTGGTAGATTGTTATATGTAAAATTATGTTGGAGTCCGCGGGTTTCGACCCCCGGACCTCCCATCCACCTTACGCCTTCGCAAAGACTGTCTGACAAACGGACTGTGGGTTGTTTCTTAACAACTATATGAGTTTTAATGTATTTAAGTTTATATTCATGTTTAGTTGGCGGGGGGGTCGGGCCGGGGCTTAGCCCCGACCCACGGTTGTATTGGTGTATTACATATGACCCCGATTTTATATGTATACACGGAGAGCGCGGGGGTAATACAAATGTTTAAAACCGCGGTTCTATGCCTTTTGTATTTGTATGCCATGTGCCCTTCGGTTGAATGGCACGCGGGGGGTTTAATTGTTTGGCCCGTGGTCATATAGTTAAACCATATGGCCATACCCTTTGCACTATGGACGCGTGGGGATTTTATGCCGTGGTTTTATGGTATTGCATATGCCCACGACTGGAGCGGAGGGGCTTAAGTTTGGTTGTAACGGTTAAAGCCTTTTGACAAATGCGCGCGGTCATATGACCATATGCCCAGGTGCCTAGGCGGTTAGGGGTTGGCGCGCCCTTAACCGTCCTACGGTTTGCACCATTGGCACGGTTGCACCCGGTGCTGGGTTTTCACGCCTTATATTGCGTGTGTGCCAGGTTCAATTTACAAGGGTGCGTTTTGTAGAACCTATGACAACAAGCTTGAAGGGAAAGACTTCCAGGAGGCTTAACTTCTTCGTTTTTCGACCGATTGAATTGCCAAAAAAGCCCAGATAGGGGTTTTTGGACGCTCCGAAGCCATTAGAGCAGTCAGAGCATATTTATACTGGAGGGAAACCAAGCTAAAGCCATTTTGATGCAGAGAAGCTTTTGAGGAGGAGAGACTGTCGGACCATTTCTGGGAGCTCTGGACGTCTGTTTTGCGTGCCGTTTTCTTTGCATGGTTCTAGAGATCTAGAAGAACATGACCAGATCAGTCTTGTAGCCATTTGAGATTGCAACAATGTACTTTTGAGATTTTGAATAGAAATAAAGAAGCCTCCCCCACAGAGAAAAAGGCCCGGAGACGTAGGCAAAGTTGTGCCGAACTCCGTTATCAATTTGCGTGTTATGGTTTGTTGTTTATTCTTTCATTTCAGATCTGAAAATGTGTATATGGCTGTCATAATTCCTCTCTTTTCCTCATTCTTTCACTAAGTTTCTCAAATGGTTAATTAATGCATGCAAAATTAAAACTCAATCATAAGTCATTAAAAGATCCAACGGATCAGTATCACTTTCTATGGGAAAAGGTTCCAGAGAAGAACATCAGAGTTGAATATGTGGGCACAAAAGAACAAGTGGCAGACATTTTTACAAAACCCCTTCCACAGGAATCCTTTGAGTATCTTCGCCAGAGACTCAAAGTAATTTCTACTCCAAATTGAATGTTTTTGAATGTTTATCTTATATGTGTTAGATTTACATGAGGAAGTACCATAAAGAGGATAGTTCAGGTTGGGAGATCAGTTTCAGGAAGAGTTCAATTAGGGGGAGCAACCATGGATGGAAAGATACCTTTGCCATTGATGACAAAGGGGGAGAGATTTATCAGATGCAAAGGTAAATGCTTAGAGAAAGAGCACAAAGGCATGGTTCCAAGGGGAGCGATGGTCACAAGGGCAACATGAGTGATATGAATTCAATATTGCATCAGAGTGTTGCCATCAATGCGAAAGGGGGATATTGTTGATTAATTGGGTTGATTGTCATTGATGTCAACCCTTGAAGAAATTTTGGTAGCAAATTCCGGTAGCACAAAGGTTTGGGTAATGGACCCAAGTTTGTTTGATGGAAAATGGTATGAGTTTTGATATATTTGCATAAACGAATATTCTAGATGGATAATACATGCCATGCCATTTCCAGTGGTATGTGGAACGTCACATAACTCCTCACGGTTAGAGTTATGGCCATGTGAAGTTGGAGAACCCTCATGAGTCATCTAGAAGCCCCAAAAGGTCAAAGTAGTCAAATTGGTTGCAAAGGATAAATTATTTAAATAATAAAGTGAAGTGATGAGTGTACTATAAGTCAGGATACAAAAGAAATTATTTAAATAATAAATTTAATGGAGAAATTACTAAGTGGACAAGTGGTTAGAAGTGGGTTGACCCTAAAATAAAGAAAGTGGTTTAAGAGATTTTAGAAGGTAAATAATAAAGTGAAGTGATGAGTGTAATATAAGTCAAAGTGGATACAAAAGAAATTATTTAAATAGTAAAGTTAATGGAGAAATTACTAAGTGGACAAGTGGTTAGAAGTGGGTTAACCCTAAACTAAGGAAAGTGGGTTAAGATGGTCAAAATGTAACCCCTTGAGGAAACTACATGAAAGTATAAATAAGAGGAAAAGCTCTCTAATTTTAATAACACTTGAGAATATTGAATATCTACAAGTGACTGAGGTAACCAAAGGATATCCAAGCCGAATTTAAGAGGGAAGGTGAAGTAAAGAAGACCGAAATTCAAGGGAAGATAAATTCTTTTGATGATGTTTTCTAAGGTATGTTATTTACAGGTCATCTCACCATTTTCACAATTAATTTTTTTATAGAATGATTCAGACTGTGAAAATGGGAGGCCATTGAGGAAACATATCCAAGTAGCTGTGATAAAAATTTCAGTTTGTGGGTCGTTTTATTTTTGGAGTTACACTCTGTGGAAAATAAGGTTTGTGGCTAGTCCTGAAACTAGTCTAAAACAAGTGTTTCGGGTAAAAATGTCATAACTTCTTTAGTATTATGTGTACCATTTTCAGATCCATACAACAAATATTCTGTGCAAGGAACACTCTACAAGTTCACTCTCTAGAATAAGCCAGAATTCAACAAGGTATGCCATTTTTTCTATAACTCATTTTTTGATAGGTTCCAAGTAGTGAAACCCAGAGGAATTGCATAAAAGACACTGAAGAACGTTGTGTACTATTTTAAGATCTTTATTCATTACAAGTACATAGTTATGATTATTTCAAGTTAGGGTTGTTGACTAATCCAAAATTAGTCATGTGAGACTAAAGTAAAGTTTGATGAAAATGCTAGTTTCTTGTTGTTAAAGTTAAGGAAGGTTTGTAGGTATGTGATCATATACATCAGGTCTATTACAGAGTTACAAATCAGATTTGGATGATGAAATTGATGAAGGATTTTGGTTGAGGTACATGTTGGGTAAATGGTTGAGACAAGTAGTTGATGAGTTGGCACATACATGAGGTGTATAGTTGAAGATGTTGGTACATCTTGATGAGTCATAGTTTGTGTATTTGATGCATGATTGGTACATATTTGGTGCATGTTTGATGCACTCGTTTATGGTACAAGTTGATTACAGGTTGTTTGGACAGGTTATTGTGACAGGTTATTTGTACAGGTTTGGTGCATGGTTGATGCATTTGTTTATGATACAGGTTGATGTATGGTATATGTTGGCACAAATTATTGGTATAGGTTGTTACAGGTTGATTGGTACATGTTTACAACAGTATATCTCACAGTAATAGTGTGACAGTGGTTCCATCATTCTACTTCTACGTCAGGGAGGTTGGATGAGGCAATGACAGATAGTTGTAGCCACCTTCCGGTTGTAGTCGAAGAACATAGGGGGTTGTAGCCTCCTTCTGGTTGTAGCCAAAGAATTGGGGAGTTGGAGCTTCCCTCAGGTTGTAGCCTGAGAAACTAGGGGGTTGGAGCCTCCTTCCAGTTGCAGCTGGAGAACAAAGGAAGTTGGTGCTTTCAATGAATGTAATTCTTAAAGATAGATGTGAAAAAACATTTCTTGGTT
This sequence comes from Picea engelmannii, assembly GCA_009831015.1. Lineage (NCBI taxonomy): Eukaryota > Viridiplantae > Streptophyta > Pinopsida > Pinales > Pinaceae > Picea > Picea engelmannii. Next base: position 440,552 of record ML788026.1, on the reverse strand, counting down.
TTCTCTCGCTTTGGGTTTCCACGTAAAAACACTGGTGTACTATGTATGTGTATGATTTCTCATTTGTTCATTGTTTATTTACTCTGCAACTATTGGATGATAACGCTACATTGATATAACACTTTCATTTTATGGTTAAAAAGGATTAAATTGCTCTATTACTGATTCACCCCCCCTCTTAGTAATCTAACAAGGTCGTTTGCCTATGAGACTATGGATTTAACTTCAACAAATTGTAGTGACAAAATGGGGACACTGACCATGAATCAGATGACAATTTTTGAGGCATGCATTGTTGGCTAGATCAGGGTATTGCCAGATAGTTCAGAAAGCCTCCCCTTTGTTGTACAATCCCTTCTTATTGAGGTGATCTCCCACAATACTATAGGGAGGGTCTTTAAACCTTAGGGTGGTGGAGAGATGGAAGTGACAGGATCCCCAATAGAGAAGGCTATTCTTTCTTGGGAATTAAAGCTTGGAATGAATTTTGATAACAAAAGACTCAAATCCTCCATCTTACATGTTTTTTACTTTCAACTTGGAAGAGAAACATGAAGGTCTTGCTCTGAAGAAGTTTGAAACTGAAGTACATATTCCTTGGAAACTAGCTCCAAAGATAATAGTAGATCTCTGCAATACATGGATTGACAGTGCTGGCTTGTGCAAAAGTGAGACATGTTATCAACCACTATGTTGGATACCTGCTTGATATTTTAAAAGAAATCGAAGTTGCAGGTGTGCTAAAAGAAAATGGAACGTCTAAAGGGTACATGATGTTAAAACAAGCTACAAAATATGTTGTCAACTGACCCAGGCTCCTCGTTATTCTTGAAAGCGGCATCAAAAGTACATGGTGGTTATAATTCTCATATGCAAGGGCCCTCAGCAAACAAAAAAAATATTGAGCAAAAAATGACAAAAATGACTTACTAGCAAAGCATTTCAGAAAGAGTGCCCAACAAGGACCTATGACCTATGTGAAAGGGAGTCAGGAAGGGCATTGTGGAAAATTTTCAACAAGTGGGATGTCAATTCCAGCTATGACAAGTTCCTCTGCTAGTTTGGAATCAAGTTCCTTATCGTTGATGTGGTTCTAGTTCATCCACAACTTGTGGTATGGATGCTTTTAAGAGAAATGAATGACAACTATTGTTGCTGCAAATTTTCCAGATTCGTTGGGTGCCCATATCTATTCTTGAATGCTGTCACTAATGTTTAAAAATTTGATTTTGTGTGACCAGAATCCTCCAATCACTTGTACGCTAGTTGGATATAATTAGAGTATTAAGACCAAGATTTTTTCAGGCATTTGGGGCAAATACCAGTAGCATAATTGTAAGCAGATTTCCTAATTGATCATGTGACAGATTTCAAATCCATCTTGTGTCTACAACTGCTACATATTGTCCCAGGCATAAGAAAGCAGGTTTTAGTCATGCGACAGCTCTGATGTTATTCAGAAAATGACCAGGTGCAATACCCTGTGAAACACCAAGCCATCAATACATTTTGAGTCAACAATGGAAGGGTTAAAACTTGTGACTTAGATATGCTTCAAAAATATCCTACTACAGATGTCTGGGCATTGGGTGTGATACCTTGCTGACAGGTGCCTGGTCAACCTTTCTTGTAATTCCAGAACCCTTAAGGCATGTGCTGGTATGTCAACCTGTGAAATAATGTAAGTGCTACAAAAACCTCACCCTAAACAGTACATCGAAATTACAAAGGAGGATGATAAAGGAGGTGTTGGGTTTATGGCTAGTATTTGAAATATGTACATGTATATATAGGCCTTGGAAATGGTATTTTCCGAGCCAACCTAAGACAGTCCTGGACAGGGCTGACCTGTACATTTGTCTGAAGTTAATGTAATTTTAGAGTTGACTTGTGTGCTTGGGGATTTGGTGATGACCATTGCATATTTTAAGGCAAAACTCAAGCGTTGAAGGGCCTTTGGAGGATGGATACTACGTGTAAGAGGACATTTTTGATGATGTGTCACCATAAGAGGGTTCTTTACCCCTTAATTGTTGTACATGTGGCTTAAAAGCAAAATGTTTGACAAAATGTCTGAGCATAATGTCATTTTTTGAAATGCCATGATTGTGGGTTATGCTCAGAACGATCGTGGAGAAAAGGCATTGGAATTGTTTCATGCAATGCAAATCACAGGCACTTCACCTGATTCGACGACCATGGCATGTGCTCGACTAGCAGTTTTGCAGCAAGACAAGGAAATCCATGGTTATACAATAAGAAGTGGGTTTTCTGTGATGTTTTTCATGTTCTTACAAGGCGCTAAAGAATCGACAATGGTCATCGTCGTTGGATTCGGGTCATTCTGATGTGTTCATTGAAGGATTTAGCGCTCATTTGCGACTGCAATGGCACTTGGCATTGGTGGAGCCAAAATGCAGTTAAAGTGAAGGAAGAAGCCCTTAAAATTGGTATAGGTTAGGTACACAGGAGGTCTGGAAGCCATGGATGACTCATGGCAACAGTTAAGAGCTTGCTCTAACCACTCATCTTCACAACATTTCCCCTTGCCCAGATATCATACCTAGATTGACATGAATTTTGGTCAATATTCACATCCATATTATGCCCAAGAGGTGTGTGTCATTGAGCTTACAATTAGACAAGAACCTTTTGTACCAAATACAATCAACTATGGATGCCCATGATTTGATTAAAAAATGAGAAGGCCCGACATTGGTAATTCGTTGTTGGCACGTTTTTCGGGGCCATCACACCAATTTAGCCTTGACTATCAACAATCTTCAGGTTTACGTTCTGCTGCGCTGTCAGGAAAATCACCATTCTGTCAAATTAGTGCACTAGAGAATGGAGCTTGGCCTCCATTAGTTGCTTCAGATGTTTCTTCTGTCAATCAAACTAGTGGAAATGTAGGGTTTGGCAGTGGCCGAGAATTATCTCAGATTGGAGTGTCAAGAGAATTGTTGTCCTCTAGTTATAATAGTTATAATCAAGTGACATCATTTCAAGATATTTGTAAACCTGGCAATTTCCGTATACATGGGTTGAATGTTTCTAAGCAGGTAATTCGTCAGAGTGTAAATGAGAGTGAGGTCGACTTACAAGCTTCTGTTCCACAGTGGCTAACTGATGCAACAAACCTGCGACAACAACAATTAAAAAGCATGCAAAGTGTGCGCTCCTCAAAATCATTGATGGAAACTGGATGTAGCGAAGTTGAACAATCTTCTTCCATGATAAATTCTATGCCACATGCTTTTTTTTGTATGGGAACAAGTGGAGAGCTTGTTATCAGTGAGACAAGACTCGGAGTGTGCTGCTCTTGCCACATATATCAAATGTCTGTGGTTAAATTTAGTGAGCATTCAAGACCGTCTTCTGGAAATCCAGGGAGTGCGGTTCGTATGGAGAATGGGGACACTATTATTATGGGGTGGAAAGCCTTCTTGACTTTGTTTGGAGTGAAAGTTCTCGATGATGAGAGAGGTTGGGATTGGACTGACGCAAATTTAACTGAAACTGGAACAACAAAGTACAAGAGTAACAGCTCACAAGATATGGAAACATCTCTCGAACTTAGAAAGCAGGTGTATGGAATCACAATTAAAACTAGATATGAGTTGAATATTGTTGTTTGTTGCACCCTTGTTGATATGTATTCTAGATATCGTTGTTTAAAGTTGTTAGAATTTAAGGGCAAAATGTAGACTAGCTAGAAACAAAAATAATTTTAATTGTTGTTGTAATTTTGGATCAACAATACATTTATAAATGTCTGATGTATAATCTAATAACATAAATCATAACATAGATCTGAGTATTACCTTAACCAAACAAATAATAAAATACTTGATATGCAACTATTACCTCCCTGAATGTATGCTCAAAAAAAGTTAAAGGATCATGGATCAAACTCTCAGGTTAGATCTCATCATGATCATCAGGACAAATGCCAAGAAGAACTTTTAGGGTAGTAGACCAGAAAACAACTCGGTTGGTTGAGAATAAATAAGCCATGCCACTATCAAGTAATAGGGATGAAAGCAGAACACCACTGTCCAGCCTAGTGGCTAGAAAAGAAGCCACAAACAACCTTAAAATTTTCAGCCCAGGAAACACAAAATTTTGCTACAGCAAAGGCAGAAATACCAGCAGCTCCAGGGTAGCCCTAACAAACCTTGTTCAAGGTACTAGGGATACTTGCAGACAAGGAGAGGTAACATACAAAGGCGACACCAACAGATGGTTAAGGAGGCACCAATAAGGCAACAAAAATAAGGCAACAATGGCGGCACAATAAGAAGGTACCAGAACAACAATAAGAACACCTTTTACGATTGGCTGGAAAGATCTTTTTAGATCAATGACAAGATAAACAGAGAAAGGTTGATAGAGATAAAACCCACGATGGCTGGAGCAGACCAAAACACACAAAAGAGGAGTTGAGAGCTCTGTCCAGAAGAGTCGTAAACACTTAGTAACCTGATCATGAAGATCCACATAAATACCTTAGTCTAAAACTCGACTGAGAGAGTGAGAGTGTGTCAAGTGAGGAATAGGTCACTCTATTTATAGTTTTAGGTAGGTAGGTTAGGGATAACAAGTTTAGATTACTTTCTATGACTTTAGGGTTAGGTTTAATACCTAACAAATAAACAAATAATATTTTAGCATTTAAAATAAATCAAAAAGGTCAACAAGGAATTAAAACAGGTCGATGAGAGGGGTTTCAAGATCAAGGAAGCCGGACTAGCTTTAGAAAGAAGTAAATAATCGAACCAACACCCCATCAACAGGTAGGGGGACATAACTCAAGAAAGGGGGTTTTATTAATAAACAATAAGACAAAGTGAAGGGTTAATCCCTTCTTCTTAACTACTCCTAGGTCACATGGACCATCCTGGGAGAGAAGAAGGTCACACATCATCTCGGCTGGGTACTTAATCAAGAAACTGCCTGGTCCCAGACCAGGATACCCCAGATGTTAAATACCTATACCAGATCTGCAAATATGCATAACATGAACACAAGATGTAGACAAAACCCTTGAGGTAGGGTAACACCATACATTAATCCTTATGGAAGGATAAAACTCCTCAAGCAATCCTTTCTTGTAGAATCACAATATTCTTCGCTATCCTTCGTTACATTGCTTACACTTGTTTATATAGCTCTCTCTATCTCCTAAGAACCTTCTAGAGAGCCTTCTCACATTTATTACATCCAACTACCATAGTGAGCCTTTATTAATATAGTGGACCTAGTCCACCTTACATTGAATGACCACATTCTCATATATTAAATGACCTCCACTAATAATACATAATCACATTCCCATTGGGTACCTCCCTAGGTACCCCATATTACCTCCCTAGGTATACTACACCAGAGCACATCTGGGGGTCCTAGATCACAACTAGGGTCTTAACCATCAAGGTACACAACCAATGATCAATCCAAGCGCTGAGCAAGGATTCCCTGGAACACATCTAGGGGCCTTAGAACACATCTAGGGAATTATACCATCAAATAGCTTGATCCCTGACCAAGAACCCCATAAATACACTAGGGGCCCAACTAGGGTCTTTTGCCATGGCTCTAACTACTTGGTCCTAGAACAAGAACCTCATGAGTGTACTAGGAGCCTTAGATCTCAATTAGGGTCTTTTCCATCCTCCCAAGGAATGGATCTTGTAGCTGCATTAATTTTAACACTCCCTCTAAAAAATAGAGGCATTTTCAGCAACACCAAGCTTGTCTCAAAAGTATACAAAATTTGTCAACGAAAGGGGCTTGGTAAAAATATCTGCAGTTTGTTCCACCGTCAAAACATACTAAATATTGAGAATGTTCTTCTGCACCATGTCCCGAACATAGTGATATCACATCTCAATGTGTTTCGATTTGTCATGAAACACATGATTCTTGAAGTGATTTATACAACTCTGGTTATCACAGTGAATTACTGTGGGTTCCATCTCAACACTGAACAAATATGAGAGTATCTTTTTGAGACACATTGCTTCTCTACTAGAAACACTTGCAACAATGTAGTTTGCCTCTGCATTTCTTTGGGCTATGGAGCCTTACTTCTTGATGGACCAGGAGATCATAGCTGAACCCAAACTAAAATAATATCCGGAAGTGCTCTTCCATTCCACTGTACTACCCATCCAATATGAATCTATATAGCCATGAATCATTACACCTCCATTAGAAGTGTATTGAATCCCATAAGATATAGTCCCCCAGACATATATGAGAATATGTTTAACAACAACCATATGAATGTGTTTTGTATTACACATAAACTGACTGAGGGCATTCACTGCATAACAAATGTCTGGTCTGGTGTGTACTAGATACATCAAGGACCCAATAATCTGATGATATACTGTGGGGTTTTCTGGATTTGAACATGTAGTTTGATCATGCAACTTCTTCAGGTTAGAAATCATAGGTGTGGTCATGGACTTACAATCCAACATCCAAAATCTACGGAGCACATCAATTGCATACTTATTTTGTGAGAGAACGATCTCACCATGTTTCTTCCATACCTCTAAACCGATAAAGTAATGCATAAGACCCAAGTCCTTCATTTCAAACTCTGCTGATAGATCCCTCTTAGTCTTAGCTATTAGATATTCCTCCCCAGTAAGGAACAAATCATCCACATATAAAACCAAGATAACATGATGATTCTTCACAATCTTTATATAAATATTAGAATCTTCTATACTCTTGGAGAATCCAGGACTCTGAAGAAAACTGTCAATTCTTGCATACCAAGCTCTTGGAGCCTGTTTCAATCCATACAAGGCTTTCTTGAGTTTGCAGACATGGGAGTCCTTTCCGTGGATCACAAAACCCTCAGGTTGCTCGATATAAACCTCTTGCTCAACTTCACCATTAAGAAAGGCAGTCTTAACATCCATTTGGTGAAGTTTCCAATTAAAGATTGAAGCAAGAGAGATGATGATTCTGGTAGAGGTATACCTAGCATCGAGAGCACAAATCTCATCATAATCAATTCCCTCTTTTTGAGAGAAACCACGAGCCACAAATCTAGCTTTGAATTTTTCAACATTTCCATCTGCTACATGCTTTATTTTGTAAATCCATTTAGAGGTTACTACTGATTTTCCTTGAGGTCTTGGGACCACTTCCTATACATCATTCTTCAATATTGACTCACATTATTCTATCTTGGCATCCTTCCATACTTTATGTTTGATAGCCTCATCAAAAGTGAAAGGTTTTGAGTCAATCAAAATATTCAACTGAGCTATCAAACCCGAGTACTTGTCTGGCTTCTTTCTTTATCTGAAAGTACCTTTAGGTGCTGCATTTTTTTCTGCTTTAAAATTTCACGACACCATGTTGGCTTCCTTTTGCAGGAGGTTTATCTAGGGGAAACTCAATAGAATCCCTTATGGGATCCACTGAAGGCTCTCTGGCCTCCTTCCTCTGCTCATCTGAAAGTTGTGAATCTGAAGGTTCTGGAGATGGAGCTTCCTACTCCTTTGTATCATAGGGAAGTTCTCTGGAACTTCAAAAGGAAAATTCCTCATGGAAGGTCACATCTCTACTGACCTATATACACTTTTTACCTGGCACATAGATTCAATATGCTTTTGAGGTCTCACTGTACCCCAAAAATGTGCCTTTCTTTCTAGAGGGTTCTAACTTAGTCCTCTTTTCTTTTGGTACATGAATGTAGACAAGACTACCAAAAATGATCAAATGATCAACTAAAGGATTCTTACCTGTGAAGACTTCTTCTGGAGTTTTCTATTCCAGGGATTTATGAGGACACCTGTTTTGAATATAGACTGCAGTACTTGCAGCTTCGGCCCAAAGAGACAACGAAAGATTCTGATCATACATCATAGCTTTGGATGCTTCTCCAACCCCATTCTGTTGGGGATTATAAGGCATGGTCAACACCCTCTTAATCCCATAATTTTGGTAGAGATCATAATATTTGTGGGAGTCAAACTATTTTCCATTGTCTATTCTAAAAACATGGATATGTCTTCCTGTTTGATTCTCAACAAGATTCTTAAAATATTGAAATTTGTTGAAGGATTAATTTTTAGTTTTCAAAAAATAAATCCAGGTTTTATGAGAGAAACCATCAATAAAAATGATATAATAAAGGAAACCATTCATGGAGGGAGAATTCATAGGTCCACAGAGATTAGAATGAATAATATCTAAGATACCATTAGTTTTTATATTACTGTGAGGGTAATATTTCTTTGTATTTTCACCAAGAGAAAATCCTCTACAGATACTATCATGCTCAAAAGAATAAAATGGCATACCTGTTACCATCTTTTGCAAACATGGGAGAGCATTATAGTTGAGGTGACCAAGCCTTCTATGCCATATTTCACAGGGGTTGATCATATCATGAGCTAATGCTTGAATAAATTGACTAGTGACTTTGTAAATTCCACCTTCTTGAGCTTTGATTATCATGGTTGAGCTTATACTTTCATTTGAGAGCTACATAAGAGTATTTCCTTTGGCGAAGGCTACGGTGTACCCTTTACTTTCTAGAATTGAAACTGGAATAAGATTTTTCTTTAAACCAGGAACATAAATAATTTCTTCAACATGAAATACATTACCTGACTGAAGCTAAAAATATTTTGACCCAACTCTTTTGATGGCATAAGTGCCATCATCACCCAATTCTACCTTCACATTGAACTTCTTATCTCAGTAGTTCACAAGGTTTTGTTTGAAGCCTGTCATGTGATTGGAGGCCCTACTGTCCACTAATCAAATTTCTTCTGATTTGGTGACAACACCGGAGAGAGATGAAACAAGATAACTTTCTTTGCGTTGTTCTTTTTCTTTAGAAACAACTCTTGTTATTTTTCTTTGAGGCTCTTCTTCCTTAGTTGCAACTGAAGCATGGAACCTGCCTTTCTGTTTCTGCTGTGAAGGAGGGTTCCTACAGTCTTTTGCATAATGAACTAGCTTGCTACAATTAAAGCATCTTACTTTAGATAAATGAGAGTGAGGATGAGAGTGCTTACCTTGAGGTTTCTTATATTTTCCTTTGTGATGAGGAAACCTCTTCCATTTCTCTTCTTTGGATGAAAGAGCATGGTCTTTCACAGTGGATGGTTCATTTATGATTTTAATTATTCCTTCTTCTTCCAAGAAATCATGCCATAATCTATTGAAGTTGGGTTGAACTTCTCTTCCATTTACAGATGAGACAATTGTCTCCCATGATTCTGGAATACCATCTACTATTGTTTGTACAAGGTCATCATCATCTATTGCAACTCCAATTGCTGCAAGCTGATCTCTTGTTTGGGAAATTTTGGAAAAGAAGGAAGAGATGATTTCATCATTTCTCATATTCAATGTACGTAGTTGTTTCTTCAAGGTCCTTTTCTGAGTTGGGGCCTTCTTTTCATACAAATTGTCTAGGGAATCAAAGCATTCATTTGGTTTCCTTATATGAGCAATAAGAGGCATCATACTATCTTTGACTAAGTAAAAAATGACCCTCTTGGCTTTGGCCTGTCTCTTCTTATAGGCTTCTCTTCCTGCATTTTAAGTAGGTTCTTCCATCACCCTAGTAACCAGCTCATCCAAGTCACTTTCTTCCAGGATATTAAATACCCTATTCTTCCAGGAATTGAAGTTTGAAGCCCCTTCAAGCCTATCTTCTGCTTTGACTGAAGAAGAAGACATACTGAAGATTGTTTATAGAAGAGATCTGATGCAAAACAATATTTCTGATGATTTGAAAAACACACCCTTAATAGAGGATCTACAAGGCTCAAGAGTATGTCACAAATGAACTCCTTTCATGCCCTTAGCTCTGATACCATGTTAGAATTTAAGGGAAAAATGTAGACTAGCTAGAAACATAAATAATTTTAAATTTAATTTCTAACATTTGCTACTGTAATTCTGGATCAACAACACATTTATAAATTTCTGATGTATAATCTAATAACATAAATCATAACATAGATCTGAGTATTAACTTATCCAAACAAAGAACGAAATACCTAATATGCAGTTGTTACCTCCCTGAATGTATGCTTAGAAAAACTTAAAGGATCATGGATCAAACCCTCAGTGTAGATCTCATCATGATCATCAAGACAAATGCCAAGAAGAAATTTTAGGGTAGTAGACTAGAAAACAAATCAACTGGATGAGAATAAAAAATCCATGCCACTATCAAGTAATAGGGCTGAAAGAAGAACACCACTGTCAAACCTAGTGGCTAGAAAATAAGCCACAAACAACCTTAAATTTTTTAGTCCAGGAAACACAAAAGTCTGTTACAACAAAGGCAAAAATACCAGCAGTTCCAGGGTATCCCTAACAAACCATGTTCAAGGTACTAGGAATAATTACAGACAAGGAGAGACAACATACAAGGGCGACACTAGCATAAGGTTAAGGTGGCACTAATAAGGAAACAAGGCATCAAAAATAAGGAAACAATGGCGACACAATAAGAAGGTACCAGAATAACAATAAGAACACCTTTTACGACTAGCTATAAAGATCTTTTTAGATCAACGACAGGATAAAAAGAACAAGGTTGATAGAGATAAAACCCACGGTGGCTGGAGAAGACCAAAATACACAAAAGAGGAGCTGAGAGACCTGTCCAGAAGAGTCGAAAACACTTAGTAACTTGATCAAGAAGAGCCACATAAATACTTCAGTCTAAAATTGGACTAAGAGAGTGAGAGTGTGTCAAGTGAGGAATAAGTCATTCTATTTATAGTTTTAGGTAGGTAGGTTAGCGATAACAATTTTAGATTACTTGCCATGACTTAAGGGTTAGGTTTAATACCTAACCAATAAACAAATAATATTTTCACATTTAAAATAAATCAAAAAAGTCAACAAGGAATTAAAACAGGTCGATGAGAGGGGTTTCAAGATCAAGGAGGCTAGACTAGATTTAGGAAGAAGTAAAGAATCAAACCTGTTGAGTAAAATTAATGCTTATAAATGCGACAATAAATTATCAATCCGGAAGGTAAACTTACGAGGTGTAAGCATGGGAAATGCAGGGCAAGAGTATACTAGCCTATGCTAATGCTTGAAAGAAACCATTAAACTATTGTCGTTGAATGAATAACTAATCTAATCTATGAAAGCATGTAAAAATTAAATCTAGCCTAATCTAACATTCAAAAGGAAACACACTTAACTTGAAATGAAACAGTTAAACTATCTACCCTAGTTCCCCTTCCTATATTATGCAGGAGACTCAAAGTGAATCTACGAAATCAAATTCAACTTAATCTAACTATGAAAGCAACTAAATCTAAATTCAAAGGCATCAAATGCAAAATTAATCTATGAAAACAGGAAAGTGCATAAATGAAATATAATAGAAATAAACATGAAATTATTTAAAAGTATCTATAATAAACACACAACAAATAACAAGTAAAGACAGATGAAAAACATATGTGAGCTCACATAAACAATCTTATCTATCAACTCATAACAAAACAATGAAAATCACTATCTTAGAATCAAAGCTCTATGAATCAAAGTTCCAATCTTCTGTTCTCTATTTCTAGAGAGAGGCCTTCTC
>ML788026.1:414496-428191 GCA_009831015.1 Picea engelmannii | reverse complement strand
TTTTTAGCACTTAAGGAATTGCATGATTAAAGATTAGAAAAGAACACACCTCCACTTACTCGAAAAGTTGATGAACTATGCAATAGGAATGTGGCTGATGCTGCTGCTGAAAAATTTGAAGTGAAAGCGGAAATGTGAGAGTCTCATATGGTTGAAAATAATGCTGGATGGTACTGAACAGGTACTAAACAAGTGCTGAAAGAGTGCTGAAACAAATTGGTGCAAAACCAGTACGTAAAGGGTACAAACTAGAATCTGAAAATTCTGAAATTCTGAAATGAAAAACAATAACTGCAGCGAAGGCATATCGAACAGGGTGAAAGATGAGCCATCTATCAAGCTTCAAGCTCTATACACCCCTGACCCTGTCTTCTTTTTATTAGCATAATGAACCAACAAAAATCATATCATCTGCAATAGCTTCAAAGATCTTACCCATGGTACAAATCTTTATTGTGTGAATAAATTTTGTTGAAGTCAAACACAAAAATAAATCATTGGATTACCGGTCATTAATGTATGTTGTTAACCAATGCAAGAAGACCCACCATTGATGTCACTGGGTATCAAGGTACCTACAGTACAATCTAGTCCATGTGAATAAAGGTGCTGAAGTCGAACATTTATAGGGTCCACTAGTCAAGAGGCATTAATGAATCCTCATGCTGGTGGCGAGAGAGCTTGCCATCAAGGCATGTAAGCCTCAAGGTACTGAAATTTTCTCTAGTCCCTATTCCAGATGAGGTGTTGAAGTCAATGGAAAGGGAATTTTTGAAAGGTGGGCCTTAAGGAATCCCACATCAGTCAACACGAGTGCAAAGCAAAAAGATTTGTAGGATATAATTTGGTGGAACGGAAAATACTCACTTGTGGATTTTACGAGCCCAAGTTAGTTTATGCTCGTTGCTTTTTCACATTTTAAGAGTCTGAAAAATAGCAAAAAGAAGACTTGAGTATGAGGCAAAAGATAGGTGCAATCAGGCATAATGGATGCAACTCAGAAAAGAAAACACGTGTTAAGTCATAAGAATTTAGCGATAGATAGAAAAGTTTTAGGCTGATGACATATCAAATGACGAAATAGGCTTCAACATGATTTTAACTGAGGAGTTTTGAAAGAGAAAAAGAAAAGTGCTTATGTCATGATGCAACTGGTTTCCAAAAAGTTTTGCGATGGCACCAAAATGTCATGATAAACACAACAAAAAATTCAACTCTTTCAAGCTTCATAAAACACGCTTTTTCTAGAAATTTTAGGTGATTTCTCAAATCACTTCTGCACACAATTTGATCGTCTTAAACCTGTAAAAGGTTAGCAATTTCCTGCAACAAACTTGTAAGAGTATAAAAATATAAAATGCAGGAAGCAAATGCTTAACAAATCAAATGTAAAAGTGAAATTCAATTGTATACCTGATAACAGTAATGCACCTTAATCACCCCTTGTCAAAACCTGTTTTTCTTAAATAACGTGCGAAAACAAGTTAGCACACATGAATTAAAACGTGAAAGTTATTGGTTTTGTGAAGATTCCAAAATCATTGTCATGTGCAAATTATGTTTTGTACAAACTTGTTTGCGCAAGAAAAGCAACTCAAAATGTTTTGTTTTATTTTTTTTTTGTTTTTTTTTGTTTTTTGTTTTTTGTTTTTAATTTGTGATGTTTTTATTAAAAAAAAATGTTTGTTTTTATTTTTGTTTATTGTTATGATAACAAAAACAAGGAAATTTGTTTATTTACAAGAATTTTTTTTTTCTTAATGTGTGTTTTTTATTATTAGTTTATATATGGATATATATAAACTAATAAAATTCCATTATTTATATGTTTTTTTTTTAACTTTTAATTATTTTATGTTTTTTTTTATTGTTTTATAATTAGAGAAAAAAGAAATAAAACAACTTAAAAGGAATTTATTTACACTAACCCTATAACCCTATCGTGCAATTTTCACTTGGAAGCTATGATATTGAAAAGTTGTTGCTACTAAGAATCGACACCACACAAAAGTTGCTTCTTTATGGAAGCCGAATATGATTCATTGAACCAAACCCAACCTGAGGCACTAAATAGATATTTCGATTACTTGGATCAATTTTTTTTTTATGGAATCATGAAATCAAAATCGCAGGTCGCCGAAGCAAGCAACAACATTTTCAAAACTTGATCTATTTAGTTTGCGACCCTTAAGGAACCAACCGAAAGGAGTGAGTCGAGTAGAATGGCTTGTCTTCATAGTCATCGGTTTTCGATCAATATTAAATCTAGTCAGAAGGAAGAATCACATGAAAACCAATAGGTGAATGGCATGGGACCCATGTTACACTATTTGCACAAGAAGCATACAGAAATGCATTCTACAAGCCACAAGCATTCAATCAAAGATTTAGTGGAATTCCTCATGCAGGATAATGGACAGAACTGAGTAAGGCCCAGACGCACCTCAGTTTTAAGTAGAAAGTCACAATGAATTTGGAAGGCGCGCAGACAAATGTTCAGGATCCACTACATAAAGTAGGTCGGGATATCCGCTGTCAATGACACACCTTTTTCATATGGCATTATGCGGCTTCCTTCATGATACTAGTGCACTCACGTGGACAGTAAGTTGTTAGTTGAACAAAATAGAAGATCTGGCAGGAGATACCACTAGACACCGCTCCTGAGATTCGTTCCTTAGTCATGAGGATATAGTGTGGATATCGTCAGTGACTTGTGCTTAAGGGAAGCCCTATATTGATTTGGAAGAAAGAATGAAAAAGTCTCTTTCTCTAATGCATGCATTACCCATCTCCTCGTAGTCTCGTAGGAGTATCACATCATTGTTACAGTTGCACGCACAGGAGCAACAATCTACCCCGCTGCCAGCCGTAGGTATAGCGAATCAATCTTCACATATTCTGGTCATTCTATAATGTTTGTCTGTATCTACTGGCAGATTATCATAATATTCCCCTATTCTCTATGAACAAAACAAGGCCAGGCTCATTCAATGAATTTATTAAGGTGCTGAAACTTCTCCTGGCAGGCTCAGTATCGGCGTATGTGTAGATATGAAAAACTAGATCGTGAAAATACACGATCTAGTATAGAGTCTCTAGGTGATCCACTTAAAATAAACCACCATATCTATGTTAGATGTAACCATACCAAAACCAATAGTGGATTTACTAAAGGTCAGAGTGACCCTGGGATTTGAAAGCATCATAGGGGCCGCCTTGTTAGTGGTGTCGATGCTTCAAAACTAAACGTGACCGGATCTCAAAATGAACAAATCTATTAATCACACATGATCAAATGAATCTATTGGCTCTAGATCCATGAACACACACAGTGCACCATTCACCCATAGCTCACTTCATTGTAATAAACATTTTCGAGCTACAGATCGAAGGTACCCTGGTACCATTCGTGGAATCGATCCATGCTTATCATACACAATCTCCCAAAACTTGGCATTGATCAGGTTACTGCATTGGCCGCCCTGAATGTGCAAGATTTCAGGTAGCTTGGCTATATATATCAGTGTGAAACTAGGACATTTCTCGTCTCTACTATCGTGACTCAGGATGACTTGCTACCTGATAAGTAATTGTTATGCTTTGTGTGCTGCGACTGGTTTCAGAAAGAAATGAATTGTGACAGAAGAATTCATACTGTGTTAACTACTACATCTCTTGCCCGTTCGAAGTAGTATATTGAGATTTCCTTGATCAATGCATCTATTGTCTGTTGGCACAAGCAATCTCTATAACAAAGAAATGCCAAGAAAGAAACTGGGATAGAAAGTGGTGCCTGCTCTGGTATCTTCCCTTTTAAACTTTTAAACCTCAAAGCATCGAACATCAAGCATCATACCCACTACATCGTGTAACTTCATCCATCGTACCTCACTCAAGGATTGAACCAGCATCATGTAACAATAAGCGGATCATACCTAAACCAGATCATAGACCTAATCGTAATCGTGGAAACATATAACATGGAATCGACTACATCGTGGCAACATCTCATCGCGTAAGGCCGCATCGAGTAGGGAAGATCTCCAAGGATGCTACTGATAGTGATTGAGATACAAATTATTATTTCGGCGAGTGTGATTCAGTTATTGGTGTTATCTAGTTTCTGATATGAGAAGTGAAATAAGAGAACCTATGGAAGGGGAAGTGACAACTTCTACTCATCTCTGTGGAAACAACATAAAACTAGGCAAGGTTTTACAGACGACACCATAGGCATAACGAAGAATAATAGTCTAGCCATCTGGATTATGATTCCTGGTTCTATCACACGAGGCTAGATTGAACACATGAATCTTGGGAGAAGATGCAGGAAAGAATTAATCACAAATGCCTAATCTTGCCACTGCCAACTATTCGACAGTAATCCTCACCGACTCTATTAGTCTAGACAATATCGTTGCAAGATCTTAAGTGGTGATTTGTAAAAATTGAACTACCAAACGTGAGTCATGGCTTGAACCAAACACATGGATCATACCTAACTTGATCTCGATTCCTAAGAACTCGTTCTAGATCTCATGGATCTACACGGCAGCGACGCCAAAATTGTCGAGTAAAATTAATGCTTATAAATGCGACAATAAATTATCAATCCGGGAGGTAAACTTACGAGGTGTAAGCACGAGAAATGCAGGGCAAGAGTATAATAGCCTATGCTAATTCTTGAAAGAAACCATTAAAATTTTGTCGTTGAATGAGTAACTAATCTAATCTATGAAAGCATGTAAAAATTAAATCTAGCCTAATCTAACATTCAAAAGGAAACACACTTAACTTGAAATGAAATAGTTAAACTATCTACCCTAGTTCTCCTTCCTATATTATGCAGGAGACTCAAAGTGAATCTACGAAATCAAATTCAACTTAATCTAACTATGAAAGCAACTAAATCTAAATTCAAAGGCATCAAATGCAAAATTAATCTATGAAAACAGGAAAGTGCATAAATGAAATCTAATTGAAATAAACATGAAAATATTGAAAAGTATCTATAACAAACACACAACAAATAACAAGTAAAGATAGATGAAAAACATATGTGAGCTCACATAAACAATCTTATCTATCAACTCATAACAAAACAATGAAAATCACTATCTTAGAATCAAAGCTCTATGAATCAAAGTTCCAATCTTCTGTTCTCTATTTCTAGAGAGAGGCCTTCTCCTAAATGAGGAGAGAACCCTCTTATTTATACATAAATGAAGATAAGAGACTCATAATTACAGATCCACTTTTATCTCAACCTATCCCTTCAAATCCTCCACAAATATCTTGGATAAGATATTCTATCTCCATGATCTTCTCCTTGAAGTGAGCTTGAATGATTATCTCCACATTTTCAAAGAAGATAAAATTCGAATTTGAAGCTAGGTGGTGATTTTTGACTTTGTGAAAATCTTCAAATATGCCTGTAGTCATCACAAAACTCACCCAACTTTGAGATATAATGAAATTATGTTAATTTTCTAATATTTAGTCACAATTTCTCTTAAAAATACTCAAAATAAATAATTTGGAAAATGGAAATGTAAACCCATATGTTTTTATGAAAGTGATGATAATTATGGTTTTATGAAAGAATGAAATGGATATAAAGGTGACAAATGGTATATGAAAGATGAATAAAGTGTCATATATTTGCGACCCAACATCCCCCCCAACTAAACTTGTTGCATGTCCTCATGCAACTTTGCATGAATTCTCTTTAGGCTTTTGGCATCTTAGTTGTGGCTTTACATGATGATGATGTGTAATAATAAATCATTTCATGATGAGATACATGAGTGGCAGCTAATATTTCTTATGGTTGGTTCTTGTGTGACAACCATCAATATGACAAATGTTGGTTCTTGTGTTAACAACATTTGTTCATTTTACTTATTTTCTTGCTGCAAGTCATACTATTAGAAACATGCATGTACTGAAATGATAAGTCATCAATGTACTTAGAAAGCCCTTTTTTTCTTCATATTTGAATCATGCCACTATATATAGCAATATTTTTTGAATCAAAATGCAACGAGGCATAGTTTGGGAAAACATGTTGGTAAATGGAAAATGAGATGATGAATATGTAAATGGAATTCCATCTGTCAAGCTTCAAGCTCTGTACACCCCTGACCTTGTCTTCTTTTTATTAGCATAATGAAGCAACATAAATCATATCATCTACAACAACTTCAAAGCTCTTACTCGTGGTGCAAATCTTTATTGTGTGGATAAATTTTGTTGAAGTCAAACACAAAAAGAAATCATTGGATTACCGACCATTAATGTATGTCGTTAACCAATGCAAGAAGACCCACCATTGATGTCAATGGATATCAAGGTACTTACAGTACACTCTAGTCCATGTGAATAAAGGTGCTAAAGTCGAACATTTATAGAGTCCACTAGTCAAGAGGCATTAATGAATCCTCATGTTGGTGGCAAGAGAGCTTGCCATTAAGGCATGCAAGCCTCAAGGTACTGAAAATTTCTCTAGTTCCTATTCCAGATGAGGTGTTGAAGTCAATGGAAAGGGACTTTTTGAAAGGTCGTCCTTAAGGAA
The DNA here is from genome assembly GCA_009831015.1 of Picea engelmannii. Taxonomy (NCBI): domain Eukaryota; kingdom Viridiplantae; phylum Streptophyta; class Pinopsida; order Pinales; family Pinaceae; genus Picea; species Picea engelmannii. Next base: position 421,614 of record ML788026.1, on the reverse strand, counting down.
TCCCACATCAGTAAACGCGAGTGCAAAACAAAAAGATTTGCAGGATATAATTTGGTGGAACGGAAAATACTCACTTGTGGATTTTACGATCCCAAGTTAGTTTATGCTCATCACTTTTTCACATTTTAAGAGTCTGAAAAATAACAAAAATAAGACTCGAGTATGAGGCAAAAGATAGGTGCAATCAGGCATAATGGATGCAACTCAGAAAAACAAACACGTGTTAAGTCATAAGAATTTAGCGATGGATAGAAAAGTTTTAGGCTGATGACATATCAAATGACAAAATAGGCTTCAACATGATTTTAACTGAGGAGTTTGGAAAGAGAAAAAGAAAAGTTCTTATGTCATGACGCAACTAGTTTCCAAAAAGTTTTGCGATGGCAACAAAATGTCATGATAAACATAATAAAAAATTCAACTCTTTCAAGCTTCATAAAACACGTTTTTTTCTGGAAATTTTAGATGATTTCTCAAATCACTTCTGCACACAATTTGATCATCTTGAACCTGTAAAAGGTTAGCAATTTCCTGCAACAAACTTGTAAGAGTATAAATATATAAAATGCAGGAAGCAAATGCTTAACAAATCAAATGTAAAAGTGAAATGCAATTGTATACCTGATAACAATAATGCACCTTAATCACCCCTCGTCAAAACCTGTTTTTCTTAAATGACATGCGAAAACAAGTTAGCGCACATGCAGTAAAATGTGAAAGTTATTGGTTTTGTGAAGATTCCAAAATCATTTGCAAAATCATTGTTTTTTTTATATTTGTGATGTTTTTATTAAAAAAAATGTTTGTTTTTATTTTTGTTTATTGTTATGATAACAAAAACAAGGAAATTTGTTTATTTACAAGAAAACAAAATATTCTTAATGTGTGTTTTTTATTATTAGTATATATAAACTAATAAAATTCCATTATTTATATGTTTTTTTTTGAACTTTTAATTATTTTATGTTTTTTTTTTAATTGTTTTATAATTAGCACAAAAAGAAAGAAAACAACTTAAAAGGAATTTATTTACACTAACCCTATAACCCTATTGTGCAATTTTCACTTGGAAGCTATGATATTGCAAAGTTGTTGCTACTAAGAATCGACACCACACGAAAGTTGCTTCTTTATGGAAGTTGAATATGATTCATCAGACCAAACCCAACCTGAGGCACTAAATATATATTTCGATTACTTGGATCAAAGACTTTTTATGAAATCATGAAATCAAAACTGCAGGTCGCCGAAGCAAGCAACAACATTTTCAAAACTTGATCTATTTAGTTTGCGACCCTTAAGGAACCAGCTGAAAGGAGTGAGTCGGGTAGGATGGCCTGTCTTCGTAGTCATCAGTTTTCGATCAATATTGAATCTAGTCAGAAGGAAGAATCGCTTGACAACCGATAGGCGAATGGCCTGGGACCCATGCTACACTATTTGCACAAGAAGCATACATAAATGCATTCTACAAGCCACAAGAATTCAATCAAAGATTTAGTGGAATTCCTCATGTGGGATAATGGACATAATTGAGTAAGGCCCAGACGCACCTCAGTTTTAAGTAGAAAGTCACAATGAATTTGGAAGGCGCACAAACAAACGTTCAGGCTCCACTACATAAAGTAGGTCGGGATATCCGTTGTCAATGACACACCTTTTTCATATGGCATTATGCGGCTTCCTTCATGATACTAGTGCACTGACATGGACAGTAAGCCATTAGTTGAACAAAATAGAAGATCTGGCAGGAGATACCACCAGACATTGCTCCTGAGATTCGTTCCTTAGTCATGAGGATATAGTCTGGATATCGTTAGCGGCTCGTGCTTAAGGGCAACCCTATATTGATTTGGAAGAAAGAATGAAAAATGATATTTCTCTAATGCATGCATTACCCATCTCCTCGTAGTCTCGTATGAGTATCACATCATTGTTACAGTTGCACGCATAGGAGCAACAGGCTACCCCGCTGCCAGCCATAGGTATAACAAATCAATCTTCACATATTCTGGTCATTCTATAATGTTTGTCTGTATCTACTGGAAGATTATCAAAATATTCCCCTATTCTCTACAAACAAAACAAGGCTAGGCTCATTCAATGAATTTATTAAGGTGCTGAAAATTCTCCTGGCAGGCTCGGTATCAGCGTATGTGTAGATATGAAAAACTAGATCGTGAAAATACACGATCTAGTATAGAGTCTCTAGGTGATCCACTTAAAATAAACCACCATATCTATGTTAGATGTAACCATACCAAAACCAATAGTGGATTTACTAAAGGTCAGAGTGACCCTGGGATTTGAAAGCATCATAGGTGCCGCCTTGTTCGTGGTGTCGATGCTTCAAAACCAAACGTGTCCAGATCTCAAAATGAACAAATCTATTAATCACCCACAATCAAATGAATCTATTGGCTCCAGATCCATGAGCACACACGATGCACCATTCTCCCACAACTCACTTCATTGTAATAAACATTTTTTGATCTACAGATTGAAGGTACCCTAGTACCATTCATGGAATCGATCCGTGCTTATCATACACAATCTCCCAAAACTTGGCATTGATCGGGTTATCGCATTGGCCACCCTGAATGTGCAAGATTTCACGTAGCTTGGCTATATATATAAGTGTGAAACTAGGACATTTCTCATCTCTACTATCGTGACTCAGGATGACTTGCTACCTGATAAGTAATCGTTATACTTTATGTGCTGCGACTAGTTTCAGAAAGAAATTAATTGTGACCAGAGAATTCATACTGTGTTAACTACTACATATCTTGCCCGTTCGAAGTAGTATAGTGAGATTTCCTTGATCAATGCATCTATTGTCTACTGGCACAAGAAAGATCTATAACAAAGAAATGCCAAGAAAGAAACTGGGATAGAAAGTGATGCCTGCTCTAGTATCTTCCCTTTTAAACTTTTAAACCTCAAAGCATCATACCCACTACATCGTGTAACTTCATCCATCGTACCTTACTCAAGGATTGAATCAGCATCATGTAACAACAAGCGGATCATACCTAAACTAGATCATAGACCTAATCATAATCGTGGAAACATATATATTGGAATCAACTACGACATGGCAACATCTCATCGCATAAGGCAACATCGAGTAGGGAAGATCTCCAAGGATACTGCTGATAGCGATCGAGATCCATATTATTATTTTGGTGAGTGTGATTCAGTTATTGGTGTTATATAGTTTCTGATATGAGCAGTGAAATAAGAGAACCTATGGAAGGGGAAGTGACAACTTCTACTCATCTCTGTGGAAACAACATAAAACTAGGCAAGGTTTTACAGACGACACCATAGGCATAATCAAGAATAATAGTCTAGCCATGTGGACTGCGATTCCTGGTTCTATCGCATGAGGCCAGATTGAACGCATGAATCTTGGGAGAAGATATGAGAAATAATTAATCACAAATGCCTAATCTTGCCACTGCCAACTACTTGACAATAATCCTCACTGACTCTATTAGTGTAGACAATATCACTGCAAGATCTTAAGTGGTGATTTGTAAAAATCGAACTACCAAACATGAGTCATGGCTTGAACCAAACACATGGATCATACCTAACCTGATCTTGATTCCTAAGAACTCGTTCTAGATCTCATGGATCTACATGGCAGCGACGCCAAAATTGTCGAGTAAAATTAATGCTTATAAATGCGACAATAAATTATCAATCCGGGAGGTAAACTTACGAGGTGTAAGCATGGGAAATGCAGGGAAAGAGTATACTAGCCTATGCTAATGCTTGAAAGAAACCATTAAACTATTCTTGTTGAATGAATAACTAATCTAATCTATGAAAGCATGTAAAAGTTAAATCTAGCCTAATCTAACATTCAAAAGGAAACACAACTTGAAATGAAACAGTTAAACTATCTACCCTAGTTCTCCTTCCTATATTATGCAGGAGACTCAAAGTGAATCTACGAAATCAAATTCAACTTAATCTAACTATGAAAGCAACTAAATCTAAATTCAAAGGCATCAAATGCAAAATTAATCTATGAAAACAGGAAAGTGCATAAATGAAATCTAATTGAAAAAAACATGAAATTATTGAAAAGTATCTATAACAAACACACAACAAATAACAAGTAAAGACAGATGAAAAACATATGTGAGCTCACATAAACAATCTAATCTATCAACTCATAACAAAACAATGAAAATCACTATCTTAGAATCAAAGCTCTATGAATCAAAGTTCCAATCTTCTGTTCTTTATTTCTAGAGAGAGGCCTTCTCCTAAATGAGGAGATAACCCTCTTATTTATACATAAATGAAGATACAAGACTCATAATTACAGATCCACTTTTCTCTCAACCTATCCCTTCAAATTCTCCACAAATATCTTGGATAAGATATTCTATCTCCATGATCTTCTCCTTGAAGTGAGCTTGAATGATTATCTCCACATCTTCAAAGAAGATAAAATTCGAATTTGAAGCTAGGTGGTGATTTTTGACTTTGTGAAAATATTCAAATATGCCTGTAGTCATCACAAAACTCATCCAACTTTGAGATATAATGAAAATATGTTAATTTTCTAATATTTAGTCACAAATTCTCTTAAAAATACTCAAAATAAATAATTTGGAAAATGGAAATGTAAACCCATATGTTTTTATGAAAGTGATGATAATTATGGTTTTATGGAAGAATGAAATGGAAATAAAGGTGACAAATGGTATGGATCGAGGTTAGGAACCCATTGTATGGATTCCTCACTAGGGAAAAATCACACCCACATGCACAAAAAATTAATACAGGGTTGGAGAGATTGTTTGGGCAGATGAAAGAGGAAGGGTATTCTGAAAATGAAAGTAGAGAAAGAGAAGGCACAACTTGCCACAGATTTTGAATCATGCAAGGTAAATTTATGGGAACCAGGTGCTTCAAGTAAGTTGGAGGAAAATATATTAGACATTGAAGTCAAGGACCTGCAACAACATACCCTCAAGAAAGATTCCGAGAACGCTAATAAAGTGTCAGTTCTAGAAGCATGATTGAAAGAGGTTCGATCATCTTCATGATTTTAAAGAAGTTCAGGAGGCAAGGTATATAATTTTCACTTATACAACAAGTACATATTTGTGGTTCTGCAATGCTAAAGTTGTGTTTTGAATGTGTGATACTCTTATTAATTGAGGACAACACATCATATATCTTGCACATGCCACTTATTGGTGTTTAGGATCATCACATGCTAAAATGAAACAAATTAAGTTTTTCTTTATTTCCCCTCAAAAGCAGAGCAGACATGTATTGGACATGATTGTAGAAAGTCAGAAACAATTTTTGGTCATATGTTGGAGTGCATTCCATTGTATGTTGTTTGGTTGAATATTGCAATCTTATGGGCCTGAAGGGATGAAAATTGCTTCATTACTAGATTGAATTGTTTCATAAATACGCCTCAAAATTGTTGAAGATTGATTTGGAAAAAGAGAATGACGACACCCTAGGAATAGAAGAATTTTCAATGACACATGTATGGTTAAAGAGATTTGGAGCAAGAGATTCTTCCATCTTCCTTTTCAATAGCTTATTGAGATCCTTTTCCCAGAAGCATTCCAGGTGCCAAGGCTATGCACACCCATCAACTTAAATATGAAACACATAAGATGGAGTTATTGGTATTGTTAGCACCATAAGTCACCTCTGGATTGCTGCAGAGGTAAGTCTAGTGCCCATCAATCTTTGGGGTGGATGTTGGTTTAAATGGGTGGTGGTCAACGGACAAAACTCAACACTAGTATGATGTTACAACACAAAACCGTACTAGAAATGCATAGGGAAGTGAGGACCACATTAACTTCAGTCAGTGGATTAAGTTTAAAGGTGAGCAGAGGGAAGACTTGATGAGAAAACGAGAACAAGACTGGATGGGCATCCGACCTTCCAACAACTTGAAGAAGATAAATTTAGGCTCGATGATGCTTTCGATCCCAGGTTTTAGAAACATAAATATGCTCGAATGACACAGTTCCAGCATCACAATGATCAAACCTACATCACTATGTGGCCACAACAACTCGACTGGATCCTCCAATTCCGAGCCATTCAGTGCAAGAGGGAAAAAGGTAACAAGGAGAGATGATAAAACTGGTTACGATGCTATTGTAATCAAACCTACATTACAACAACATAAGAACCCTCGACTGGATCCTCCAATTCCAAGTGTCTTAACACAATGTTTACAGAGAGATGGAAAGAAACTGACTTCTATTAACTGAAAGTCTCAAATCGTTTACATAACCAGACACAACTTTGGTGTTGAAACATATTACAAAATGGGAGCTCTGACCAACCAAAGACCATTAAAAAATTACAGAACTCCATACATATACTCAAAAATTTTCCATCCTCAGTAGAGGCGTTCTCGAGTTCCCATGGAACTGCGTCGCTTCAATCAGACCGCTCCTGCCGCCTCCCTTGCACACGTTTTCCCCTGCCATATGAAATCTTGAATTTTCTTCTTCCTTGGTGCCCTGCTCTATCAGATTGTGCACACAGTCTCTCTACGCACGCGATCTTAGACTGCCAGTTGACAGTCTGTTTCCACAGTCATACTGTTTTGACTTCCATTCATGGGGGAGACAATGCTCCAACCACCTCCCCCGCTTTCTTAACTAATTCATCGGGATCAGGGAGGCCCAAGTCACACTTGGTTCTTAGGAGACGTGGCAGCATCTCCATGGCCATATACTTATTTGTTGGACCTTTGCTGAGGGACTCGGCTGGCTAACATGGATAGAGCTGATGGGGATGAGGGGATGGGCGTGATCGACAGGCTACTGGGTATAAGTGGGCGTATGAAATGTTGGCGCTGAGGTGTAACAGTGCGGGGGGTGACATGATGCAAGATGAGGATGTGGAGGTGAAGGGGAGGCTGTGGTGGTGTGACGGTTGGTCGAGGGGGACACAATGACATGACAAAGATGACATGGAGGGGAGTGGAATAGGTGTTGAGAAATGAATGGGGGTGATATGACAGCAGAGAGGGGATAGACGATGAGTGGAGGACATGTGTCGACAGGAGACGAGGGTGGTAATCAGAGGTGGTAAGTGGTCTACTC
>ML788026.1:396444-414475 GCA_009831015.1 Picea engelmannii | reverse complement strand
GGGAGGGGTCCGAGTTCACGAGGAGGTGCCACGACAGTGGGGGACCCGCATTCAAAAACCACCAACTCATACCCCCCACCACTTGTTAAAGGTAGAATGATGAGGGGGATCTGATATGGGCCTTGTTCCATAGATATGAGTGCACAGATCTCAACCACCCAGATCCATGCGCTGCTCAGCATGACGCGCATGTGCACACAAAACTTAGGATAAGTGGGTTTTTGCCCCTTTCTTCGCATTTTTCCACCCGAGGGCCAAATCCAATGGAGAAAACACCCCATACCATAATATGTGATAACATTAGGCTCCATAGGGTATAGATTCCTCCTTGTGAGGCTCTAAGATCTGCTTTTGCAGTTCTAGTCACCTTCTATTGGGCTATGGAGTCAAGCTCAAAACACCCTGCTGAGGAATATATGTCGATAAAAATGAAAATAAACACACATGGGCTACAAAGGAGCTTATTTATATACATACATAAACTAATTAATTTTTACATGGTGCTAGGTGAAAGAAAATTTCCACCATAGCTAATCAAGTAACTTCTTAAATGGAAGCTTCTTTACTTTATCGGTGATCACTAGCAGATGATGCAACTGTGACAACAGAACGGTTACACCCTTCAAATCCTCTTCAATGACTGAAGTTGAGATAAAATAGGGCGGCTCTAGGGCATGAAGTAAATGCCACTCCATGTACTCATTAATAAGCTCATAGAATGAGTGGCAAATTCTGCGAAATTTGTAGTAGAAAGCCTTCTCTGCTCCACAACTACTCATACAGGGCTGAATTTCATTGGTAGGCACAGGCGGATGGGAAGTTGATACAGGCTGACTGTCCTCAAATGATGACTGCTCACTGACAGGATTTGAACATGAGATGAACTGATCCTCCTGCTGCTCCTATTGTTCATCTTCTTGGATCCCCAAGGGTCAGATTCATAATCATCATAAACATGACTCGTGGGGAAAATATACTCTTCATCATGCTGCTCAATGTCTTCTGCAGACCCAGGAGGGATGATTTCCTCATGATAATCTTAGTTAATAAAAAAGGGATACGGTTCTGCTATGTTCTCTTGGAAATCCTGCATATCCATCTCAAAACTTGATTCATAGTTGTCATACACAGGATGGTTGCTCCTCTGATCAACAAACTGTGATGTAGGGCTTTGATACTCTTCATCTGAATAATCATCAAAGCATGAGATAGCAGGAACATCAGGAGTAGGATGCAAAGCCTCTATAGTCATGATATATTCAACATCATCCTCAGTAGAGCTGCCAAGAACATCCTCTTCAAGGGCCAGAAAATCCTCTGAGCTTTCCTAAAAAATGAAGCAGTCACGTTCTACCTTCAATTCTTCTATCTTTGTAGAAAGATACTTTACCAGCTCCATCTGCTCACTTAGAGCCTCTTCTTTTTGGTCCTCATCCTTACATCTCTCCTTAGATGCATATGAATAGGGAAGAGAAATAACTTATTCCGGATCCAAGTCATCAGGCCCATCTTCAGAGCCTATGTAAGAAGCAACTCTATCTTGAATACAATCATTGTATCCCTCACAACAACTATGAAAAATTAACTCAGAGGGATAATTTTTTTGACAATGAGCGTTGAAACATGCATGAAATCCTCCTAGTGAAGAAATGCTAGCAGGGGGTAAAGAATAATACCACTCTTGAGCATCCCCTGCTAACGAGAACATGAACATCTTCATTAATACATCCTCATGATGTATCTCCCACTAGTGCATGAGTTCATGAAACTCTCTGAGATGCTGAGCAGGGTTGTCCTCTTTATTCTCTCTAAATATAGGAAAATAATCATTCCATTCATTTGGAGCAGGAACAATATTGGGAAAACCAAGAACAATAGAAAAATTAAAGGGAGAAAACCTCCGAGCCAGAATTATTTCCTTTTCGAACCAGTGGAGTCGTCGATCGATTCTTCAACCATGGAGTCACCAAGTGAATTATGTGAAGTATGAGTGTGTTTGGTCTTTGTTCACCATCAAAGACCAGATCTGATCATTGTGTTCTTTGAGGGGCTACCAAGTGTAGCCAGAAGCAGCCACACTGAAACAGTGGAGTTGAGACAGTGGGGTCGCCATAGTGGATTCGCTAGGTGCACAATTGCAATCTTTAATGTACTGATTTCTGATGCACCTTCATAATCAATAATATTTGTCATTCTACCCAGGGGAAATATTCAATTCGTCCCTGACAACGACGCCATAAATGTTAGCACCAGAAGTCACCTCTGGATTGCTGCAGGTAAGCCCAGTGCCCATCAGTCTTTGGGGTGGATGTTGGTTTAAATGGGTGGTAGTCAATGGAAAAAACTCAACACTAGAATGATGTTACAACACAGAAATGAACAAGAAATGTGGAGGGAAGTGAGGGCCACATTAGCTTCAGTTAGTGGATTGAGTTTAAAGGTGAGTAGAGAGAAGAATTGATGAGAAAATGAGAACAAGATTGGATGGGCATCCGACCTTCCAACAACTTGAAGAAGATAAACTCAGGCTTGATGATGCTTTCGAGCCCTGGTTTCAGACACCGAAATGTGCCTGAATGACACAGTTCCAACAACACAATGATCAAACCTACATCACTATGTGGCCACAACAACTCGACTGGATCCTCCAATTCCGAGCCATTCAGTGCAAGAGGGAAAAATATAACAAGGAGAGCTGATTAAAACTGGTCACAATGTTATTGTAATCAAACCTACATTACAATAGCATAAGAACCCTCGACTAGATCCTCCAATTCCAAGTGTGTTAAATCAATGTTTACAAATAGATGGAAAGAAACTGACTTCTATTAACTGATAGTCTCAAATCGATTACATAGCTAGAAACAACTCTGGTGTTAAAACATATTACAAAATGGGAGCTCTGCTCAACCAAAGACCATTACAAAATTATAGAACTCCATACATATACTAAAAAATTCTCCATCCTCAGTAGAGGCATGCTCGATTTCCCATGGCACTGCATCGCTTCAGTTAGACTACTCCTGCAGCCTCCCCTGCACACGTTTTCCCCTGCCAGACACAATCTTGACTTTTCTACTTCCTTGGTGCCCTGATCTATCAGACTGTGCACGCAATCTCTCTGTGCACACGATCTCATATTTCCAGTTGACAGTTTGCTTCCATTGTTAGACCATTATGACTTCCATTCATGGGGGAGATGACGCTCCAACCACCTCCCCCACTTTATTAACTACTTCATCGGGATCAGGGTGGCCTGAGTCACACTTGGTTCTTGGGAGACGTGGCGGCCTCTCCATGTCCGTCTGCTACATTTTTGGACCTTTGCTGAGGGACCCGGTTGGTTGACATGGATAGAGCTCATGGGGCTGAGGCGATGGGCATGATCGACAGGCTACTGGGTATGCATGGGTGTCTAAAATGTCAGCGCTGAGGTGTAACGGTGCGAGGGGGTGATGTGATGCAAGATGAGGACATGGAGGCGAAGGGGAGGTTGCGGTGGTGTAAAAGTTGGTCAAGGGGGACACAATGACATGACAAAGATGACATGGAGGGGAGTGGAATAGGTGCCGAGAAATGAAAGGGGGTGATATGACAGCGGAGAGGGGACAGGCAATGAGTGGAGGACAGGTGTCAGCCGGAGATGAAGGTGGTAATTGAAGGTGGTAAGTGGTCCAATCGGAGGGGGGGGGAGAGTGGTAAGGAGTAAAGGTTGGGGGGGGGGGTTCGAGTTCACGAGGAGGAACCACGACAGTGGGGGGCTCGCATTCAAAAACCACCAACTCGGACCCCCTCGGTTAAAGGTAGATTGATGAGGGGGGTCCGATATGGGCCCTGCGCCATAGATCTGAGTGCACAGATCTAGGTCTCCCAGATCCACGCGCTGCTTAGTGTGACGCGCTTGCGCACACAAAACTTAGAATAAGTGGGTTTTTAGCCCCTTTCTTCGCATTTTTCCACCCGAGGGCCAAATCTAGTGGGGAAAACACCCCATACCATAATATGTGATAACATGTGTGAATCCGGGTTGTGTACAAATACAATGTTCAAGAAGAAGTAGTAGTTGCAGTTGTCTTAGTCATTTTTCTAGAACACCATCAATGGTTGTGAATGACTATCATCAAGGTTATGAAGATTCTAAGGAACAATTGGAGGATGTGTTTTATTTTAATTCTTCATCCACCTATGGTCAGTCTACCCTGAGGCCAACATTATCACATAATGCAGCACTACTAGAGTCATCCTTAAAGAACTTATAGGTAAATAATATGGATTTCAATGGGAAATCTACATGTCAAGCATAAAAACATTTAACCATAGGACCACCGCCCATGTATATTCCTAGATGGAGTAGAGTTGGTACTGGAAATATCCAAGGGTAATTTTTGAAGGACACACTATAAATGGCTTCCTGAGATGAAAAAGGCAATGCAGAGCTGGTACTAATTCTCTTTGAAGAGATGTCTGAGGAAGGATTCATCCATGATCCTTTGTGTTATGAGGAAATTATTCATATTTTCTGTACAGAAGATAAATTAAAAATGGTTTTAAATATTCTAGAGACATGAAGATGACAGGGAATCATACCTCTGTCTTCATTTACTGCAACATTTCTATAAAATACAAGGCCTCAACCAGGCCTGGGCTCCCATTGAAGACATGTGTAAGCAAAGGTCGCTTGGTGGTATTATCATCTTCCGCTTGTTGTTGATGTGATTTATAGTAGATGGTGACCAGATTTCAATTTGAGACTCCTAGAAGAAGTTATAACATCATCATTGGTGGTAGCCTTGTTTCTGATAGTATATTTCTTAGAGGTTCAATAAAGGAAAGAAAAATGAAATTCGTTTATGATATTTTCAACAGAAGGTCCAGAAAAGAGTTGGGTTTACTGGCAACATTAACCTTCAAATCCCTACAAAATGCACATCGACAAAATCGATGAAGTATCATAAACTCAATTCAATGGCTGAATTGAGCAATGAAAACACACAAAGATCTCAAATTTCATGATATTATCCTCCCCTTTGCCCTCTGTTTGGGGCTCAAATCCTCTCGAAAACATATCTCATTAATTAGGTAGAATGGACATTCAGTTTGATTACACTGGTGAGTCAAAAAAAGTGAATTTTAACCATATAAAAAGACTATGCCGAAAATGCAGATCGAAAAAAGGAGAATTGGGTTCCCTCTAAAAATTTTGCCAATTTAAAATTCCCTCTAATATTTCAACTTTGCCACCAAATTTGTTGGCCTTTTGAATATTTTCCACCACAATCACACCATTCGCGCTATGGAGAGTGCAACAAGGGTCACACAAAATTTAACCATATGACCATATGTTTGATTATTCTACCCGTAAACCCTTAACTGTTTATTTTTCATTCACTGAGAAACATTAAATATAATGGAATGTGATCTATTCTTGGAAATAAATTTCAGAAGCCTTGGGTTTTGAGTCTACACTAAAAACTATTTTAGTGAAACTGTTTTTTTCACGCGAAAAAAACAGTTTCACTGTTATTCTTATTATAATCAAATGAAACTTCCAGTTTACAAAAAATGTGTCTTCCATGAAATAGGACGCGAAAAAAACAGTTTCACTGTTATTCTTATTATAATCAAATGAAACTTCCAGTTTACAAAAAATGTGTCTTCCATGAAATAGGAATGTTCTTTCTGTGTATAAAATTTATGGTCTCAAAACCTTTCTTTAATGATATGATATTCTCCTTCCAATGACTGAGATAAATAAGATCCAAGTTGGATTTGTCATTTATCCAGTCAATGGTGACCTTGGAATCACCTACCACCATTAGATTTTTAATAGAGTGATGTGTGGCAAGTAAAAGGATTCCCCAGAGTCCCATCATCTCAACTTTCATATTATTTTCCGTACCTCCAACAAAATGTGCTTTGATAATGTGTTTGGAGGAGATTTTGAGATGAATTCCTATGCCACACTTATTTTCTACAGCTACACCGTCAAAAAAGCCAATTGGATTGTCATTAAAGTAAATTGGCTTCAGTAAAACCTCCAAATTATCTTCTTCCACTTTGTATGGATGTTCTTTTATGGATAGAAGAATTTTTTATATATCTAGGGATCAAGTCTGTTCCAGTTATCAAACATAATTTTGTTTCAGAATTTCTAAATGCCCCACATAATCAGAAAAGGAACGTGTCTTAAATTTGGGAGTTTGAAGAACCAGAGTTTCAAGTTTTCTTCAATGGTGGAGCTCTTCCATTCGCTATCGATCCTCAGTGCTGTGAGGACATTTGCCCAAATGTGTTGTGAGATCTAACATTCTACAAAAAGATGTGTGAAAAACTCTTCATATTTTAAGCACAGGGCGCAAATTGAAGGGACAATGCCTCCTCTTTTATGATAGTTAATACCTGTGAGGATGTAGTCCTCTATGCATAGGCACATGAAGCAAATTATTTTGACTGGGATCTTCACAAACCAAATTTCTTTGTGCCACCAGTTCTTTCTAACCAGATTATTTGTATAAAGAATGGAATGATAGGCTAGTATGGCAGTGACCTTACCTGTTGCTCGGTTCCAAGACCAAATGAGTTTGTCATTTTCTGTGTTAAGAAGGATGCCGCTACTTCTCAAAATTTTAACAAAACTGTCCCATTCTGTGTCGAGTGTATCGTTTAAGCCTAGCTGATGGGAGTCCATCTATTGTTGCCATGCTCTAGTTGAGTCGGTCATTGTAGCTTGTGCTAACATGAATATGTGTTGGCTGTTTAGGGACTGCAGGAGTGGCTTAGAAAATTGATAGAAATCAATGCATCCAATGAAGGGGTCACATCCAAGGACAATGCGTTGACCTGCCCCTATCTCCCATGCCAACCACCGTTTGATGATCGATAGTGATTGCATCAAATTTTTCCAGATAATGGAATATTTTTGGGTGGTGTGAGCATCCTTACACAACCAAGAGATAATATCTATTCCTTTTAGATATTTCTTTCGAAGTATTGTGTTCCAGAGGTTTGTTTCAAAAAAACCTCTCCAACAGGATTTGGCGACAAGTGATTGAGCGAACCATGGTAGGTGTTTAATGCCCCATCCTCCAAACTATTTTTGTAATATCCCTAGGCCAAACCCAATTGTAAATATAAATGCAAATGTACTTAAGCTGGTGAGCTGATTGATATCATTTTTGTATGCACCTTCATGGCGTAGTGGGCGCATGTATTGCGCAGTAAAATGATGGAGTTTGCACATTCTAGGATACCATGCACAACATCTTAAGTGCGCACGATATTGAGGCCAGTGAGCCTTTGTGTATATGCTATGTTTTATAGGATGGCGAGACAGTTATTATAAGCTAAGATGCTTATGTTTTGATTAGGACGGAGAGCCTAGATGTTAAAGGCCAGAGCACCTATTTTTGCATATGTCTCATAATTAATATAAAATACATCGCTGCGCGCAGACCGACCATGATAAAAGAGATGGGGGACTAAACTCCACTACTTAGGGAAAGGGAGGGCCAAAAGTTAAGGAAAAGGGCTAAGCTAGGGAGCTCAAGCCAAAAAGGAATATTATATTAATATTTCTTAATCATAAAGTATGGATAATTATTTTATCCTAAGTTCTAAAGTTGGGGACAAGTGGGCCAAAGTATCTCCCAACATGACAAGTGTCAAGTTGGGGACATGCATACATATTGTGGGGACTTAGTTCATTTCTTATCATCTTTTCCATGATTCCTTCCATCATTCATCCATGATTCCATGACTATTTCACTTATGTAGTCAGTTATCCTTCATACATTCATTGTACATGAGCCTATATTCAAAGCCATATCCGTTTTGTTTAGCTCGTTAGCTTTGGAGCTGGACTGAAGAAGTGGGTTGTCAGGCCCGTGGGATATTGAAGAGGCAGGTTGTCAGGCCCATGAGAAACTCTCTGGGTGAGATAATTGCTAGGAATTGATTTCCTGAAGGTGCTAAACTGCAGCTATCGTTCTCAGGGACTTCCTGTCCGACCTGTTGCTGAAGCTCAGAAAGGAAGTGGGGCAGCCGAAGGACTGTTGAGCAGAGTAGAGGCACACTTCCTGGGTGGGACAGGCATGTGGGGAATGAGGGACTGTAGGATGTTAGTTTGAGTTGGCACCTGAGATGAAGTCTTTCTTGTTGTCTATGAGCCTTTAGCTTGGTTAGGAATCTCTTTACCCAGGTGGAGTTTAGTCCCAACTCAGGGGTGACTCACTGTTGAGAGTGATGAACAGTGTGGTCTAAGGCTGGGAGGTTTATGTAAGGTCTACACGCAGTTGGTGACATTCTTACCAAGATAAGTGCCAATTGTGTGATAAATTTACATGCTGCATTGTTATTTGCGTGCTTATTTTTATGGGTTATCATATGTGCGGTTATAACTATGTTTATATTTATGTGTATTTCATGTATATGCTGCATGTATATGTTACTGTCATTTTGGTATGAATCTGTGCAATTACAGAGTGTATTTGTTTGTTTACGTTTTATATATAATGCTTCCAAAAGAGTTTTTTGTGTATATATTTTAATTGCATGTAGTTCGAAAAATTTATGTGGCATAGGTCAGTTGGATACTGGGTATGTTACAACATGTTCTGCAGTGAGAGAACGAAAGAGTTCTCTGGTGTAGCGTGGCCCGACCATGGGTGGTCGAGGATGTTACAATATGGTATCAGAGCTTCAGTTTTCAACATTGAGCCTGGATGGGTCGAGAAAGTTCAGTTGAAGTGAATATTCACAGAAGATTTATTTCAAACGGGCCAAATTTCGAGTTGCAGAGCATCCATGGTGAATTTTGGAAGCAACGATGCAGAATTGGGAAAAGCCCCAATCATGGATGATTTTAGGGGCTAAATTTCGCTCTTGGGCTAATTTTCCATGGTTTTTCCAAAAACAAGATTCGCTATTTTAAAAAAGATTCGCCCAAATTCTATAGGATAAAATTATTTTACTTTAAAAATCGCCAAAATTTTATAAAAACTATATAAAATCCTTATAAATTTGAATATTTTTACAAAAATATCACCAAACATTTATAGTTGGCATATGGAGGATTAGTAAGATTCGCCAAGGTTTCTACATTTTAAAATAAATTTCCATCCTTAAAATCATCCCTGGCCCCAATTCCTGTTGTTAAATTCGTGAGAAAATGGAGAAATTTGGCCATGTAATGAGATATTACTGATTTAATATCTGTTTTAGCAAATTCGGACCTGGAATTGGCTGAATTTGAAGTTACAGTGTAGCCATGACAGATGGAGCAAAGTTAATAAATAAAATTCTCGATTCGCAAATTGATTTTGGATAAATTCGTTCTAGAAATGTCAAAACTACAACGATTTGTTGTTGCATAGGTTGAACTGGTGTTATTGGAGTGAAATTGAACGAATTTCATAGTTGCAGAATGTCTATTGTAAATTGGGGAAAACATTAAGCAAAAGCCCCAATTTATGCAGCGGAATTCACAAGGAATTGATGCGCATATAAATGATGTGCACAGGTGGGAGCACTAAAATGTATGATGCGCAGTGAAAATCTTGTGATAGGTAAAATTCAGCACTATGCAACAAGGTATTGGCATGCTGGTGCACATGCTTAAATTTGGTGCTGCGCGAAAAAATGTTAGTGTGCAGGTGTGCGCGCTAAATTTCGGTGCCACGCGAAACAATGTTAGTGTGTGGGTGTGCGTGCTAAATTTTGGTGTCGTGTAGAAAAATGTTGGTGTACAAGAGTGCACACTAAATTTAGAATTGCGCGGTATGCACACACATAATAATGACGCGCATGGTGTGCGTAGTGTGGGCAGAGCACATAGGAGTTTTGTTGGTGTGCGCGCAATATGGGTATATGTTGTTGCACGACAATTTAGTTAGTGGTGCGTGCAGATTTTTGGTGCGTGGTGTAGGCATGCTAAAATTTGGCATGGCGTAGCGCGTCGAGTGAAATGAGCATGAAATATCAACACGCAGTCCCAAAACTATGCGCAATGGGTATTGGCGCGCGACATAAAAGTAGTGTGCGCAAGTTATTGGCACGACAAAGAAGTGATACACATTGGTTTTAAAGTGCGCGAAGCTCGATTTACCTTGTATTGCTACTGCGCATGGTAAATATGGGTTACAAGTTAAAAATTATGCACACGAATTCGTTTGGAAGGTGAATAAGAAAATAAAACTCGTGATTTTCTACGACATTTTATATCATTTGAACATCATACTTTTGCAGTGCGTTTTTGAGGGCCTTAAGAGCGTTTTTAGCAAATCAAAAACCACGAGACAAAGGTGTATCATACGTACACCTTGTCTCTTCAGCTCGTATGAAATATCTCAGATAGATCTTTCTAATGGTGTAAATTGTTCGTCAAACATAGCTTTTATGAGAAAGTTACAGCGTAAACAGTGGAGGGTAAATTTTAAGACCCAATTAACTTCCAAAAGCCATAACTTTCTACTACAAAATCTGATTGAGGCAAATGAGCAGTCACTGGAAAACTATGGAACCATAGAATACATTCCATGATCTGAATTAAATTTATGGGCATGTTAAATATGTTTAAAATGGAAAAGAAGGTACCTGTAGCATTCCAGACCAAAAACACAAATTGGCCTAGAACTATAGCAGGCTGTAACTAGCACCCCAGAACCCAGAATGAGGTGAAACTTGGAAAAAATGTCCATAATATGTATATGAGGAAACAAAATTGAGATCCTACTAAATATCTAATGGATTAGGATAAAAAATGCATAATTACAGCGCAAAATTGCGCCAAGTTGAAGTGTGAACAGAAAGGTTAATGGGAAAATTTCAAATGACCATAACTTTCTGCTCCAGACTCGAAATTGAGCATGTGAGAAGGAGTTGGAAAGGTATTGGACAGAAGAATATAATTATTCACCCATAAAATTGATCAAGGCATTCAATGTTTCAGGAAATTGTAAGAAATATTTCTGATATATTATTGAACCAAAATGGTTCATAATTTTCATGAATTGTTGAAACAGTTAGCTTGAAAAAGTTTTGTTGGCTGCACATTTTGCAGAGTTAACAAAAAATAGATCATATCAGAATCAACAGAGAGTCCATAGTAATTGAAGAGGCACAGGGAACTTATAGCCAAGAATATGAAATCAGAGGAATGGATGTCCATTTGGGCATTGAAGGAACAAACTCCAATGGGCATGGAGAAGGAAGGGATGAAAATGTGAATATGGTAGAGACCATTAAGAATTTGCAGAGGGATGTCCAAAGCCATAAAGACGATAATGAAAGGTTTATGAGATCCAAGGAGAACCATGATGACTTCAAAATGAAGTTATTGGAGAGCTTGAACATAATAGAAAAAAAATTGGATAAGGAGAGTGGCTCAAGCAAATCAGGAAGTCACAAACCTCTTGATGAGAAACGAAAATCAAGAAGTGTTAGTAGGAATCACCATCAATCCCCAAGGCATTCCAATAAGAGAGCACACAACAACTCGAGTCCATCCCCTATCAGGAAGCATAAGGGGTCTTGGGTGGATGAGCTACGAGGAGAAATCAACAAAATCAAACCTCCTACATTTGATGGTGAGCAAAAGAAGGATGAAGATGTAGAGACATGGCTACTGGGCATGAGAAAGTATTTTCAATTGCATAATTATTCTTATCATGTAGAAGGTAGAATTTCTATCTATCAACTCAAGGGAAAGGCATCCATGTGGTGGGATCAACTTGTGTAGGTGCAACACATTAAAGAGAAAAGTGTTACTTGGAGGGAATTAAAGAAGTATTTTGAGAAGAAATACTTGACTAAGAGATACTATGACAAGAAAATGAAAGAGTTATTTGAACTCAATCTTGGGAGTATGACAATAGATGAATATGAAAGAAGGTTTTTAGAACTGCTGAAGTATGTCTCTTTCATCAAGGATGAGACAGTGAAGATTCAAAGGTATTTGAGTGGATTATCATCATTTATCAGTGGAAAAATACAGTACGATGATCCCAAGACATTGGAGGAGACCATAAGGTGAGATAAATGCCTATATGATCAGCAAAAATCAAGGCCAACTTTCCAAAAATCTCGGAAAGAAAAAAATAAATTCAAGATAGATCAAAGGAAGAAGGGGTCTAAAGCACCATTCTTCAGAAATAATCCACAGGGACGACAAGCTCCTAGAGAACCCAGAATGAATGAGCCAAGGGGTCAAAGGCCAAGGCAACCACCTATTCAATGTTGGGGATGTAAAGGAGATCATATGTACAGAGATTGTCCTCACAGAGGTGTAAAAGGGAGAACTGTTCACAGTGTACAACAAGCTAAAACAGTGGAGGACATGGGCAGAAATGTGCCAAAGATTTATGTAGCCCTGGACAAGAAGCAAGCAGAGTATCAGTCACATATGATTGAAGGGGAAGGTATGATCAACAACCAAACCATTGTTATTTTAATTGATTCAGGAGCTAGTCATATTTATATAGATCCTAAGATGGTGGAAAGTTCACATTTGCCAAGAAGAAAGAATGGAAAATCTTGGTTGGTGAAGTTAGCCAATGGATACAAAAGAAACGTTAATGAAATGGTTAAGTCATGCCTTATGGACATGAATGGACTGAACACCAAGGAATATTTGAACATATTTCCTTTAGGTTACTTTGACTGTCTAATTGGGATGGATTGGTTGGACCAATATCATGCTCTCCTAGACTTTCATAACAAAGAATTTACTGCTTGGATGAGGAAGGAAAACTAAGGAAAGTGCAAGGAATTCCCAGGGCATTAACCATCAGAGAAATTTCAGCATTGCAGCTGAAGAAATGTTACAGGAAAGGGTGTCAAATATTTGCATCACATATGGAAGAGACACCTAAAGATAAGGTACCAAATTTGGAAGATCATGCAGTCCTGGAAGATTTTGAAGATGTGTTCAAGGAGGTACCAGGACTACCCCCAAAGAGAGATATTGATTTCTCTATAAATTTAATGCCTGGAGCAACTCCAATGTCAAAGACTCCTTACAGAATGAGTACACTAGAGTTGAAGGAGTTGCAAATGCAGCTTGAAGAACTTCTAAAAAAGGGGTATGTACGCCCAAGTGTGTCACCTTGGGGTGCCCCAGTCTTGTTTGTGAAGAAGAAAGATGGAACATTAAGATTGTGCATTGATTTCAGACAGTTGAATAAAGTGACTATTAAGAACAAGTATCCTTGCCAATGATTGATGATCTTTTTGATCAATTGAAGGATGCAAAGATCGTTTCAAAGATAAAGCTCAGGTCAGAATACCATTAGGTAAGGATTAAAGAGGAAGATATCAGCAATACCACCTTCAGGACAAGGTATGGTCATTATGAGTTCACAATGGTGCTATTTGGGTTGTCAAATGCACCCGTTGTTTTCATGTGCTTAATGAATGGTGTTTTCTGAGAATATTTAGACAAGTTTGTCATTGTCTTTTTGGATGACATCCTTGTATATTCTAAGTCAGAAGAAGAGCATGAGCATCATTTGAGGATGGTTTTGCAATTTTTAAGGGAGCATCAGTTGTATGCCAAATTGAGCAAGTGCTCATTTTATCAGAAGAAAATTCACTATTTGGGACATATCATTTCACAGGATGGGATAGCAGTGGATCCTGAGAAGATAGAAGCCATTATAGAATGGTCAGTGCCAAAGAATGTGACAGAGGTGAGATCATTCATGGGTCTTGTAGGCTACTATAGGAGATTTATTGAAGGATTTTCAAATATTGCACACCCAATCACTTCCTTGCAAAGAAAGGGTGTGAAGTTTCAATGGACATTGGATTGTGAAAAGAGTTTTCAACACTTGAAACAGTTATTAACAAGTGCTCCAAAACTAAGGATTGTAGACCTAAATGAAGACTTCATTGTATGCATATATGCATGTAAAGAAGGACTTGGGGGAGTCCTCACTCAAAATGGGTTTGTTATATGTTATGAATCAAGGAAGTTGAAGGAGCATGAAAGACACTATGCCACACATGATTTGGAGTTGGCAGCCATAGTGCATGCTTTGAGTAAATGGAGACACTACCTTATGGGGAAAAGTTTTGAGCTCAGGACAGACCACAATGGTCTGAAATATTTATTTGATCAACCAACTCTAAATTCTAGGCAAAGAAGATGGTTGAAATTTTTAAGTGAATATGACTTTGATATAAAGCATATCAAGGGGAAAGAGAACAAAGTGGCTGATGCACTCAGCAGCAGAGTGCATGAATTGCATGCTACAACCATTATCATGTACCAATCATATTTGAAAGACAAAATTAGAGAGGCTGCCAAATCAAATGTGCAATACAAGGAATTAGTGGCAAAATTACAACAAGGTATTTTGCAGCAGAAAATTGAAGAATACAAGTTAGTTAATGATGAAATTCTCATGTACAGGGGAAGAATTTATGTACCAAATTCTCAGGAATTGAAAAATATGATATTGAGGGAGATGCATAATGTACCTTATGCTTGGCACCTAGGATATCAGAAAAGTATTGTAGCTGTCAAAAGCCAATATTATTGGTCAGGCATGAAGAAAGAGATTGCTGATTTTATTGCCAGATGTTTGGAATGTCAAAAGGTAAAGGCTGAGCATAGACACACAACTGGTTTGCTACAGCCATTACCCATTCTTGAGTGGAAATGGGAAGTTGTAACCATGGATTTCATCACTAAACTTCCCAGAACAAACAAGCAACATGATTCTATCATGTTAGTGGTGGATAAGCTTACTAAAGCTGCCCATTTTATTCTAGTTAAGCTCACTCATAAGGCAACGAACATTGCTGATGTTTATATGAGGGAAATTGCTAGATTACATGAGGGAAATTGCGAGATTACATGGCATACCCGCATCTCTTTGAGGATGTTTGAAATTTTGTTGTATATGTCTACATGATGCACTGAGGACAATGCATAAATAAGGGGAGGGGATTGTAATATCCCTAGGCCGAACTCAATTGTAAATATAAATGCAAATATACTTAAGCTGGTGAGCTGATTGATATCATTTTCATATGCACCTTCATGGCATAGTGCGTGCATGTGCTGCGCAGTAAAATGTCGGAGTGTGCACATTCCAGGTTACCACGCACAACATCTTAAGTGCATGTGATATTGAGGCCAGTGAGGCTTTGTGTATATGCTATGTTTTATAGGTTGGTGAGCCAGTTATTATAAGCTAAGATGCTTATGTTTTGATTAGGCCGGAGAGCCTAGATGTTAAAGGCCAATGCGCCTATTTTTGTATATGTCTCATAATTAATATAAAATACATCGCTGCATGCAGACCGACCATGATAAAAGAGATGGGGGACTAAACTCCATTAGTTAGGGAAAGGGAGGGCCAAAAGTTAAGTAAAAGGGCTAAGCTAGGGAGCTAAAGCCAAAAAGGAATATTATATTAATATTTATTAATCATAAAGTATGTATAATTATTTTATCCTAAGTTCTAAAGTTGGGGACAAGTGGGCCAAAGTAGCTCCCAACATGACAAGTGTCAAGTTGGGGACATGCATACATATTGTGGGGACTTAGTTCATTTCCTATCTTTTTTCCATGATTCCTGCCATCATTCATCCATGATTCCATGACCATTTCACTTATGCAGTCAGTTATCCTTCATACATTCATTGCACCTGAACCTGTATCCAAAGCCATATCCATTTTGTGTAGCAAGTTAGCTTGGGAGCTGGACTGAAGAAGCGGGTTGTCAGGCCCATGGGATATTGAAGAGGCGGGTTGTCAGGCCCGTGAGAAACTCTCTGGGTGAGAGAATTGCTTGGAATTGATTTCCTGAAGGTGCTAAACCGCAACTATAGTGCTCTGAGACTTCCTGTTCGGCCTATTGCTGAAGCCCGGAAAGGAAGTGGGGCAGCCGAAGGACTGTTGAGAAGAGAAGGGGCACACTTACTGGGTGGGACATGCATTTGGGGAATGAGGGACTGTAGGTTTTTAGTTTGAGTTGGCACCTGAGACAGAGTCTTTCCTATTTTATATGAGCCTTTAGCCTGGTTAGGAATCCCTTTAACCAGGTGGAGTTTAGTCCCAGCTTGGGGGTGACTCACTATTGAGAGTGATGACTAATGTGGTCTAAGGATGGGAGGTTCGTGGAAGGTCTACATGCAGTTGGTGACATTCTTACCAAGGTAAGTGCCAATTGTGTGATAAATTTACATGCTGCATTGTTATTTACATGCTTATTTTTATGGGTTATCATATGTGCGGTTATAACTGTGTTTATCTTTATGGGTATTTCCTGTATATGCTGCATGTATATGTTACTGTCATTTCAGGATGAATCCGTGCAATTACATAATGTATTTGTTTGTTTACGTTTTATATATAATGCTTCCGCAAGAGTTCTGTGTGTATATATTTTAATTGCATGTAGTTTGAAAAATTTATGTGGCATAGCTCAGTTGGATACTGGGTATGTTATAGTATGTTCCACAGTGAGAGAATGAAATATTTCTCTGGTGTAGCGTGGCCCGACCATCGGTGGTCGGGGATGTTACAATTTTGTCTTTACTAGATTT
Organism: Picea engelmannii; assembly: GCA_009831015.1. Taxonomy (NCBI): domain Eukaryota; kingdom Viridiplantae; phylum Streptophyta; class Pinopsida; order Pinales; family Pinaceae; genus Picea; species Picea engelmannii. The sequence goes on along the minus strand of ML788026.1, from coordinate 397,924 downwards.
TTCCATTTAGTAAGGTGGAATCCAATGCCTTTCTTTCCTCCTTTCCAGATGAATCTACTAATCATAAGCTGGATGCGTTGGAGCACCGAAGTCGGAGCTTTCACCAGGCTGAGCCAATAAACTAGTATGCTTTGTAAAAATGAAGTTTCCAAGGTAAGTCTACCTCCCAAGGAGAGCCAACGATAGGTCCAATTCCCAATCCTTTTATCAATCTTCTTGATTAGCCACATCCAATTTCTAACTCTGTAATTATTTGGTTTAAGAGAAAAATCGAGGTACTTCATCCATTGATCAAGGGTTTCAATTTCAATATTGAAATCTGTTAAAAGGTGGCGCCTTAGAATTGGATCAATATTATGAGCAATAAAAACATATTTGTGGCAGTTAATGGTCATCCTTGTTGTAGCAGAAAAGTTGGATAGGATAGTTTTAAATGTCTTCCAGTATTCAAGTTTCCTAGAACCCAATACGAGGACGTCATCAATGAAGAGAAGGTGAGAGATAAAAGTTCTTGAAGTGACTTTGAGTCCTTGAAAAGTTCCTGTCTCCACTGCTTGTGTCATCATTCTGCTGAGGGCCTCTAGAGATAACCTTGTTGCATTGCTTGGCAGAGATCAAGGAAATAACACTAGGTGGGACTGCCTCGGGTATCCTATACAATTTACTGTTCAAAGTAATAATAACACTATGAGGCCTAGACTCATATACAACATGACATTTCCATAAATAAGGTTGGCCCAAAATAACATCACAAACTTCGAGAGGAGCAACATCACACAATACCTTGTCTTTGAAGGGCTTGATGTCGTACAACAGTTGACACTGTTGTTGATGCAGAGATCGCTTCCTTGGCTGAGCCATCCAATGGTGTAGGGTTGTGGGTGTGGTGTTGTTGGCAGGACCAACCGCTTGACGACCTCTATTGAGATGATTTTCTTCTAGATACTGCTATCAACGATGAAGAGCAGCGGGGTGCCTTTTACCCATGTCTGTGAATGGAAGAGGCACTCTCCTTCTTCTGGCTCGTCTGGTTCACCAGGATGGATCTTGGTGGTAGCAACGGTGGCACTGGGTTCCATGTCAATGATCCATCTTCCCCTTTCTGGTTCTAGCTCATATTTGGAACCCGCATCTGATTCAGAGGCTTTAACTTTGGTCACCAACGACTACTTTGAGTGGTAGTCAACAGTGTTATTCCAAGGGCTCTTATGGAATTCATACCACTTCTTGGTATCTTTCTATAATATTTAAACCTGCAAAGTAAAGAAATGCATATAGATTCTTAAGCAATACAAAAATTAATCAATGGCTCATACACAAAGTACACAGAGATTTTATACCGGAAACCCTCAACCGGGAAAACCTTTCTTATTTTCATTATATCGAATTTCACCATTCTCCATACAATATATACAATGTTTTTAGGTATTTCGTAGATACCAAAACCCTAATCCCTTAATCCAGGATTAATTTACAAATC
>ML788026.1:371919-393171 GCA_009831015.1 Picea engelmannii | reverse complement strand
TTGAGTGGTACTACCTATTGCTACAACCAGATTATCCCAAGAGTCTGGCAAAGAACATAAAAAAGTAATACACTTATATTCTTCTGCAATCGTAATATTAACAGATCCAAGTTGACTTACCAGAGTATTAAAGGCATTTAGATGTTCTGTCACAGAATCTCCATCTTCCATCCTAAGATGATACAACTTCTTTCGAAGAAACAACTTGTTTACCAGAGACATTGATTGATACAAATTCCCTAACTTATCCCATAGTTCCTTGGCTGTAGATTCTCCCGAGACATTCAACAACATCGAATCTGCCAGGCAGACTCGAATAGTACTCCTTGCTCTTCTGTCCAACTTGTCCCAATCTTCCTTCAACATACTAGTAACTGGTGTACTAGTAGTTTGTGTACTGGTAGGTTGTGTACCAGTAGCCTGTGTGCTTGTAGATGGTGTACCAGTAGGCTGTGTACCAAGATCCATAGTGATCCATTGTTCTTTGTCTACAAGAATATCCTCCATATTGAGCTTCCATAACTCAAAGATTTTACCGTTGAACTTCTCTATCTCGATTCTAGATGAGCTTGCCATTCCTCTTTCTTTACTCGAATCTCCACTGCAAAAGCTCCCACTAAACCCAGGTTTATCATAGACCCAAGATAAACTTGATCTATCAAGACCGAGCCAAACCCTCAGCAACAAAGGCGTCCCTTTGAAGCCAAAAATGAGCTCTGATACCACATGTAAGATTTAAACCTACAAAGTAAAGCAATGCATATAGATTCTTAAGAAATACATAAATTAATCAATGGCTCATACACAGAGTACACAGAGATTTTATACCAGAAACCCTCAACCAGGAAAACCTTTGTTATTTTCATTATATTGAATTTCACCATTCGCCACACAATATATACAATGTTTTTAGGTATTCCGTAGATACCAAAACCCTAATCCCTTAATCTGGGATTAATTTACAAATCAGCTAAAAATAGCAAAAATCCGCTAAAAATAGCAAAAACGCAGTTTTCGTATCTTACGCACCCACACACACACACATGCAAAGAATATAACACATACCCAACACTTTCTTTTTCTTTTTTGTGTCCTTTTCTTGCCGCTTGGATTGGTTGTCCTGATACTATCAATATTTTCTCTGTCCTTTGTTCTATGGGTTGGGGCCGCCCTTTCTTGGATTTTGTTGTGAGAGGTTCCGAGGCCCAAATTGCGAGATTACATGGCACACCCGCATCTTTTTGAGGATGTTTGAAATTTTGTTGTATATGTCTACATGATGCACTGAGGACAATGAATAAATAAGGGGAGGGGATTGTAATATCCATAGGCCGAACCCAATTGTATGCACCTTCATGGCATAGTGCACGCATGTGCTGCACAGTAAAATGACGGAGTGTGCACATTCCAGGATACCGTGCACACCATATTAAGTGCATGTGATATTGAGGCCAGCGAGCCTTTGTGTATATTCTATGTTTTATAGGCTGGTGAGCCAGTTATTATAAGCTAAGATGCTTATGTTTTGATTAGGTCGGAGAGCCTATATGTTAAAGGCCAATGCGCCTATTTTTGTATATGTCTCATAATTAATATAAAATACATCTCTACGCATAGACCGACCATGATAAAAGAGACGGGGGACTAAACTCCATTAGTTAGGGAAAGGGAGGGCCAAAAGTTAAGTAAAAGGGCTAATCTAGGGAGCTAATTCCAAAAAGGAATATTATATTAATATTTCTTAATCATAAAGTATGTATAATTATTTTATCCTAAGTTCTAAAGTTGGGGACAAGTGGGCCAAAGTAGCTCCCAACATGACAAGTGTCAAGTTGGGGACATGCATACATATTGTGGGGACTTAGTTCATTTCCTATCATCTTTTCCATGATTCCTGCCATCATTCAATTATGATTCCATCACCATTTCACTTACGCAGTCAGTTATCCTTCATACATTCATTGCACCTAAGCCTGTATCCAGAGCCATATCCGTTTTGTGTAGCTAGTTAGTTTGGGAGCTGGACTGAAGAAGCGGGTTGTCAGGCCCATGGGATATTGAAGAGGTGGGTTGTCAGGCCTGTGAGAAACTCTCTGGGTGAGATAATTGCTGGGAATTGATTTCCTGAAGGTGCTAAACTGCAGCTACAGTGCTCTAAGACTTCCTGTCCAGCCTGTTGTTGAAGCCCGGAAAGGAAGTGGGGCAGTCGAAGGATTGTTGAGAAGAGAAGGGTCACACTTACTAGGTGGGGCATGCATGTGGGGAATGAGGGACTATAGGTTGTTAGTTTGAGTTGGCACCTGAGACAGAGTCTTTCCTATTGTTTATGAGCCTTTAGCCTGGTTAGAAATCCCTTTACCCGGGTAGAGTTTAGTCCCAGCTCGGGGGTGACTCACTATTGAGAGTGATGAACAATGTCTTCTAAGGATGGGAGGTTCATGGAATGTCTGCAAGCAGTTGGTGACATTCTTACCAAGGTAAGTGCCAATTGTGTGATAAATTTACATGCTGCATTGTTATTTACGGGCTTATTTTTATGGGTTATCATATGTGCGGTTATAACTATGTTTATCTTTATGGGTATTTCCTATATATGCTGCATGTTACTGTCATTTCAGGATGAATCTGTGCAATTACATAATGTATTTGTTTGTTTACGTTTTATATATAATGCTTCCGCAAGAGTTTTGTGTGTATATATTTTATTTGCATGCAGTTTGAAAATTTTATGTGGCATAGCTCAGTTGGATACTGGGAACATTATAGTATGTTCCACAGTGAGAGAATGAAAGATTTCTCTAGTGTAGCATGGCCCGACCATGGGTGGTCGGGGATGTTATAATTTTTGCTTTACTAGATTTTTCCATTTAGTAAGGTGGAATCCAGTGCCTTTCTTTCCTCCTTTCCAGATGAATCTACTGATCATAAGCTGGATGCGTTGTAGCACTGAAGTTATAGATTTCGCCAGGATGAGACAATAAACTGGTATGCTTTGTAAAAATGAAGTTGCTAAGGTAAGTATACCTCTCAAGGAGAGCCAACAATAGGTCCAATTCCCAATCCTCTTATCAATCTTCTTGATTAGCCACATCCAATCGCTAACTCTGTAATTATTTGGTTTAAGAGAAAAATTGAGGTACTTCATCCATTGATCAAGGGTTTCAATTTTAATATTGAAATCTGTTAGAAGGTGGCGCCTTAGAATTGGATCAATATTCTGAGTAATAAAAACAGATTTGTGGCAGTTAATTGTCATCCCTGTTGCAGCACAAAAGTTGGATAGGATAGTTTTAAATGTCTCCCAGTATTCGAGTTTCCAAGAACCCAAGATGAGGACGTCATCAACGAATAGAAAGTGATAGATAAAAGTCATTGCAGTGACTTTGAGTCCTTGAAAAGTTCCTGTCTCCACTTCTTGTGTCATCATTTTGTTGAGGGCTTCTATAACAAGCAAGAAAATCAAGGGTGACAGTGGGCATCCCTGACGAAGACCCCGATGGCATTTAAATAAGTCTGCAGGGATTCCATGAACAAGTACAACCGTGTTGACCGAGGTAATGCAACCCATGATCCATTTAGTGACATTCCAATCAAGTCCAATCTGGTCAAGTAATAAGTGGAGGAATTTCTAGCTGACACTGTCGTAATCTCTTTTTAAATCAAGCTTTAAGATGACCAAGTTTTGTTTTCTCAACTTTGCCGAGTGGAGACATTCTTGGGTGATGCCCACAATGTCAAAGATCAACCTATCTTTTAGGAAGCCAAATTGTTCAGTGGAGATACAGTTGGCTAGTATATCTTTGATTCGGGAGGCAATAATCTTAGAAATGACTTTGTAGGTGAAATTTCACAATCCAATGGGCCTGAAATCATTAAAATTGGCATGCTTACAGACTTTAGGAATAAGATTGAAGAACGTTGCATTTAGAGCTCCAGGGTTAATTCCAGTGAGGCAGGACTCTTCCACAGATCTAAGTAGATCCATGCCCATAATCTCAAAGAAGTTCTGGAAAAGTTCCTAAGTCCATTTGTCTGGACCAGGACTTTTGTCTTTGGGCATAAAGTCAATAGTGTATTTTAGCTCTGTGAGTGTAACAGTTTTACCTATAGTCACATTATCAATCTCCTTGAAGAAGCATGGAACCGTCTCTAGTACATCAAGCTATAAATCAATGCTTTTAGAATCAATGGCTTTGTACTATGATCTAAAATGGTTGTAGGCCAGCTTGTGTAACTCAGAATCAGTAGAAAATAAGTTTCCTTCTACATTAGTCAGGTCCCAAATAGTATTTTGACTGTGTCTCTGAGTTGCAAACTTATGAGAAAAGCTAGTGTTCTTATCACCTTTTTCAATCTAGGTCACCCGGCTTCATAGTCTCCAAGTGGCTTCTTCAAGAGATAGAATCTCATTCTTCTTTTGTGTTAGATCCTGAAGTGTAATCAGGTCCTTTGAATCAAATAAACTGGAAGGACTTTTGGAAAAGAGTTCAGAAATTTGTTGTTCTAAGTGAACCATGTCTGCATTCATTTTATGTTTCTTATTGAATTGCCAATTAATGACAGTATTCTTCAGAAATTTGAGTTTTTCACATAGAATAAGGATATAAGACGTATCAGTCCACTCCTGTAAGTCCGCCCAGGTTGTGTGATTAAGAGAGATGAATTCAGGATCTTCAATCCAAGTGCAATTGAACTTAAAAGGTGTCACCGATGACCGAGGGGGTCCATCAATTTGTAAGAAAATCAATCAGTGATCCAATATCATTGAGAATTCAACCCACGATAAAAAATGTTGGTGACCATCAACCATCTTGGAATCTAATAGAAAGCGGTCCATTATTTTGGAGATTCCATTGGATCTGGATCTGCCGTTTCTCCAGGTAGGTGTAATGATTGAAGGTTGAAGATCAATAAGACCGGATTTGTGGAGGAGAGAATCAAGAAAATCCGCCAGTGGGACAGTCCTAGCAGTTGCGGCCCACACTTCATTTGCAGATAGGGTAAAGTTGAGATCACCCCCTATAATAAGGTTGTCTTCATGTAGAAGACCCGAATCAAAAAGTGTTTTCTAGAAGGGCTCACAATCTTTGTAGGGTGCATAACAGTTGAAAAGTTTGAATGTGGATTTAGAGAGTTTAACCCTGCCATCTAATAAAATCCTTGTAGTTGTACCAAAATCTTGAAAATCAGCAGCATCAGGGTTCCATTCGGTGAGAAGGCCTCTAGAGTGACCAAGAGAGTCTAAGGCGAAAACAAACCAATGTGGAAGACATTGTAAAAGGAGTTCTTTCGCATTATCTATGTGAACCATAGTTTCTTGGAGAAAGACTATGTCCGGCTTGATCTTAGAAAATAATCTTTTAAGGGAGGCTAGCTTAGTGGGGCTTCCAAACCCACATAGATTGAGTGATAAGAGGATCATTAAGACACATTATTGGACAACAAGGGTGCTCCAAGGGCCGCAGGCGTATGGAAAACATGATCTGGAGCAGTGGAAGTGGTTAGTATAGGGGTAGGCTATGTAAAAGTAAATCCAACAAGCCCACCCTATATTGAGCCTGGAGGGTTTTTGGGAGGTCTGGAGCAGTTTTTCCTTATAGTAACATTGGATCGATCAGGGGGGGATTGGGGAAAGAGTGTGTGACCGTGAGGGCTAAGGGGGAGAGAGGTGCGAGTGAGAGGGTAGGGGTGATTTGTTGCTCGTGGGAAGGGTCATTATGGAAGTGAGGGGGGGAGGTATGTGGGAGGGGTTGTGTGGGGGAAATAGTCGAGAGGGGAGAAGGAAAGGAAAGGGGGGGGGGATTGTTAGTGTGGCATAGATCGGGGAAGGGATCAGGTTGCTCAGTGGCTCTAAGAGGATCATGTGAGGGGTGGGTAGGGGCAACGAGGGTAGAGACCTCTTTAAGGGGCATCTAGCTTATCAAGGAGTAGGCATCTAGCTTATCAAGGAGTAGTCTCCAAAAATCTTTGAAAATGTCAAGAACCCAAGCTTCATTATCCTTTAAGTACATAAGCTCGTCTTCATTATCCATTATATTTAATGTTTCACCTCATTATATTAGACATGTCCATAATTAATAATGATTTTTTTTAGGTGGTGGTTGAGTGTGAATGCATTTTTGTTTTGTAATTATCTTGAATATTAATGTAATAAATTTTATATTAAATTAATTTTGATCTTATCAATACTTCAATATAATATAAGAGAGGCTAGATTAATTTAGTTTTTTTTTTTTTCAGAAAAAAACAAGTTTGATCTTATAAAATATTTCCATATAAAGAATGTTTGATTAAAGTTGACTATAAATAAGAATGGTTATAAAAAATAGGTTAGATTTATTCTTAATGATGATATTATGATCTATATTTTAAGTTTTTAAAAATTGATTTTACAAAAATGAATTGTAATATCCTTTGAGGTAAGTACTATTGCATGAGTTGTGAATTGGATTTAGCTTGAGTAGTTGGGAGGAATGATTGCTATCATCCCCACCGAGGTTCAATTCCCACAATTGACATGGTCATCTTTTAACGAATATATTATTGTAATGGCTCGAGCCCTATTGTTGATCGACCTTGTGCCTTGAACATTCTAGGGTTTACCTTGGGTACCATCCTCAAAATGAGGGGAAGTACTCAGTCTTTTGTAACCTAGAAAAAAAAGTACTATTGTGTGAGTTAATAAGTAGACAAAATCATTTTCGTAAGTCCATTTTTTTCCAAGGCAAAGTTTCGTTATCATCCATTCATTTTTTCAAAATTTTGGCAATCTAGGTCGTATTAAAATAGGCCAAAACCTCTAAGGGAAACGTTCCATGAGTGAAGTCCCCATCAATCACATGGAACTTTAACTTCAAATGAAATTCGTATATGTTTTATAGAAGCATTTCCGCTTAAAATGGGTTGAGTTTATCCACTTATTAAATTACTCCTAAATACTATGTATTAGTGAGTTTTCTTCATGGTCCTCAAGTTGTCCAATATACACATTGTGTTTCGATGTGTGATTGTGGTGATTTATGGTTGATAGTTAGTACATTAATCAGAATATTTGTGGTTTGATCTATCATTAAAGTTAATGTTATATATGTCTTTTAGTTAGTGTATCTTCTAAGTTATTGATTATTGTTGTTTTGATGATTTAGGTTATCACAATGGAACAAAGTTTGAAGGTTAAGATATCTAATAAAAGCTTGAATAAACATTATAATAGCTTGTTACTTGTAATTGTCGATTAAGTTTTTGTTAAGTAGTTACTATGTTGTGTGATTGAGAAATATTGTTTTAGTTGTGGTGTGATTTTTGAGTTGGAAACACTTTAAGATTCAACATTTGGTGAGCATTGTATGAGCTCACAAGGACCTCTCAGTGAGAGATCATACTGCTTGCAAAATCCATAAGGGTTTTTAGGGGGAAACCTTGAAAGTTTCAAAAGGTTCAATGGCACCAAAAAAGAAGTTTGAAAATCCTAATCCTAGTCAAAACTATGGTGATGAACAAGGATCGGGGATATACCTCAAGACTATAAAATGAGCATACTAATAGATTATACTAGGGAAGACTAAGTTTGAACATGTAGTGGATTTAGAGTAGGAACATGCATGCGGGGAAACAAATTTACTCAAGGATTTATCAAGGAAATCCATCAAAATTTCAAAGAATCCAAAGATCAAGATTCAATGCATTTGGACCTTGTTTAGGGAATTGTACGAGGATTTGCACTATGAGGATCATAAATCGTGGAAAAAAACCCAAGATAAGTGTTTACCTAATATATCCAAGCTTCCCAATTTTGATGGTGCAAGGAGTACAAATTATCATTTGTTTACCGTCAATAGCAATTGGACGCAAAAAAATAAACCAACCCATCAACCCAATGGATAAGATTCAATGGTGTGTTGAGAGGCATGACACTCGAATAATATCGAAGTTGATGAGAAGTTAGCCTTTAGAAGCTAGTGTGACATACTTAACCCGTTTAAGGGATCCTATTTTATATATACCCTAAATTGTATCTAAGCTAATGATTTGGATTATGTTGAGAACAAAAAAAAGATAAAAATAAGTAAAATAATGTTGAGATATTACAAAGAGCACAATAATACAATGAAACCCAAACTAAAGATTGCATTAAGGAATTTGTGAGCGAGGGGGTCAATCCTTAAGTCCATGGAGGAGCTAGACTTAGTCAATTATGAAGAAGAATGCGATGCCTATCTAGGTTATTTTTTTAGGTCACATTGAGAGGTTTTGGTGTCATAGGGTAGTAAGAAGTAATTAAGTAGAAAGGCCCATCCTAACATCATGCAGTGGGCTCCGAAATGTTCCATGCCAAATGGTAGCCTCAACAGGGATGATTTTAAGGATGGAAATTTATTTTAAAATGTAGAAACCTTGGTGAATCTTACTAATCCTTCATATGTCAACTATAAATGTTTGACGATATTTTTGTAAAAATATTCAAATTTCTAAGTATTTTATATAGTTTTTATAAAATTTTGGCTATTTTTAAGGTAAAATAATTTTATCCTATAGAATTTGGGTGAATCATTTTTAAAATAGCGAATCTCATTTATGGAAAAACCATGGAAAATTAGCCCATGAGCGAAATTTAGCCCCTAAAATCATCCACGTAAAGATGTTGCAGGTATGCAAGTCCACGTAAAGATGTTGCTAGTCCAAAAGGGGAAGGTGGACTACATACCCTATGAGAATGAACATGATGGATATGATGACTTGCCCTTGGGTTTGAGATCAATTTACAAAGAAACTATTGCAATATCCATAAAGTGTTCAAGATATGGTATGAATTGTTGGAAAAAAAAATAGGATTAATTGGATGCTTCTTCCATTCATTTTGTATCAACATATGTTCATGAAGACACAAAAGTTAATAAAATATTAATGCATGTATGTCACAATGGTTTGAATGAGCAACTTTGTTAACTTCATTATTTTTATATTGTTTTCATTTTAATGTTGGGAATTATTTTTTATTATGTTTTATTAAGAACTAAACATAAAATAATTAAACAAGATTTTAATCACCTAGAATTAGGTGAAAATTTAATAAATTAAAGCTCAATTTTAGTTTCCTATTTCATATCAAAACATGAATATTCAATCGAAATGATTTCAGTAAGTCTTAAAACCCTCCCATACTGTCAATGCATTCACCTAGTCTAACCATGTAAAATTTCAATGCATACAGTCACATTTTGAAGAAATTTCAACGTTGGCCCCATTCACTGCTCATTGTGCTGGGTCGATTGATGACATTGTAGATGGGCGTGTTGGAAGACATTCCATGACATTTGAAGAGAGTTCCAACCAAGATTCTATAGATGGGAATGACAAATGATGAAAATGAGACTGCATAATGAAGGTTCATGAAAATCTGGAGGATGTCAAAAATTATGTGGGCACGTCACACATCCTTGAGTCTTGAAACCCTCGAATACCGTCAAGCCATGTGTCTCATCTAACCATGTCAAATTTCGACGCATACAAGAACAATTTGAATAAATTTCAACATTGGCACCATTCATTTCTCACCATGCGACGTCGGTAGATGACATTGGTGATGGGTGTGTTGGAAGATGTTCCATGACATTTCAAGAGAGTTTCGACAAAGATTCTATAGATGGGAATGATGAATGATGACAATGAGACTGCTTGATGAAAATTGATGCAAACGTGGATTATCTCAAATATTATGTGAGGACATTAGGAATCCTTGATTCTTGAAACCCTCACATACAATCAAGGCATATGTCTACTCTAACCATGTCAAATTTCAACGTATACAAGCATAGTTTGAATAAATTTCAACGTTCACCCCATTCACTAGTCATTTTGCGGTGTCGATGGATTACATTGGTGATGGGTGTGTTGGTCGAAGAAATTCCAAGTCACTTCAAGAGAGTTGATCCGGATTTATGAGAAGAACGAAATGACTATAGATTATTAACAGGTGCTTAACACAAAATAATAGAGATACAGTAAAACTGGTTTTCTATTCAATAAGGAAATAAGATGAAACTGTAAAATGCAGCGAAAATAAGCTTGCTGGAATGATGGCAGCTTATCTCTAAGAAAAGATGTGATGAATGCGCTCATTCACAAGAAGATGATTACAATGAGGCTCCGAAGGCATTTTTACAATAAACAGGAATGGAAAAAACCATAGACATCCAAAAACCTAACCCTAGGAGATGAAGCGCCAAAAGTCATGTGGGCCCCGTTTAGGTAAGTTAGTACATCAACTTCCTATGGTCTTAACTTTTGCATACGATATATGTTTTAGACGTATGATATCCAATTGGAAAGGTGTCATCGAGGAGATTGATTTTGGGGAAAATATCGAAGAAACTTACATAATGCAACCCATTTTCCCAAAAAACATCGTTTAGGGCCTCAAAACGGCTCCGGAAGTGAAAAACTGCTAAAAATAGTAAATTACCATAATTGCCAGAAAACTGTTTTGAGCCAGTTGGAAAAGGTGGTTGGCCACCAATATCCACATGGATGAATCTTCCCTCCTTAGTAAGCAATGTTATCCATTGCGTTGATTTCCCCCATCAGATGAGGAAATTTCTGTTGGATTTGGCCCCGGGTGAGTCACTTTCCTTGATGCAGGAGTTGCCCTGCTTTGACGACTCGATAAAGATGGATCCTTTGTTGTTGAGTGCCCTTGATATATGTGTCCACAATTTTATCATTGGATTCCTATTGTATGCATTCGGGTTTGAGCTCTGTTGGTGTTAGTTGTTCTATTACTTCTGAGGTGTCCAATAATGGTGGGAAATAAGGGCGAAGGAGATCCACGTTGAACACTGGGTGCAGGCCAAGGAAAGGGGAAATGTTGAGCTCAAAATCATTATCCCCCATGACCTTGGCTATGGTGTACGACTATTGGAATAGGGGTAGACCCAAGGTTCAACTCCAAGAGCGCACCAACAATCCCTAGCTACTAGCCCTTTCGGCAACACCTGCGAAGTAGATGCAGTGTCACTCGAAGCAGATATGAGGGGGTTGCAGGACAAAGATGTCTACAACCAAGGGGAATATCAAATGGATCTAACACAGGAACAACACAACATTCATATATCACTTATCAACTTGATCTACTCCATGCATCTATCAGATCTACCTTAGCAATGCAATAGCAGTATATGAAGGACAAATACAAAATACCAATCATACACAACACAAAATATACGTGGTTCACCCTCTCTCTAGGGCTACCTCCACATAACTGTGTTATATTATATTGATGTAAAGCATACAGTTCTTATCTGCACTCTGATTTAACAAATCTTCTCTTCTCCTATCTTTCTCTTCCCTCCCTGTGCACCCAGCTGCAGGGTTGATCTTCGCACCCAAATGAAGATCTTACAATCCAGAAGGCTCTTGTACCCAACACTTCTCTCTCTCACAATACTCTTCTCTTGACCAACTCAATATCATCAGTAACAATAAAAACACATCAACCCAAAAGTACCAACCCAACCTAGGCCCTTTAGACCTCTATTTATACTTTACAATAATTCACCAACATCCTTAGGCCGAAACCTAAGTGTCCAAAACCCTAGATACCAAAACCCTAGGTGTCTAAAACCCTAGGTCAACTTGACTCGTGTTTTCAGAGCTTCGCTAGCCTATATTTCCTTCCTTCTCGCGCGGTGCTCCAAAGCATATAATGGTGGATTTTTCCTCTTTCTGAGTCATCCATGATCCTTCTTCCTTGCTTATTTGTCATCCCCGATCTCCTCATCCAACAACTTTCTTTCTCGAGCCTCAGTCCATATTTTCTTCTCTTTTTCTCACTTCGACCCAATATTAGTCACTATGTCTTCCATGAAGATTGCTTTTTCCCTTTTCTTCCTTGTTCTTCACTTCCTTCCATAACCAAGGGCCAATAGTCCTACGGAGTCATTTTCTTTATCTTCTATCCACTTTTGAGTTTCTGTCTTCGATGGAAACCACCTTGACATTCCCTTAAAAAGATTCTTGTCCCTGTAATAGAACCATTTGTTGGCACATGGGCAAACCCAGGGTTCAGCTCCCAGAGCACACCAATAAGCCCTAGCTACTGTCCCTTTTGGCAACACCTGCGAAGCAGATGCAGTCTCACCCGAAGCAGCTATGAGGGGGTTGCAGGATAGATATGTCTACAACCAAGGGGAATATCAAGTGGATCTAACACAATAACAACACAACATTCATATATCACGTATCAACTTGATCTACTCCATGCATCTATCAGATCTACCTTAGCAATGCAATAACAATATATGAAGGACAAATACAAAATACCAATCATACACAACACAAAATATACGTGGTTCACCCTCTCTCTAGGGCTGCGTCCATAGAACTATGCTATATTACATTGATGTAAAGCATGCAGTTCTTATCTGTGCTCTGTGATAGCAGATCTTCTCTTCTCCTATCTTTCTCTTCCCTCCCTGCGCACCCAACTTTATGCTTGATCTTTGCACCTAGTTGAAGATCTTACAATCCAGAAGGCTCTTGTACCCAACACTTCTCTCTCTCTCACAATACTCTTCTCTCGACCAACTCAATATGAAAAATAACAATAACAACACATCAACCCAAAAGTACCAACCCAACCTAGGTCCTTTAGACCTCTATTTATACTTTACAATTATTCACTGACATCCTTAGGATGAAACCTAAGTGTCCAAAAACCTAGATACCAAAACCCTAGGTGTCTAAAACCCTAGGTCAACTTGAACCGTGTTTTCAGGGCTTCGCCAGCCTGTCTTTCCTTCCTTCTCGCGCGGTTCTCCAAAGAATATAATGGTGGATTTTTCCTCTTTCTAAGTCATCCACGATCCTTCTTCGTTGCTTATCTGTTATCCCTGATCTCCTCATCCAACGACTTTCTTTCTCGGGCTTTGCTCCATCTTTTCTTCTCTTTTTCTCACTTCGACCCAGTATCAGTCACTGTGTCTTCCACGAAGTTTGATTTTTCCCTTTTCTTCCTTGTTCTTCAATTCCTTCCATAACCAAGGGCCAAAAATGACCCATAATGGAGTGGGCAAAGCTTCCGATGGGGTCCTGTAAGGTGTTCTTTCTGCAAGTGCAACCAAACTTTGTCATCCACCTGAAACTTATGTGGCACCCGATGTTGATCATGGTGCTACTTGTACTTGTCATTGGACTTATGTAGGATATCCTGAACCTGTTGGTGGATGTGCTCGATCTGCTCAATGAACCAAGTGGATATGTTATCTTTAGTTGGAGCAGGAGATTAGTTGGTCGAGGTGACCGCAAGGGGAAGTGAAACATCTATGGGACCCAATAGTTGGAATCCCAATCCTACCGAAAATGGGTTGTGGCCAGTTGAGCTATGTAGGGCTTGGTTGTAGCTATGCTGGACATAGGGAAGGCTCTCATCCCATGTGTGAGGGTGCTTGGAATTATACATGTGAAGTATATGCACAATCATTCGATTTACGACCTCGATTTGTCCATCTGTCTGGGGGTAGAAGGCCGTGGATTTGGTGAGATTGGTGTCCAGTAGTGACCAGAGGCTTGACCAGAATGTGATGAGAAACCAACTATTTCGATATGATACAATGGTTTGTGGGATTCCAAAATGTACCCAGACTCGTTCAAAGAAGAGCTTGGCAGTGGCCTTTGCTGTGATACTCTTCTTGTAGGCAACCATAATCACCATCTTAGAAAAGCGATCAATAACCACAAAAAAAAATCATTTCCTCACTTGGTGGAGGGGAGGCTCGACATGTAGTCCATTGAGATATATTCCCATGGCCCATCAGGAGTAGGAAGAGGGCTGTATATGTCCTGTTTCTTAGTGGTCGATTTGGAAATAGCACAGGCAATGTAGGACCTGATATACTTGCTGACCTCCTGTCGAAGTTTCGGTCAGTAGAAATGTTTCTGTAGCATCGCCACTGTCTTTTCAATGCCAAAGTGTCTTGCCACTCGACTGTAGTGGGATTCCTAGATCATCTTCACTCACTCGCTTGATGGAACACAAATATGGGCTAGACGACACAACAACCCATCCTGAAGATGGAAATATCTACAACTGCATTTTCACCCAACATTTGGTAGGTGGTGGTGAAGTCTGGGTATGTATCATAGAGTTGGGGCCATACATAGGTCTCATGGCCGTAAGATTCTAGCACTGTGGTGAGTGCCGCGACTGGCAGTCTGCTGAGGCAATCAATGACACGATTGCTGCTTCATGTTTTATACTTGATGTTGAGGTGGAATTGCTGCAAGTATGTGGACCACTTTTGATGGTGTTCATTATGCAATTTTCCTTGTGTCTACATGAACTGTAGTGGCTTATGCTTAGTGTGGATGACTGTCTCCTTCCCAAGAATGTAATGTCTCCACTGGCGGTAGGCTTGCACAATGGATTACATTTCTTTGTTGTAAGTAGGGTACTTACGAAAAACATATGATACTATATCACTATGGTAGGCCACTGGGTGGTCGTGCTGAGTGAGAACGATGCCCACAACATAGTTTGAAGCATCTGTCTTGATCTCAAAGGGATGTTGCAGGTCTAGTAGTGAAAGTACTGGGGCTGAGCATAAGCGTTTCTTCAAATCTTCAAACACTTGTTGTTGGAACCGGCCCCACACAAATTTATTCTTATCACCACCCCTGGTTATTTGGTGTAGGGCCCATGCAATATGGGAGAATCCCAACACGAACCTGTGGTAGAAATTGGCAAGGCCCAAAAAGCTCCGAATCTTAGTGAGCATGGTTGGGGTTGGCCAGTCACGGATGATTTGGATCTTGGATGGATCCACATGTACGCCATGCTGATCAACAATGTAGCCTAGGTAATGGACCCTGTCCATGTCGAAGGATCATTTTTCCAAGTTGGCGTATAGCTTGTGCTGCCGCAGAGTGTGCAGAACCTGCTGAATATGATACAAGTGTTCAACCCAAGTCTTGTTGTAAATGAGAATGTCATCTAGATACACCACTACAAAATTATTGCTGAATGGTCACAGGATATCATCCATCATCCTCATAAAAGGTGGCTAGAGCATTTGTCAAGCCAAACGACATGACCAACCATTCAAAAAGGCCTTCCTTTTACTTGAAGGTGGTCTTCCATACATCTGTCTATTCTATCGGGACTTGGTGGTTACCAGACTTCAGATCAATCTTACGAAAGTATTTGGCTCCCGTGAGTTGATCAAGGAGGTCGTCGATTCAGGGAATCAGGTACTAGTTTCTGATTGTGATTTTATTCAGATTCCGGTAATCAATGCAGAGTCGCCAGGTTCCATCTTTCTTCTGTACCAACACGATTGGTCTCCCACAAGGTGATGAGTTGGGACGTATGTGCTCCTTTTGGAGATGTTCTTGGATCTGTTGCTTGATCTCCTCATTCTCTAACAAAGAGCAGTGATAGATTGGCCCATTGGGCAATGCTGTGTCAGGGGTTAGATCGATGGGGTGCTTGACCTGACAGTGTAGAGGTACCCCGATAGGCGAGGAGAAGATATTTGAGTATTATTCCATGACCTTATCTACTTGCTTCTACTGTGTGGAGAGGTCGGCTACAGAGACCCTGGATGTGGCTATGATCTTTCTCTTATTCTGAGAGCAAATCACAAAGAATACAAACTTCCCCATTTGAGAGATGACCTTGTTGCATTGCTTAGCAGAGATCAAGGAAATAGCACTAGGTGGGACCGCCTTGGGTATCCTGTACAATTTCCTATTCAAAGTAATAATAACACCATGAGGCCTAGACTCATATACAACATGACGTTTCCATAAATAAGGTTGGCCCAAAAGAACATCACAAACTTCGAGAGGAGCAACATCACATAATACCTCGTCTTTGAAGGGCTTGATGTCGTACGACAATCGACACTATTGGCTGATGCAGAGATCACTTCCTTGGTGGAGCCATCCAATGGTGTAGGGTTGTGGGTGCGACATTGTTGGCAGGACCAACCACTTGACGACCTCTATTGAGATGATGTTCTTCTGGATACTGCTATCAATGATGAAGTGCATCGGGGTGCCTTTTACCCACATCTGTGAATGGAAGAGGCACTCTCCTTCTGGCTCGTTCGGTTCACCAGGATAGAGCTTGGTGGTAGCAACAGTGGCACTGGGTTCCATGTCAATGATCCATCTTCCCCTTTCTAGTTCCAGCTCATATTCAGAACCCGCATCTGATTCAGAGGCTTTCACTT
The DNA here is from genome assembly GCA_009831015.1 of Picea engelmannii. NCBI lineage: Eukaryota > Viridiplantae > Streptophyta > Pinopsida > Pinales > Pinaceae > Picea > Picea engelmannii. The sequence continues at coordinate 376,942 of ML788026.1, read as the reverse complement.
CGGCCACCGGTGACTGCTTTGAGTGGTAGTCAACAGTGTTATTCCAAGGGCTCTTATGGAATTCGTACCACTTCCTGGTATCTTTCTTTGTATTTATGGTGTCCTTATTTGTTTGCAGCTTCGATTGGTTGTCCTAATACTTTCAATATTTTCTCTATCCTTTGTTCTGTGGGTTGGGGCCGCCCTTTCTTGGATTTTGTTGTGAGGGGTTCCCAGGCCCAAATTGTCGCATCTTTTGTTTGAGCTTCTGCTCGATTTTAATGGCATATTGGTAGGTCGTGCCCAAGGATGAGATGTCCAGAAAATCCATTTCAATATGGATGTGTCTATGCAGAGCACCGCGATACTTGAGCACTAGATTTCACTCCGAATATTTGATACCTAGCTTGGTGCGCAAGGCATGGAAGATATTTGTGAAATCTGTCACTGCTTGGTCTCTTTCTTACTGCAGTGTGGTCCATTTGGTATACAAGTCGTCATAACTTTCGACAGGGTATTATTGTTCCTTAATAGCATCCCTGAAGGATTCCCAGGTGGTCGTGACTGTAAAGAATGAGGGTCCCTCTATTTCCTTTTGCTCACAAAAAGTTTCCCACCAATCTTTGACATGGGGAATGGCTTTGATGAGCGCAAAAGTAATCTTTTCTCTATTCGAAAAGTTATGGACAAAAAAAGACCCTTCTGGTAGATTTAACCACTTGTCTACATCATATGTGTCTATCTGACCTTCAAATATAGGAATATCGAAGTTTATTTGTACCTTGAAGGGGGCAGCGCCTCCTCTCGAAGATTATGTGTCACCTGTTGGTATTCGCCAAATGATTTGCGCAAAACTATCCATCATCTTGTTCCTCTATTGCGTGAGGGATTCCTCAATCAATAGTTTGAAAGGATATCCTGTCCTGACATCTTTATTTTCTCCTACCATGAGAGGTCGCTTGGGCGTGCGAGATATTTTGTCCTCAAGAGAAACAAGCTCGAGTCCCAACTATTTTTACTTCGACCTCGTTGGGGACATGCATTAAGACGACAAGGAGCAGACCGCTCTGATACCACTGATCCAGATTTATGAGCAGAACGAAATGACTATAGATTATTAACAGGTGCTTAACAAAAAATAATAGAGATATAGTAAAACTGGTTTTCTATTCAATAAGGAAATAAGATGAAACTGTAAAATGTAGCGGAAACAAGCTTGTTGGAATGCTGGTGGCTTATCTCTGAGAAGAGATGTGACGGCTATGCTCATTCGCAAGAAGATGATTACAATGAGTCTTTGAAGGCCTTTTTACAATAAATAGGAATGCCAAAAACCCTAGACATCCAAAAACCTAACCCTAGGAGATGAAGCGCCAAAAGTCATGTGGGCCTCATTTAGGTAAGTTAGTACATCAACTTCTCGGGGTCGTAACTTTTGCATACGATATCTGTTTTAGGTGTATGATAGCCCGTTGGAAAGGTATCATCAAGGAGATTGATTTTAGGGAATATATCTATGGAACTTATATATTGCAACCCGTTTTCCCAAAAAGAATCGTTTAGGGCCTCAAAACAACTCCAAAAGTGAAAAACTGCTAAAAATAGTAAATTACCAAAATTGCTAGAAAATTGTTTTGAGCCAGTTGGAAAAGGTGGGTGGCCACCGATATCCACCTAGATCAAGATTTTTGACAAAGAATATATAGATGGGAATTATTAAGAATGATGAAAATGAGACTACATGATAAACAATGATGCAGACGTGGATGATCTCGAAGATCATGCAAGGACGTCAGGCATGTGTCTAGTCTAACCATGTCAAATTTCAACGCATACAAGAACAGTTTGAATAAATTTCAACATTGACCCCATTCAGTGCTCACCCTGTGGCATTGGTGGGTGACATTGGTGTTGGGTATGTTAGAAGACGTTGCATGAAATTTCAAGAGAGTTTCAACAAAAATTCTGTAGATGTGAATGATGAATGATGATAATGAGATTGCATGATGAACATTGATGCAAACATGGATGATCGCAAAGATTATGCAGTGACATCATGAATCCTTGAGTCTTAAAACCACCGGATACCATCAAGGCATGTGTCTAGTATAACCATGTCAAATTTCAACGCATACAAGAAAAAATTGAAGAAATTTCAATGTTGGCCCCATTCACTGCTCAACTTGCAACATTGGTGATGTGCGTGTTGGAAGACATTCCATGAAATTTCAAGAGAATTTCGACAAATCCCTAAATCTCCTAACCCCTAAGCCATTGACCCTTAAATACGTAATCCGTAATCCCTAAACCCTTAATTCCTCAACCTTAGTTAATCACTAATCCCTTAACACAAAATCCCTAAATCCCCTAACCCATAAGCCATCGACCCTTAAACTCTTAAACCCTAATCCCTAATTCCTTAATCCATAAAACCCTATGTCATAAGCACTTAAACATTCATTCCCTAGCCCATAATCCCTGAGCCATTAACCATTAAACTACCTAACTCATAAGTGCCAAATCCCTTAGCTATTGACCCTTAATCCTTAAACCCTAACCCCTAATCCCTTAACCCTTAATCCCTTAATCCCTGTACCCCAAATCCATAAATCCCATAATCCTTAAAGCCCCTATCCACTTAACCCCCAACACCTTAACTAATTAACTGTTTAGGCACATTCGATGCTAAATCATGCGCTAAATTTGACGCTAAATCTGGTGTTATTTTCAGTGCTATTAGCGCCTACATGTTTTGGTCAGTGCAAAAAATGGCAGAAATAGTTCCATCCCAATAAATAGCACCGAGGTTTTCAAAAAATTGGAGAAAAATACACTAAAACAATCTTTGGAAGCAAAAAAGGGAGCAAATCACGAGGATTTGTTGTAGTGTCATCTCAAGATAGGGGTTGAATTGAGAATTTCCCCCATATGGATGACAACATACAACGTTTTGACTATTCATATGATGATATCACTAAAGTACAAATCTTTGTTTCATATTCCCTTAAGACTTCCCTAGTGAAGAGTTTTGATGTCGACAAAGACATAGTGATCAAGGTACAATCCAAGGCCCATTTACAAAATTTATCTTTTGGTGGAAGAGTGGGTTTGGAATAAATTTCAAACCCACTAATGGTATTTGTCAAAACCCATAATGAGAATTAGAAAACAATACAATCCCCAGGTCAAGATATAATGGAGGAGAATTGTATCGACACAAAATTTCAAATTAATAGATTTGATGGAGGACATAACTTGGATATCTAACACGAGATCTCCAATGATTCTAAGGATTTGTGTTTTTTTTGTCCTATGTAGGTTTTCACCCAAGCATGAATTTGGAGGGTTTGCAAGATGGGAAGGGAAATTTTTTGTTGGAGTTGGCCAAAGGATCTAGATTAATTAGTTATGGTCTTAACATGGATAGCTTGGAAAGGTGCAAGGAGGTTACACATAAAGTGTTAGGTTGAAAATCCCTTGAAAAGTGTTAAAGAGAAAGGAGAATAAGGTTCATTTGGTTGTTGGTGAAGACATGTAGGTTGAACATATAATGCATGTTGTTAATAAGACACTTATAGGGAAATTTTTGTGCAGAAATTTCTCTATGGATTCTCTAAATGAGTGGATTCAATGTCATTGGGATCTTTTTAATGGCTATAGGCCTATTTTTCATATCCTAATGCATGGATGGATTGGATTGATATTTATATATGTGGAGGATGTGTTGAAAACATTGAGAGGAAGGTGATTTGTGGGTTCATATTTTCTTTCACTAAAACCTTGGCATCCCTATTTTGATCCCTAGGAAGAGATGGCATTGAGCATACCCATCTATATAAAATTTGTTAATTTTTCAAAACCCCAACCCAGTTTCAGTCTCGCTGATTTTTCAGCCAAATTTAAATGCCAAACTCAGTTTCAGCACTGTTTCAGCATATGTTACAGCCCTGTGTTTCAGCATATACTCACAACGGTGTTTCAGCATACGACTCAACACTGTGTTTCAGCATATGTTACAACACTGTGTTTCAGCATATGTTACAGCACTGTGTTTTAGCATATACTCACAGCGGTGTTTCAGCATATGACTCAGCACTGTGTTTCGACATATGTTACAGCACTGTGTTTCAGCATATGTTACAACACTGTGTTTCAACATATACTCACAGCGGTGTTTCAGCATATGACTCAACACTGTGTTTCAGCATATAAAAAACTTAACAGAAAATAAATTTCAGAACTGAAACATGAGGATTTTGAACATCGTTTTCAATGCAGAAATAAAATATCAGCAATATGAAAAACTCAAAAAATATAGACACAAAGATTTTCGGTCTAACTTCGACCCTGGAAAAACCCACAAGGGGAAAACCAGTGAGAGAGGGCTTTGTATTATTTATGAGCTTCTGAGAAATTCTTTTACAGCATATTCATCTTTATAAATTTACACAAACATATCTGGACATTGCTGTAGCTCTGCTCCTCGATTTCTGAACTAGAAATCCGTACAACTGTACGACTACCCCAACAATTAATGTTGTACGGACTGTCCCAAAATTTGTGCCAAAACTCTACTAAGACTGTACATAAAACCCAGCATGAACAACTCCTTGTAAACCGTGTTGTACGGTCCCCAAGATTCGTGCCAAACAATACAGACTGTACGAAAATACACTCAGAAATATATTACAGCAGTTACCTCAATTTCTGTGCCAACAAATGTTGTATGGCAGCCTTGGAATGCATGCCAACACTCTCAGAAATTGAAGCTGCTGTCCTCCTCAATTTCTGTGCACATTACATGCTGTACGACCTCCACAAATCCATATGGTACGACCTGTTCTTCCTTGATGTCTGAAATCCGTACTTCTCTTTGTCGTGGGATGCATGCTCTCCTTCAACAAATGCTGTCTCTTTTCTCAGCTCGACCTCTCTCTTGCTCTCTGGCATCTCACCAAATATCTGACCTTGGCATCTCACCAAAGGTCCCTTCTCTTGGCATCTCACCAAGAGTCTCTTCTCCTGGCATCTCACCAAGAGTCTC
>ML788026.1:338122-366564 GCA_009831015.1 Picea engelmannii | reverse complement strand
ATTCCCACAAACAGTGGTACTCCCTCAACATCAGCTTATAGTACTAGTGAAAGCACTACGCCTTCCTATGTACCTTATGGATCGGTACCACCACAAAATCCATACTTCCCATTTCCTGGTCCTCCACAACCCATGGCTCCCCCGCATCCACATGCGGGGGTAAATTTTGTTCAACCTTCCACTGCTCAACAATACCAAAGTTTTGAACAGTTGAATACAGCCAACCCAACTCATCCATCGAACAATGCCAAGAAGAAAGGACGGAACAGGAATAACAACAACCCAGGTCAAGGCGGGAATAAACCCCCACAGCACCAACCACCTGGGGGCAACCAGAACCAAGGGAACCAAAACCCCCAAGGGGGCAATAATAATAAACGCCAAGGGAGAAATAATGTTAAAACCATCTTCCCTTGTGCCCTATGTGATGAGTTTGGTCATTACACTCACCATTGCCCCCAGATCGCTGATTTCAAACAGTTGAAAGACTCTGGTAGTCTTCCCCATTCTCCTGCACAACCTGCCCCTCAACAGGCACCACAACAATATGTGCAACAACCCCCTCCCGCCGTGCTGCAAAATCCTATTCCCCATCAAGGTGTGATAAACACCCAACATGACACACAACATCCCCCACCTCAGGTAGGACAATATCAAAACCCCAACAATCCAGCAGAGTGTACAATTCTCCTCACCAGTGAGGAAGAAATCCTTCTGCAAACCCGTAATCGTCAGTATCATACCCCCGCTTAGTCTATTCCTATCTCTCCAGAGACAAACCCTACACCGACGGGACCCCCGTTGGTGATCCCTCGCCCTTCCGCCGAACCACCACTACGCATCCCTCGCATCCCCTTGCGCAGGAATGTTCACAACCCACAGGCTAGGGCAACTCATAACTATAGCTTGGTAGACGACTTAGCACAATCCCTGGCTGCCATGTCAGTTTGGAAGTCCTCCAGACTTGTCCTACGTAGCGGAAATCACTACTTTCCGCCTTGGGGGCAGTCGACCCTGCAGATACTCGACTCATCACCTTTGATCTTGACAGCGGAGAACCTCATCTTCCCACCTTAATCACTTTTCAAATACCAGTAAAAATACAGAACATCACAGTTCATCGGTGTATCATCGATGAAGGTGTGTCTACGTGCATCATGTCCAAAACCGTATGGCAGAAACTTGGTTCCCCGGAACTCATACCCTCTGCCATCACATTACGAGCTTATGACGGATGACCATCCTCTCCTGAAGGGCTCTTCCAAAATGTCCCCGTGGAACTCGGGGGCAAGACTATTCTCATTGATATCGAATTTATCGACGCCCCGCTCGATTATAATATCCTGTTCGGTCATAGCTACATGTACGCTATGAAGGCAGTGGGATCTTCCGTCTTTTAGACAATGATGTTCCCCCACAATGGGAAGATCATGACCATCAACCAAGTCTCACATTATGAGCCTAACCCATCTGCCAACCTCGATAACATCCTTCCTCTCATCCACACCAACCCAGACGCATACCCACTCGTCGAGATGGGTCCTGGGATTTTCAAAGATCCATCCTTGTTAGGGACGTACCACGGAGCACCACCACTCCTTCATCCTACTAATCAGGTATGTGTCGTATCATCTAACGGAACTCACACAGAGGATGCTCTTCCTCCTCAGGATGCTTCAGTCATTCCTAACGTCCCAATAGTCGCAGAACCACTCCCACCGGAGACTCCTGCACACTCGTTGACTCTAACAGTCCACGAATCCACATCCCCTCAAGAGCATAGTCCTGTTTGGGAAACAGTCCCCCAACCCCTCACCCAAATTCCCTTCTTTTACCCTCCACCAGGTATCGAAGCTTTTCAGGTAGATGCAATGCTTACACTACCAAATATGGTGTTAGCAATCCCAGTTTGGTATTTACACCCACCAGAGATGGTCCCTCGACCATCCCTTCCCCCACAAGAAGGACTTCCCATGACGATTCCCATCCTTACCCCCACCACCCCCCCACTCACTAACCTCCCAGCTACAGCTAGGGGCAGGAGAAAGAAGAAAGAGCCCACCGCTCCACTTCCTCCATGCATCCCACCACCAAACCAACAACTGTCCATCACTACCTGAATTACGAAATTTGATCCCCCCCAATCAAACTCCTACAACACCCGTCACTACTGCTAGTGTCACCACTACCACCCACCCTTCCAGTAGTAAAGGGTTGAGGACCAAATACGCTTGTGCTATCTGTTTGGAGTATGACCATTACACCCATCATTTCCCAGCACTGCCACGCTTTCGACAGACATTAGCCGCTGTACACCAGAACTTCCAGAACAACCCACGCCCTGCTACATCCTCTTCAACAAATATCACTGGCATTCGTTATGTCACCACTTAATTCAATGAACGTATGATACACCCTTGCTCTCTCTGCGATTCATTAGCTCATTTTTCATATCATTGTCCTATGATCCTTGAATATAGGCAACATCAATTGGCCCTGCTTCACCAACCTGCAAAGGTGATAATCGACATTACCTCATCACTAGAGGATCTTCATGTCATTTCTCCTGAGCCCGAGGCACTCCGAACGCCTCCATGGTTCTTAGATGATGTCTCTGAGGATTTACCCCGCAACCCCCCCAATTCTCCTACTCATTCCCCTACGGACACTCTCCACCCAACCACCACAGGTACCCTTCAGTACTTCAATATATGGTTTATGTCGAGTGAACCCTCCCCATCTCCTAGCATTGTTCTCCCTGCTTCTTCATCAGGGGGCAACCACACTGTCACCGAGATCACTCCTCATGACCCCTTGTATTCCCGACGTTTCCAATGCGACGAGGAAATCATCAAAGAGCTCAACTGCCCAGACTCTCCCTGGGATGTGCTACATCACCGTGCACTCTTCTCTCCACAGGAAGCCCCCATACCTCCTAACCAAAACCCCATTTACACAATCGAAACCAAATATTTTATCCCATCAGGGCCTATCGATTGGTTCAATAATCCCATTCCTTCCCCTGATGCGTTTGAAGAAGGTAACATGGCCAACATTTCCCCCACCATCAAAATCGACATTTCCATTAAAAATGGCATCATTGAAGAAATCATCATTGGAGCTGCTTGCACTCCTCAGGAAATCGACGCATATAAATCCCTCTTCCAGGAATATAGGGATATTTTTGCCTGGTTATACACGAAAATGCCTGGCCTCTATCCCTCTATTGTCGAACATCGCATCGACACCTGGCCCGACATCACACCAGTCCACCAAAAACAGCGACCGCTACACCCATCCAAAGCTGTGGCTATCAAAGCTGAAATTGACAAATTATGCGCGGCTGGGTTTATTTACCCCATCGCTTACACTTCATGGGTTTCCAACCCTATACCCGTCGACAAAAAACAGGGCACTATCCGCGTTTGCACCGACTTTCACGATCTCAATAACGCATGTCCAAAAGACAACTTTCCAACGCCTTTCATCGATCAAATTATCGACGACTGCGCCGACCATGAGGCTCTCTCCTTTATGGATGGATTCTCTGGCTATAACCAAATCCAAATCCACCCAACCGATCAATATAAAACTGCATTCACTACCCCGTGTGTAGGGATGATTTTAAGGATGGAAATTTATTTTAAAATGTAGAAACTTTGGCGAATCTTACTAATCCTTCATATGCCAACTATAAATGTTTGGCGATATTTTTGCAAAAATATTCAAATATCTAAGGATTTTATATAGTTTTTATAAATTTTTGGCGATTTTTAAGGTAAAATAATTTTATCCTATAGAATTTGGGCGAATCATTTTTAAAATAACGAATCTCGTTTTTGGAAAAACCATGAAAAATTAGCCCATGAGCGAAATTTAGCCCCTAAAATCATCCATGCGGCCGTGGGGTACCTTTGCATACCGTGTCATGCCTTTCGGCTTAAAGAATGCCGACACAACTTTCCAGTGGACGATGACATACATCTTCCACAATCTGGCTAAAATCATCCTTGCCTACATGGACGACCTCACAGCTCGATCCAAGAAATGCACCCAACATCTCGATGATTTACGAATCATCTTTCAACGGTGTCGTCAGTACAACATCCACTTGAATCCTCTCAAGTGTGTGTTTTGTGTCACCGCAGGGTGCCTCCTCGGTTTTATTGTTTCCCAAAGCGGTATTACCGTGGACCTCCTTAAAGTCCAAGCTATCACCGAAATTCCCCCTCCCCGGAATTTGCAGCAACTTCAGAGTCTACAGGGAAAAGCTAAATTTCTCAGACGCTTTGTCCCAGATTACGCCATACGCGCACATGGCTTCCTTCTCTTACTATGTCACGACATCCCATTTCACTGGGACGACCATGCCCAACAGTCATTTGACGATCTTAAAACAACACTTTCAAATGCACCTTTAATTAGTGCACCTGACTATAATCGCGACTACATCCTCTACGTATGAGCATCAGCTGTATCAGTAGCCGGTGTCCTCGTCCAGCTTGGAGATGAAAATCATGAACACGTCATTTATTACATTAGTAAGAACCTCTCAGGACCACCCTTGAAGTATAAACATGAAGAAAAACTTGCTCTTGCAGTTGTCCTCGCAGTCCAGAAATTGCGCCATTACATTCTGCTTCGCACCACAAAGGTCGTCACGGATTCCAACCCTATGCAGTACTTGCTCAGCCGTCAACAAGTTAACGGAAAATTCGCTCAATGGATCGTTATCCTTCAGGAGTACGACCTCGAGTTCTCACCACCTAAGAGTAAGAAGGCCCTCGTTCTCACCAAACTTGTCACGGCCCTCCCCTCTGACACCACCAGTGCCCCCGTCAATACCGAATTTCCTGACGAACACCTCTTTTACATTACTTTGGATGATCCTTGGTACGACGACCTTCTTGTCTACCTCCGAACTCAAAATTTCGGTAACCACCTGTCACGGGATGATCGTCAACGTATTCTCCATCAGGCCCCCCGCTACCTTCTCATCAGAGACATCTTATACCGGCGGGGCGTCGACACCATTCTTCGTCGATGCTTGACTATTGATGAGGCCGATATTGTCTTAAATGACTGCCACAACGACGCATGTGGGGGCCATCTTTTGGGTATATCCACTTCTCAAAAGATTATCCAAGCCGGTTACTTTTGGCCTGCCTTCTTTCATGATTGCATTCATGCTGTGAAATGATGTGAGCAATGTCAGCTCTATGCCAACAAAGCCCGGGCACCCCTTGCTCTTCTCCACCCTGTCATTACTGCCGACTCTTTTTGTAAATGGGGCATCGACTTCATGACTTGTAATCCACCCTCCAGCAATGGTCACAAATACATCATTGTCGCCGTTGACTACTTCACCAAATGGGCCGAAGCTATGCCCACGTTCAACAATACCACTGACACTGCAACGCATTGTTTCTTTAACCACATCATATCTCGTTTTGGAGTACCCCTCCAACTCATTTCCGACCATGGGAAACACTTAGAGAATGAGATCTTCGTCGAACTCTCCTCTCGGTTAGGCTTCTCTCACGGGTTTTCCTCACCATATTACCCTCAGTCAAATGGACAGGTCGAGGCAGTTAACAAAGTCCTCAAGACCATGTTACAACACACAGTCAATAAACATAAAACCAATTGGCATCATATGTTATTTTCTGCGCTATGGGCTTATCGAATGGTGGTGAAAACCGCTACTGGTTTCACACCATTCCATTTAGTCCATGGGGTCGAGGCAACTCTTCCCATCGAGTGCGAAATTCCCACCTTATGCACCGCAATTGAGCTATTACCTGAAACTGCTCCAATGGAGCAGTGCTTGCTGAACTTGGAGTCTCTGGATGAAGATCGTCGATCTTCCTTACAGAACAATGAGGCAGCTAAAAAATGATCCAAGGCTACCTTTGATCGCACTGTCAACCTTCGATCCTTCCACGAAGGCGACCTCGTCCTGGCTTATGATATCGCTCATGATACCTTTGGCCACAACAAATTTGAATCACTTTGGCATGGCCCTTACATCATCCAACATTGCCTCACCAAAGGCGCATACATCTTGGCCTCCCCCGAAGGCCTCTCTCTCAAGGAACCCGTCAATGGGTTGTATGTCAAGAAATTTTATGCTTAAAACGAAGTCATTCTACTTTAGGTTATTTATTTTTCTAGTGTTTTTTAATCTTTTTCTCCTCCCCTCTCGTCTAAACTATCCTTTGTGCTATTGACAGATGCTTCCTCCACCAGCCGTTGGACACAAAATCTCGCTTCGGCTGCTTGGGCTCTCTACACCCCTTCACATGAAATGCTCCATTCAAGCGGCATATGTTTGGGGTCATCAACCAACAACCAAGCCGAATACACTACTGTCATTGGCCTCCTGGCCGACGCTCAGTGTCATCATATTCGTCACCTTAGCGTCTTCCTCGACTCTCAACTAGTCGTTCTCCAACTCAACAATGTATACCGTGTACGTGATCCGTGCCTCTTTCGCAAATACCTGCAGGTTAGGTTGTTATCTCGACATTTTGATTCCATTACATTTACACATATTCCAAGACAATTGAATCAAATCACAGATACCCTAGCTAATATTGTGTTAGATTGGCATATATCACATCAAGCTACACATACATAAACATATCATAAACACCTGTCACAACATATATATAGAATGGACGTACTCAAAACATCAGCAAAAACATGTATACAACATCAGGATCTCAAATATGTATACTCATATATATATAAAGGCCCATCAGGCCATCCAGATGTTTACATACAAAAATACATGTATCCGCAGGCCAATGCAGCACCTCGGTACAAAAATGGGCTCACCAGCCTATATACAACAAAAAGATATACATCATTCACCACTCATGGTGCCTCTATTGCACCACCACCTTCTCCTCCCTTAGGCGGTGGCGTCCCACCACCACCTGTCCCAGGCGGTGGTGGTCCACCCACAGGACTCTCCTGCCCCAGCGGCAGGCGTCCACTCGTCATAGCAGCAAGCACTGCTTCTCGATGCACTATCGCCTGCCATGGCGGTGGTACCCCTACACACTGCTCTAGGAAACTCTCATCCTGGATACGCGTCCACATGCCCTCAGGCACATCCTGTAAAACCGTCTCCAGACGACGGCATATATCATCAAAATCTACTCCGGTCGCCGCCGGAGGAGCGTGTGATGGCCCCGCACCAGGGTCATCGAACTAGCGCATCCTAGCTGCCCTCTCTGGCTCAGCTGGTCACCCCGCGACATCCTCCCACCGATGTCTCTCTCCATGCGGTAGTCTCTTCGACTCTCGACGAGCTGACGCTCTCCGCATCTCCACCTCGCGCCTGCGAGGTGCCACATCTGCACATACAAAAAACCAATAGAGAGTATCATCATCTATATCATATACATATGGACTTCTATCTCAAAAAACAAAATAAACCAAAACATGCACACCAAATACTGAACATACCTCGATGGTCAAAAACCTCCCCTGGAGGTAGCACCATGTCCGGGTCACCCCGGAAGTCCACCCCAGCATAGGGGTGAAGTATCACCTGCGGCATCTACCGCCATACCTATGCCGCCTCTGTAGAAAAGAAGTGGCCACCTTCTCCACCACCATGACGAAGAAAAACTGTAGATCACCGCCTCAATCGAGGCTCTCGCGCCCCCGACATCTCTAGAAGAATCCTCGAGCGCAACATCGACACCCTCTCTAAAAACCAGGCCACCAGGATGGACCCAAATGCAAACTCTCCTGCATCAGTGGACCGATAGTGGTCCAGCTGCGCCACCATCCTCGCTTGCAGCGTCAGCCCCCAAGCGAAATGCTCACCGGCCAACACTCTCTCCAACACCAGAAGCTGGCCACCACTAATCCGCTGGGTCGCCAGTGACCCATATACCCGCACAATCATCGCTGCTATACATCGATGCGCCAGGGAATCTATCGCTGAAATGCTCACCACCATCCCGGACATAAAGTTCTGACCTGAACAATATCTTCGGCCAACATCAACGAGCAAAGTAGTCCTCGACAACACCGGCTCCGTCGATAGGGGCGTTCCCTGAAAGGGGAGCCCAGTCAGGAAATATAGATCCTCCACCGCAGTGAAGGGGATCTGCTCTCCTCGCACGAGGAAGAAGTGCAACTCCGGACTCCACATCTGGATCAGGAACTTTAGCAGGTAGTCATGTTCCTGTATCAACGGGCACTCAAATTTTTTTAGCAACCCACAGGTTGCCAAAGTCACACGCACACCGGGGTCCTCAATGGCCACGACGTCTCGCAACTGGGCCCAGTCTCGCTCTCGCCACCGCACTGGCATCGTCACCATCGTCCACCTGCAGACAACACAGAGCCCTATATCAATTCATGTGACCATCAACAGTATAAAAAAGACTCACTTTTTACACTTCAACCTTGCCTCCTAGGCGTGGTTTTTGTTACCCATAGGCGCGCACACATGCGCGCCTATTCATTACACAAGCGTGCACACATGCACGACTGTTCATTACACAGGCTCACACTCATGCACGCCTGTTCATTACACAGGTGCACATTAGTGCACACCTGTTTGCTTCACAGGCGCGCCCCTGCGCGCGCCTGTTCACCATACAGACACGCGAAAGTGCGCGCCTGTCAAACCCACAGCCGCGCACTTGTGCACTCCTTTCCAATTCACAGGCATGCCCTTCGGGTGTGTCTTAAATTCCCTCTACCACGCCCCCATGTGCGTGTATTCGGTGTACAGGCGCGCACGTATGCGCGCCTATCACCGAGTCTCCCGTGCATGTGGGGCCCACACCCCCTAAATACCCCTGTATGGCCCTCCGTACAACCCTTTCCCAAAAATTGAAAACCTATTTCTATGTAGGATGATCAGACCACTAACCTAATACTCGCCGATCCTCAATCGGTTGCCTTGTCCTCCCCAAATCTCCAAATCTCCTCTGAAAACTGCTTGTCCAATCACTATTGCAGCAGGTACAAATGAGGTGGCAATGTGGGCCTTGCAACTATATATAGGCCTTTTTCCAAACTTCCACTCACCATTCCGGGAGCCCAAGGTGTCCATTTTTCAAACTGTCTTCAGCCACGGGATCAACATCCCGTCACCTACATCACAACAGTCCTTGGGTCGCTTTTCATCCTGATCCCCTGGGGCGCCTTTTTTTCATATCATGGTCAGGTACGCACGCGCATAATCACATTTATCAAATACATGCTCATATCTTTGAGTCTCTTCAGATATTGTTCACTTTGGGTATTTGGTTTTCATGTGTGCAGGTAATTGATCATTGTCCATCGACACAACCCCTTCAGGTATATACTCAGCACTGGCATGTAGTCTTTCCCGCTGTATCGCATTTACATTTCCAGTCACACCCTCTGATATTGGCCTCTAGGATCCCCATTCCTGGCTCTGCAGTACCCGCGCCTTCATTTCCATCTTCGGTACTGTTACCCGGTAGCATTCTTACCCACATGAGTGGTCCCATTCATAACACCTTTTGCCACTTTTTGACACTCATGCTATTTTTCATTACCCTTTAGGGATGGGAGTCCTGATAGTCTTTCATCATGTCGTGACTCAACCACATACTCCTTCTCCTCATTTTGCTAGCTTTCCCACACAGACGCCCAAATTATCTCTTTACGGTTCTATTTTTTACCTGCACCTCCGCAGTATCATGAACCCTCCATTTCATCCACAATCAGTTTGCCCATCTGCGAACCTACCTTCATTTCACCTACCTCATACAGAAACTCACTAATGGGCCCCCCACCCTTCATCAGTCTTCCAAACACATTATGCCCTATGTGGGCCACCCATATCACACTGGGGCACCCATTTCTGTATTTGTACATTTCTCCCCAATTATTCGTTATTTATTGTACAAACGCCTTTATTTGCAGTCATTACATTTTTGTCGTCACCTTTGGCGACTTTCTTCCTTCCTTTTGGCCACACGCAACCCATGTCACCCTCGGTTGGAGCCTTACTTATCATCTACTCTTGCCGGCATCGTCCATATCTTCAGAGCACCCCACAGGTCACTTACCTCTACCCTTTGAATTTGTTCACCTTGTCCCACCTCTGGCACAACTTATCATCGGTCTTGTCGTCCCCTTGACACTCAACCTCGTTACATGGTTGCGGTCGCTCTTTATCTCATACATCCTCCAACCAAGGGCAGTCTTGAGTCTTCCCACTTCTTGACTTCGTCCATGTACCTCTGCCACTTCCTCACCTCAGTAGATTTCACGAAGCCCTTTGCTTCTGGGAGTCGCGTCCCCTTTTGTCGACATCAACACCATTTTCCTGAAGGGTGACAGTATCTTTATTCTCATTCTCCACTCAATGAGAGATATCGGACGGCACAGGGTGAAACACCATTGCTCCCTACTGTCGTTGACCCCCGTAACATTCGACGCCAACACTTTCTCATGTTACGGTGGGTCTTACTTTTGGCGACTATTGCAGTTAGTTCTTTTATTTGCCGAAGACCTCTGAAGTTGGCAGGGCTATCAATGCCCACATCATCGCTGCTACTTCTTACCGCAATCAATGCCTACTATTCAGAGCATGTTCCTTTGCGGAATTGTCTTCTTCCTTTATCACGACCGCCCCCGAGGGCGTTGCAGTTGTCTACACCAACACTTCAGTCATCTTTTTCCAGAGTTACATGACACGAGCATGGGGCATGCCTGCCTCGTTTGTACACAGTTTTCTATTTCATACACCTATTGGAAGATTGGGTCCTACCGGTTCCTTTTTTCTCCAACGGATCGCTCTGAACGATCCCACTATTGCTCTATCTTACAACAACATTCTCAGTAGAAGAAACATTGATTGATTTCGGTTATACGTATGATCCTAACCTCATCCACCAGGGGGCATCTGTTATCACTGAAATTTCGTTCGCACATGGTTACAAGAACTCAGCATCGTCAAACAGTAATGAAGTCATTCATGGCCCTGAATTAATATCACAGCATTCAAAAAAGGTCAAAAACTATACAAAGTAGTGAAAAATTGAAGAGCGCTTTACAGAAGTTGGGCGTGCGCGCACATGCACGGAACAGGAACGTAGAAAGCGCGCATATGCGCACGATGCACACCTGTTAGTGCAAAAATCCACGCACCTGCTAAACAACGCATTTATGAATGTGGTCGGCCTCCCAACCACTTATGGTTCAGCTCCCAAGCCGATTTGACCTCCAATTCTGGGCTGGATCCGAATGGTGGGCTGGTCAAAGACCTAATAATGCCCTAAATGGCCTCTTTTCACACTACAAAGAAGTTACACAAAAGCCCAAATCAATGCTATAAAAAGCCATGAATGCACCTCATTTTCTCAAGGAATTCTAAGTAATGTTATGCTGCCTATATAGTTTTAAGGACTCCATCCTTGACAAGAGCACATTGGCACCATTTCATTGAGCAATCCACCTCTCCATTGAGTGGATTTGCAAAGAGTTCTTTCATCACCATTTTCATTTTCTTTGTTTGTAAGAAGAGCTACTAGTGAGGGTCCAAGAGCCTTCCCTTGGAGGAAGAAGGGACTCATAGTCCCCTTTCTTCTTGGTGCTTTGTTTTCATCAATAGATCAAGCCTCAAACATTGGTGACATGGGTCTTTTTGTTCTTGTTATCTCTATGTCTCTTTGCTTATGATTTTAGTTTTTATTAGTTTAATTCTTGCTTATAGTTTTGTTTTTTCTTTCTCTAACTCTTTCCTCTACAACTGTCCCGCTTAGCAGACCCAACTGAGCTTGCAAGCACCTCTGATTTGCTCACCAAGGTGACGAAAGAGGCGCAACAATAAGGATTTACTTTGGTGGTGGACAAAGTTACAATAACCGGGAATATATTAGGATTATTTAATTCCACTTTCATTACACTCATCCCAAAGGTTGATAAGAGAATGTGGATGCATTCATACCTATAACATTGTATAAATGTGTATGCAATATATTTTCCAAGGTATTTGTAGTGAGATTTAAGAATCTACTTTTAATTGTTATAACCTAAAAAAATTGTTTTTATGGTGAACTGTAAATGAGAGAATTATATCCCACTCACTTCACCAACATAGATCCTCTATGGAATTAGCTTCTTTCTTTGTCTCTCTAACTTATGTACATATCTCTATTCTCTAAAAGGATACAAGGCCTCTGTTCTCAGTTCAATTATGAATGTAACTACTCTTTAGGATTAGAGGTATGGTTTTCTCTCTGGTGTAAGTTGAGAAAATCAACCAACTAAAAACAAAATAGTAATTAGGCTAATAAAAACAAAGCCTTTGTAAATACTTTGTCATTGAGAACCATGTCTTCGGTGCAAATCCTTTACATGTTGATATCCAATTGAACTGGATCTATAAAGATGATCAAGGATGAGATTATGCTTCTTTGATCATTGTATGGGCATGCAGGCTCTGCTTAGGCTTTCTAGGTTCAAGGCTTGGTTACTACTTTGGTACTGTAGGCTAATAATAACCATCAATGAGTTCAAGTGACTCTGCTTTTATTTCCAATAATAGATCAACCTTTGATGTGTTAACATAACAATGCATAGTCTCTATTCTTGTTTCTAGAAAAAATGAACAATGAAACTAGCTTGCTATGTCATGTTTAGAAAATCTAGAACTCAACGCAATGTACCTTCAGTGGCAATCACCATAAGTATACAATCAATATTTGACTAAAACTTTCATAGCAAGAAATTTCTCATCAATATGTATGTATTCTTCACAAGTGATTGTAATGACATGAATGAAGCTTCACTGACAATTATCATGTAAATCAAAATGCCTTCACCCATTTCCTATGCTTATGGTAAACTCTAATTCAACTAATCCATCATTATTTAAACTACATAAGAGATGGAAATTTATCAATTCATTTAACACCATTTATTAAATCTATATGTGAGGCATTTATTTTAGTGAAATGGGAGAGGAAAACAAGTCCACAAAAGAAAATGCTTTGAACTTGGGAATTCCCACACAATCTTAACCCACAAGATGCCAAACAAGGAAGAGAGGAACTAAATAATTTAGGTTCTGATTTAGTGGTACAAATTACCACTCAACTCTATAGAACAAATTTAAGCAAGATTTTCAATATCTCATACACCCAACAATTGAATTTTAGAACCTCAAGGGATCAATGACAACCTAATGCCATGCTAGTATGGATTGTACAGTCCATGTATGATCTTTAGGGAAGATGGAATGACCTGTGTGTTGCCATGGGAAGTAAATAATTTTTTGTGTCTTCCCTCAATAGTCAATAAGTTTGAGAAATATAATTAGAAACCCTATAGAATAGTGCAATAGTCAATTAATGGTAGCCATATATCTCTAATCTCAGAATAAAATGAACAATTATGCATAAAGAATTGTTAGAAATATTCACTTGCTAAGGAAGAATGGAATTATGAAATAAATCTATGGAGCTACAATATATACCGATTTCTCCCACCATTAAAATAACCAAGAAGCCATTGGAATACAAAGCATTAATATGAAAATAAATTTCTATGAAAATATATCGTAAAACAAAATGGGGAATTCTTCATTTCAACCATGAATTCAACTACATGCAAAATATTAAGCAAATCCAATAATGAAAATAACTCATACAAAATGTTTTCTCCTTTCCACCACTAACACACTCAAAGAAACACATTAAACAAAAATGGGAGAAACATAATTCACACATGGAATTTTCACAACAATAAAATCAAATACACCGTAAATACAAAGATTTTACCTTGGAAACCCAAATGGGGAAACCAACATTTGAATGGTTGCTCATTCCTCATTTCGACAATCTATGATTACAATGTAGCTCATGGCTCTCTGTGCACCGTCGCCTCTTTGGAAAAAAAACCCTTTGAGAGTCAAGTTACAATGAGATATAGGATCCTTGGGGGGTGATGGGAAGACTAAGATTCTTACCTTTCAGTTCCCATTCCTCTCTCTCTTATGCTCTCCTATTTTCATTTTTCTATTTTATTTATTTCGTTTTCTTTCCTCCCTGTCTCATTTATTTTTTTTACTCTTGCATTGTCCTTTATAGTTTACCTAATCCTAATTAATTATCAAATTACACTTATGTTTTGAGTCTTATAACCATTAACTTGTTTGGATCCATTTCGGATCACACCTCCCCATTGAGTGGCCTTTTGGTCTCCAAAATCTTAGAGAAAACCAATCTAGATCAATGTGCCTTCTGTTTGTTTCTCTGGAAAATGGATTTGACTCTATCTCCTAGATACAACTTGAATCGTGGCTCTGGCTATGACTTGTGGCTTTGGCTCTAGTTCATGGTTCACTTGTTCTCATAGTGTATAATTTTTCTCACTGACTCTCAGGCCTGAGGAATATTCAAATCCAAAATATTCCATCAGAATTCATTCCGATCTTCAGAGTGCAAGTCTCTTTCATTCTTATACTTGGATATGGTCTATCTTGGTAGTCAATGAAGCCAAGTCGAATTGTGTTATTCTTGTTCAGCATGATCTTGAAAATATATACCATCACATATAAATTCCATAAGAGGATGAGAGGACTGCCTTATTTTGATAGGACCAATTGCTTCTCAGCATGAAAACAACTCTATGATATTTTCACATGATTACTAGTACCCTGTCTCTTCATCATCACTGATTGAATGAACCCCTTGGTGTGAAGACATAACACCTTCTTCTGCCCAAATCATTCGATAAATATTACACATGTATAACTATAGGGGGAAATCATCAATAAGATATAGTCTTGAGTACGAGGGAATGCCTTGAGATTTGGATGGTACAATTATGAGGGACTATTATTGACTTCCATACACCAATCTACGATACATCTCCATGAAGGGAAAATTATTTTGAAATATTGCAGGTAAAAATTGGATTGGGGATTCCCTGGTTGTTAGCATCAGCCTGTTGTCCTCTTTCATGGTGATTTAAACCTCCTTTTCTACTATAAATCTTTGGAAAACTTCTTCTCATTGGGTTGGAGATGCAGTGAATTCTTTATCTCCATTAGGATTCACTTTCAACATTTTTCTCTTGCCTATGTGGTTCCTAGGGTCAAGCTGCAGATCAAGTCACCAATACTTTTCTTCCCAATTACCACTCAACTTGCAATGGTGGAAAAATTTCTTGGTGTTGTTGTATGGATTTCTTGACACACTCATTTTCTACCCTTGCCTTTGAATTTTATATTGGTTTGGGGAAGTCTTTTTTCCATTAGTCCTTTGAAAACAACCTGGCTTGTGGCATGTGGCTTTCTTCTCCCAACAAAATTCCACCCAACGACATTTATTATCACAGAATGAACATACTTGTGAGTACCAATAGTTGTTATCACTACGACCTTTCTTCCCACAACAATGACAAACAAGGAATGTCCTATTTGATACAGGCCTCTTAGTCTTCTTCTCATTATTTCCCTGAACAATTTGTGTTGGCCCTCGACCAAGTTTTGGGGAAACTTTGGTCAGTTTTGGAGGTTTTGGCCCACTTTTGGACTTCGACACATTGGTCGAAGTAGGAGCACCTAGGCAGAGCTGAGATCGTGGATCTCACCTATTTTGAGGGTTATGTGGACCCAATAAGGGGTCCTCTGGGTTTTGTAATGATTTTATGGGATGTCGGCCCATGGGTTTTCCCCATGTTTAGGCCTTATTGTAAGATTTTGTAAAGTATAAATAAAGAGGAATGTATTGTAGAAGCATTAGTTCTGTGTGCGAAGGAATGTATGTGGTCGAGGCTTTGTGTTCGAATGTGATTTTGTAGACTATGCTTAGTGCTTGTGATGCTCAGTGTGGAGCAGGTGCTAAGTGTCGTGATAAGAGATTTTGACTCTGTGAATTTGACCTATTTTTGGAAGTTAAAGAAGGAGGATCTAGTGCTTAGTGCGTAGATTTCTTGTCTTGTGTGAAGTTCCACTCTGTGGCTTAGTGCACATGAGTGACTGGATGTAAGATTTTGGTGAATAATAAAGACGCAAAGAATTTTGTGGATGTATCCTCACCCTAGGGTGAACCATGTATATCTAGTGTCTCATGAATATTCTGTGAAACACTCTTATCACAAAATTGTGTCCTAGTCTTGTTACAGACACCTGCGTCCTATAACCCCCCTGCTTCTACCTCAGGTGAGACTTTTCTTGTGTCGCAGGTGTTTCCAAAAGGGTCGGTAGTCGAGGTTTTGTTGGTGCATTTTTAAGCTTTGAACCATTAGTCTTCCCCTGTGCCAAAAAATGTTTCCGTTGCCGGGACCTCAAACTATGATTGTCAGGACCTGAAACTATGATTGTTGGGACCTGAAACTATGATTGTCGGTACCTGAAACCGTGATTGATGGGAACTTAAGTAAGAAAAAAGAAAATATTTGTGCATAGGTCTGTTGCTTAAGTGCGAAGTACTCTACTTGAATTGCAAATCTTTGTGCCAAGAAAGTAAGTTGTTCTAAAGAAAAGAGGTAAGATTCTAAAAGAGGCAAGCTTTGTGCTTTGGTAAGAGAAAGATAAGTGAAAATTTTTGTTTTGAAAGAATGAATTTAAGTATGTTTAATAGATTATGTTCTATTCTGAAGGCTAGGGCGTAGCTGAAAGAAAGAGTTGATTTGAGTAAATTTAATGGAAATGAAGAAAGATATGTTATTACTATGCATAGAAAGCGTTTTTGGACTGATAAGTGGATGCAGGAACCTAGAAAGAATTTTTGCAGATTGCAGGTCCAACACTATGATCCTAGGGGAAGTGTGCAATACATAAAATATCGGGGAAAATTTAAGAGAAAATGAGGATTGAATTTGTGTTATAATTGCAGAAGGCCGAGACATCTTTCTAAGGAATTCCTTGAGGTAGGCCCTACTTGTCTTTGTTGTAAGGTTGTTGGTCATAAGGTTGAGAATTGTCCAAGGATTATTGCTAAAGTTGAAGGGAGGGACATAAGACAAGAAAATTATGAAAAGAGTCAAGAGACTAAGGGTATGTTAGAAAGTCATAAAGAGAAAATGTCAGAGGAACTTCAGACTATGTTATTACAGTTGGAAGAAATGATGGATGCTCATAAAGATGTCAGTTTACCAAAAAGATTGAAAGAAAAACAACGCATAAGTGCAAGAATAAAAGACTTCAACATAGACTGTATAATCTTGGATGAAGAAACACAAGTGAATATTATGACAGAAGAAACTTGGGAAGTTTTGGGAAAGCCTACTATGGTACCTTATTTAGGAAGGATAGGCTTGTTTAAGGGAAAGATGATAACTTTATGTGGAAGAGTAACTATTGTACCTATTATTGTTCATGGAACATCGACTGAAGAAGAATTTGAAGTCATTAGGTTTTTTGAGGACAACGCCCCTTCCCCAATTTTGTTAGGTAAAACTTGGATTGAGAAGGATCATATCATAAGGAAAGTAGAGGAATAAGCTACAGAAAAGAAAAAAAAGAATTAAAGGATCTCATAGCTTGGAAAATCTTCCAACTAAGAGAAGAACGAGAGGATAAGTCGAAGCAACATAGAAAGGTAACAACGCGGGAGGGACATAAAGAAAAAGAATTAGCTATCAAGGTTGAAAGAATGCAAGAAGTCTTGAAGTACCTATCTATCCAAGAGAGAAGTGTTCCCACTCAGGAAGTGTTAAGAAAATGGATATTAAATTCGGAACGTTTGAGGGTACCTCAATAGTGCGAAGCCACTACGCTAGGGGAAGATAAGAATAAAAATGGAAAGAGGATTCCAGAAACAGTTAAAGAAACTCAGATAACAGGAAATAAGGCAAGGAAGCTCAATGAAAACAAGGCTAAGTTGTAAAAGCTACAAGAATTTAAGGAGACCAGATGGAAGACTTCGCAGACTGGAACCTCGCAAGAGGTAGGTTTGCAGGGTTTGAACCTCGCTGGAACAACAGGTCTGCGCAAATTTGGACTTCTCCCTGGGGAAGTTATATAACTATTGGAGACACCCTGACCGTTAGAATGATGCTCCAAAACGGTTAGGAAACACATTTATGGGTTTATACACTGCTTTTGGACGTTGAGACCATGCCATAACAACTAGATTTACATCAATGGAACCATTTAACTCTAGTTCCTATGCGTTGGAAGATCCGTCATGCCACCTCGCTTATTTAACTCATCGATTGTGGCGTTGGGACTACTTTTTACTACCTATGATTGGCTGAGCTAAGTCGAGAACTGTCCAAGTGTCGAATGGTATTGCCTGTCGTTTTCTGAAAGTATACCCCGTTTGTCTGTTTGTCTATCCGTTGTTTGTTAAAAACTAGAATGTTGGGCAAACCCAACGACTTTGAGAAGTTTTTCAAGGAAGTTGTTAGGAAAATCATGGCCAATAGACCTATATTTTAAGGTGTTCAAGCGTCATTGACTAGGGGACTGGAATATTCCCCTTCGACCGGACATCATTCCACCTGCATCAACCCCGTAACTGAACAAAGAATCAAGCACTGCAGTGAACTGGCTAACGCAAAGAAGATCCCATCAGTCTTGCCTGAGTATATTTCGCCTCTGGATGGCGCTATTAACCGCAACAATATCCCTCGTGATTTTGAGTACTCCATGTTCACTGCATAAATTCTGAAAGGAATTTGCATAGTAGGGAGTCGGTTAGGACAGATCTCGTTGTTAAAGCACAGTGACTTCAACTTAGGAGACTGGAGGAACTACGCCACGCTAGCTACTCACTGTTACTAAATGAAGACAATCGGAAGGAAACCTCACCTCATATCACAACTATGGATCAAGGAGTTGGCACAGTCAACCATATTAAATGTAATGAAGATTCTTCATTTTGGCCGCCACCAGGAGGTTAACGCTTGCGTTAAAATCCTTCTATCATGCTATCAGGGAGGATATCTATGAATTGATAGAAGAATTACTATGGATCCAACGCTGATCTACCAGATCACATGTTTAAGTTTGAAGGGTCCTAACCCACAACAGTTCTACCTAGGGAAGACCTCAGACCGTTCTGTAGCACAACGCATCAAAGAAGCCTATGGAGAGGTAGAAAAGGGGAAGCGAGGTTACAAGGTAGCCTTCATACAGCATGGTGCAGTGTGACTTTCTTGTAAAATCTTAGTTGGCAAGATAGTGAGGAAGAACTGCCCCACACAGGTCACCAGGTTTGTGGTGGACCTCGTAGGAAAGTGTTTGGAGCGTTTGCAGATGAACTGGGTGAACTGCATCATCAACTAGTTAGAAAAAGATTGACGTGAAGCCTAGGAATTAGTTTATGAGTTTCATTATAGTTGGTTTATCATCTTTATTGAATTTGTGGCTTGGCCTCTCAATTTCTTCCATGAAGGATCTACTTTCCCAGAGATTGAACCTACAAAGCCCCTGGCCGCTTAGTTTTCCACCCTGTGGTATACCAATGACATGACGAAGTAGTGGTAGTCTAATGTCGTGTTTCATAGATATTATCAATAGTTGAAAGTCACCATTGAAGAATTCCCTCATATGACATCATGTACCCTGCATCAGTACCAGTCCATAGCGAAGTTCCGCACTGATCCCCAATTCATTTACATCATTGTGTGAAGAGATGAGCACCAGGAAATATTGTAGTCATACTATAAGCTCACAGATGCATATATGGAATAGATTATAAAGGATTGGCAAAAATCATTTCTTGTACCTGTCGTCGATGCAGAGTTATATGACATTGATACTATAGGAATCCCAATGGTTACATGAGTTAAACATGTCAGACAATCCAGTGGGACGAAGAAGTAGAGGAAACACAAAAAGTAGGTTGAAGTCCAGGACATAGAGAGTTATGAAGAGGAAGAAGAGGAAACCTCTAGAGATAGCGGGTCTAGCTCACCAGGAGAAGGAGAAGACGAAGCAGAAGTACATGGAGGAGGAGATGAAGGAGAAGAAGAGAAAGGATAAGGCGAAGATACATTTGACTTCCCTCCACCACCATTCGCAAGAGCTAGCACCCCACCACCTGAAGATCCCCTTGTTGTGATAGTGACCCCACAAAAGAGGAAAGTTACTCTGAAGAAACCTTCAACAAGGAAGAAAATGTGTGCCAATAAGCCACAGTTGGAAGCCACTCTCACTAACGATGACATTGGTCTGGTCCACAGAGCTATGGAGGACACCTATGAAGACATGTTGTAGGGATACGAAGAGAAACAGGTGGATTTTTATGAAAGGATTGAGATGGGGTTGAAGGAAGTGCATCAAACTGTTAGCTTGGTTCGCACAATGCTTAACACGTCATCTGCGCCTTCCTCATCACAAACCACAAACTTGGTGGAAGAACCAACTTTGTATGGTGAACTGGGGATTTAGATCACTCTACCCCAATATAACATCAAGTTTCCCACCCCTACAACACTACAGGCTAGCCCCAACTTGGATGTCAAGGTTAACCTTAAAGGAATACCTCCAGAACAGGCGAAGTATTGGAGGCAGGTTTGAAGGCATATAGAAGGGAACAAAGAGAAATGACCGCTGAAAGAGAAGCCCAACTAATAATGATTTTTTATGCAACAAAATCTCGATTCCAAAGATCTTAGGAAGAGAAGGAGAAGGATATATAAGCCTTGAAAAAGGAGAAAGACGAAGTCCTAGTACAGTTTCGAGCAACGCAGGACAATGTAGATGCCTATGAAAGTGAGAAAGCAGAGCTTCAGGAGGAAACGAAATTTGGTGAAGTCCAACTATAGAAGGAAAAATAACAGCTGCTCACAAAGCAGGCTGTGGTCAAAGAAGCAGTAAGCAAAGTGTGTCGCTCTGTGCTAGGATTGGTACAAGAGGAGAAAGATCTTGTCAAATCTCAAGTAGTGAAGGTCGTAGAGACCCTCCAGGAATTTCAGGATAGGATAGCTTAACTGGAGGCTCGAACAGTGCTGAGCACCCCGCTAGAGGTGCATGACGAGAGGGAGGAGTCCACCAAAAACATAGTAGAAAGTATAAAATGCCTTGCCTCGGCATGTAAACAATTGAGTGACAGAAGTGCCCAAACATATGAATGCCTCGCTGAGGATCCAAAGTTAAAGAAGCTAGAGGCTTAGTTATAGAAGGCGCAACAACAAGCATTTTCATTCCAAGTGTAGATGAAGCTACTCATAACAGTGGAAAGGATGAAGAGATCCTAGGAGAAATGCACAATACAACAACAGATCACTGCCCTCTAGGGTAAGGTGATTGAAGTAACATAGAAGTTACAATCAGTGCAGGACGAAGCTTGCAAGGTGTTCAAGGAGATCGATGGCCAGGGTTCACAGTTAGATCAAGTAGTTGCAGTAGTAGAACAACGCCTAGAAGGGCCTTTTACAGAGCAAAAAATCCATGATCTCACTAAGAAAGAGGCTCAGGCGAGGCATCAAGTCAATGCAGATCAAGCTAAGCTTAAGGATTTTGAAGCAGCATTGTCCAGGCCTAAGTGACTTGGGATGAGTCACAGGTGAGTGTTGGGGGCCTGTTGGCCCTCGACCAAGTTTTGGGGAAACTTTGGTTAGTTTTGGAGGTTTTGGCCCACTTTTGTACTTTGACATGTTGGTCGAAGTAGGAGCACCCAGGCGGAGCTGAGATCGCAGATCTCACCTATTTTGAGGGTTATGTGGACCCAGTAAGGGGTCCTATGGGTTTTGTAACAAGTTAATGGGATGTCGTCCCATGGGTTTCCCCATGTTTAGGCCTTATTATAAGATTTTGTAAAGTATAAATAAAGAGGAATGTATTGTAGAAGCAGTAGTTTTGTGTGTGAAGGAATGTATTTGGTCGAGGCTTTGTGCTCAGCTGTGATTTTGTAGACTATTCTTAGTTCTTGTGGTGCTCAGTGTGGAGCAGGTGCTAAGTGTCATAATAAGATATTTTGGCTATGTGCATTTGACCTATTTTTGGAAGGTAAAGAAGGAAGATCTAGTGCTTAGTGCACAGATCTCTTGTCTTGTGCGAATTTTGACTCTGTGGCTTAGTGCATAGGAGTGACTGGATGTAATATTTTGGCGAATAATAAAGAGGCAAAGCGGTTTGTGGACGTCACCCCACCCTGGGGTGAACCACGTATATCTGGTGTCTCATGAATATTCTGCGAAGCACCCTTATCAGAGAATCATGTCCCAGCCTAGTTACAGACACATGCATCCTGTAACCCCCCCTAATTCTACCTCAAGTGAGACTTCACCTTCTTTGTAGGTGTTTCTGAAAGGGCCGACAATAAGGGTTTTGTTGGTGCGTTGTTAAGCATTGAACCCTGGGTATTCCCCTGTGCCAACAATTTTCTTTCTAATTATTCTAAGTGATAGTGTAGGCTGAGTCTTTTCACTTCTCTTATCACTACCCTCTTGTAATGAACCACAAGAATGTTTAGGTGGTAATGGGATACCACCTTCATCCATTGTTTCTATTTGTTTTGATGAACAATCCAATTCTACCATGTCATTTTCCTTCACAAATGTGGTCTCATTTTTCATGGCCTTTTCCTTTCTTCCATTGGAACCTAGACCTTCATACTTGGCCCTTAGTTCAACTATGATGGGGATTAGGATGTCTCGTCTTATCCTTCCTATCCCTTGTCCATAATAATCCATATGCATTAGTAGCTTGGAACCAATACCTCTGATATGATTTTCAAATTCAAAAAAAGGTTCTTGAGAAATATCTAAGGAAGTCGATCTTACTAGAATTGTCTCAGTCATGGTCTTGGCTTCAACAGTGGCAATGGAAGTTGGATTTGATTTCTTGGTCTCTTAGACAACTACTTGTATATTTACCAATGCTTCTTCCTTATATTCCAAATCTTGTTGTATTTGAGTCATCATCTTAGTGAACATATCCTCCTTCCAACTATCCAGGTGGATGACATTCTCTCCCAATTGTAAGATATGAGCTCTATTATTGTACCAATATACCATAACCACGATGAGGGAGTCTTTGCATTCATCAAATATATTATTTAGTAATGGAAATAGCCTTGTCTAGGTCTCAAGGTTCTTCTCCATATTTTCCATCCTTTGGTCATACATGTAAACCTTCTCCTTCAAGTGTTTGTTCTCTTCTTGAAGCTAAGCATTGATGGCCTTCATGTCTTCCAACCTTTCTTTGTTTTCTTTACCCATACTAAATATGTTTTCTCTTCAAAGTACTATTATTTGTGTCATAGTCAAGGATTCAATTTCTATGATACCATATGATTCATAAATGAGGTACTTATATCCCACTTCATTCATCAACACATATCCTCTACACAATTAACTTCCTGATATTTATTCCTCTAACTTATGAGGAGAGCTATGTTCTTTGAATGGCTACAAGGCCTTTGTTCTCAATTCAATTCTAAGTGCAACTACTCTTCAATATTAGAGGTATGGCCTACTGTTTGGTGTAATTTGAACATATCAACTAGCTAATAACACAATATTAATTAGGCCAATAAAAACCAAGACTTTGAAAATACTGTCATTGAGAACTTTGTCTTTGGTGCAACTCCTTTGCACATTGATATCTAATTGAATTGAATCTATCAGGATTATCAAGGATGATCATATGATTATTTGATCATTTTATGGTCATGAAGGCTCTACTCAAGCTTGGGTTTAAGGAATGTGTTATAACCCTATAATTCATAGGATCATCTGTTGACTGGAAAATTTTCACTATGGATGTATTTTGTCTTGCAAATAATATTTCATTTCTGCAAATTATTTTCAAGGAAAGGAAAAGAAAATTCATGATTGTTGACACTGAGTGGTGTTTACTAACCCCATGGAGACAACAGCAAGGGAAGCAGTGCACAAAACCCACAAAAAGCACTAAGGCTAAGTTTTTGTTGCATTCATGCCTGGAGAATAAAGAACGTGCTTAGATCGACGGTCGATCTAGCGGCGCATAGATCAATGGATGATAGTGGATTCCGGAACCCCTCGACTATTCTATTTTNGGGGGGGGGTCCGTAATGGTGACTAACAAGTGCGCACAGATATATGGTCATCATGACAACACGCATATGGACGATCTACAGGCGATTCCGGACCCCCTCGACTATTTTGCCTTTAACGATGGGGGGGGTCTGGAATAAGGTAGTTTTTCTGGCGGGCCCTGTCCCAACGTGTCATCCATCCATTGCATCAGACATCCTCTGCTCTAGACCACTTACTGCTTACCACCCTTCCAACTTACCACCTCTGGGGGGGTCCAAAATAGTGGTATTGGGAGGGACACTTGTCACCTCCAGGTGATTTTGGACCTCCCCCTCCCAATACCACTTACCACCTCAGGGGGGGTCTAGAATACCACTTACCTCTCCAAAATCGCCCTCCCCCATTTTCACAAAGCTATTTTTTTTTTCTAGTTTTGACACCTTGTCTTGAGAAGCAAAGTCTGGGAAAATGAAGATGAAATTTTAAAAACAGAAAGAGTTTTTTGTTCATCACAGGCGGAAGAACAAAAACCTCTCTCAGTTTTTTCACAGGTTCCATTAGTTGGGAGAATCAAAGCTTTCTTTCAGCCTCATTTTTTGGATTTTTGGTTTTCCAGTTACATTCCTGATTTTGCAGGAGCTGTTACGACGAGCTGGAGGCGAATTTGGCAAAACCAAAGGAGGTTTTTGTCCAGAACATGACCTTATACAATAAACTCTTTTAGTTTTTTCTAAGGTGTCATAATTTAAGAGAAACAAATGTCTGAGTGGACCTCTTTTTCGCAGAAATTTGGCCTGTTTTTCATGGCAGACAGTTCAGGATTTTTGGGGATTTGTGGCTATTTTTGGCTGAGGCGGTTGAATCTGACTTTCAAAAATTGTTGGGAGATATCTCCTACGTATTCATATGATTTTAATGTAAAAGGAGGTTGATCATTCAGGGGACCATGATTGAGTTTTTGTAAAATGACTCACTGAGCTTTCTGTATTTTCATCAATTCAATAATACAGTCACAACAGTTACATGATTCATGTGTCATTTTTGGTGGTGATGTTTTCATCATTCATTGTAATTTGTTTCCATTGTATTTCTTAATTTATTCATACTCTGAATTATGCAAAGAAGTTCGAAGAACACAATTTGTTGGGACATACACTATGTTTCTGGCTTTGACATAATTGAAAATGTTTTCTCCTCAAAGGTTAATTCCAGGATTCTTAATTTCCCTGTCATTGTCTGGTCCTCTCATCTTGCTCCTCTAAATCCAAAATCAAATTCAAATAATCCACCAAGAGTGCCTACCTTTCCCTATAAGGCTGTCTGTAGAACTTGTTTTTGATTGAGCTTCAGATTGCGACCCCATTGCCCATGGTTCCTTTTCTTTGCCCCTACCAATTCAAAATCCAAACTCTAAACCCATTAACTAGCCTAATATCTATTCAAACAAATCTATATCACACAGAGATATCCCTCTCTGAGTCTTGGAGGGATAGATCCAAGACTCGAAGTGGTTTTGATGTTGCCTCTGTGACTGCCTCCACAGCCTTGGGCAAATTACAGAGTGCTAACAGAATGGCGATCATATTGGGGAATTTCTCCAGTAGTACACTTCAAAGCTCCAGATCGGATCACTGATGGTGGACATTGACCAGACACAAGAAGGCTGAGATCATTCACCTAGCGACTCCAAATTATCTCCAGATAGTGCCAACTCAAAGACTCCACTGGAGGAATAACCTAAAGCATGGCGAAGCAGCCTAGAAAGACCAGGTACTCAGGCTCAAATTGCATTCAAGACATCTTTGATTTTATCTGCAATTATGTTTTGTCTTATTCTAAGCCTGATCAAAAGTATATTGTTGAAGATTACATTTATCATCTACAAACTAATGAGCCTCAAGAGATCGGATCCCCAATTGTAGATTATGTACATACTCATACACTTGTGCACATCCCAGATGCACCTGTAGAAGTCCTAGTGAGACATAAGCCTCCTACTTTATCTCGTACTCTTTCTAAAGCTCCAGATAGTTGTAAGCCTCTTGCTTCACCTCCTATACCTGTCAAAATCCCAGACAGATACAAACCCCTATATTTTCCTCATATCCTCCATGACCTCCCTGCAAATTACACCAATAATCTGCCCAGGTTTGATGGAGAGGATGCCAATAATACTGTTGAAAAGCATATTCAAAACCTTGAGGATTTTCTTGATCTCTTTGAGGTATAAGATGATGATGTCTGCATCATAATGTTTTCCCTATCATTGGGAGGTAAAGTTAAAAATTGGTTTAAGAATCTTCTAGATGCAAGCATTAGCAGTTTCCATCAGTTTGTGCAAGTTTTCCTAGATCGATGGGTGATCATGAGAAATGTATTTCTCATCCTAGAAGAGTATGACCATTTGAAAAGGCAGCCAGGGGAGATAGTTCTTCAGTTTTCAGCAAGGTTTAATAAGGTATATCATGCAATGCCTGTTGATATAAGGCCACCCCCAAGATCATCCCACTTGCATTTCCCAGATGCCTTCGATCCTGAGATGGCATTCAAATTAAGAGAGAGGAACACTGCAACTCTCGAAGAAATGAAAAACATTGCAGTTGATGTGGAGGCCAACTTGCTGATCAAAGGGTCAAAGGTAAAGAACAAAGAAAAGGAGCAACTAAAATCTCCAGAATCTAAACTGGACATTCTGGCCAGCACCATGGAAGAAATGTTGCACATGATTAGCATAAGAGAAGAAATCAGTGTTCAAAGACATCATGTTCCATTGATTTCAGAGAAAGAAAAGGTCATTGTTCCCAAACATTTGGCTGCTCATCCTTGGTACCATGGTTTGGATAATGATTCTTTCATGTATTCAATTCACAACACAGTCAAAGATGAAGTTCCATCTCAACTTACAGAGGAACAACCAGCTGATATGATGTGCATGTTGGATGAAATTTCTTACTTGGATAATCTACCCAAGTGCTATCAGTATGATGATGATCATGAGGCTGAAATAGATGTGGACTGTTCAAAGAAATCAACAGCATGGCGTTGACAGGAAGAAGATCAGTTACAACTCAGATATGACAATTAGCCTGGGCACAACAATCATGACAACGATGAGGAAAATGCAGAAAATCTCAGAGTAAGTGGAAACACTTTGCCCTTATGTTTCTCATTTTTTCAATTTCTAAAAAGAAACTCTAGGCCAGTTGTAAATAGCAAAGACAAAAATTTCTCTGATCAATCAGTTGAAGATACCACTGTTGATATGGAGGCTATTCTAAACCCAGATTTACAGCCCTTGACATACTTTGATTTTCAAATTCCAGATGAAAGATTAAATCCTGAGACAAATTATGATTTAGACCAAAATAACTCTGTACCATTATGCTTTAATTCATTTCAGTTTTTGAAAAAGAATCTTGAGTATATGCTAAAGGATAAACACACAGAAAATCAAGAAGTCTTGGTGGAACCAATGCAATAGTCATTTCAATTTCTACAGGATCCAATATCTGATGTGTTGGATGACTTGGGTTGTCAAAGTCATTTTCCATCATCCAGCCATGGGATAAAAATCTGTTATGATATCGACGTGATTAGGCAAGTAACTTCATTGTCTTTTTCAATAGAGGTATCATTTCAAGACCCATAAGAAAATTTGCATCTATGTCAGGAAGTGCATGAGGATGCAAATAGAATAGATACGGTGCCAGAGCATGTTACTCACTTGGATGAATCTAAAAATCAAGCAATAGGTCCTTTCTACCTTGATCCTATAGTCACCTATATGGAGAATTTTTTCACTACAGAGCCTCAATCTATCTCTGGCATTACTTTTGTTCTTCAATATTGTCGAGGTCTCTATTGTAAAGATCAATCACGTTTTCAGTAGTGGCCTTTACACTTTGCAGTTTTGAATCTATGGGAAAAAGGTCAAGCTGCCTTTTTTATGGTGCTAAGAAGCATTAAAGCAGTCCTTTGGTCTCAGTAGCTACTTGATTGGCTTCATTGGTATTTTTGTATTATTTGATTTAACACGATTTTCAGCAGTATAGGGTAGGTAGGAGAATGTGAATAAGCTCAACATTCTGAGCATCTGTTTTTTAGCAGTGTTCATTTTGATTTGGTTTCAGTCGCAAGATCAAAATAGGTACAAGTTGCAAAATAAGATTTTGGGATCAACCCGATGAATAAAGCATCGGTCTGCATATTCAGAGTTCAGTGGTTCTTGACACCTCCCAAAAGAGATGCCATCCCCAGGTGGAGCCATTGTTATAACCCTATAATTCATAGGATCATCTGTTGACTGGAAAATTTTCACTATGGATGTATTTTGGCTTGCAAATAATATTTCATTTCTACAAATTATTTTCAAGGAAAGGAAAAGAAAAGAAAATTAATGATTATTGACACTGAGTGGTGTTTCCTAACCCCATGGAGACAACAGCAAGGGAAGCAGTGCACAAAACCCACAAAAAGCACTAAGGCTAAGTTTTTGCTGCATTCGCACCTGG